>OY804598.1:38057321-38414824 GCA_963680895.1 Fragum sueziense | reverse complement strand
AAAAAAGGGAGGTTCGGTAGCTACGAGATGAAAGACAAAGCAAATAATATATCGGAAATTGTCACAGTCAAAGAAGAAAATATCTAGGCGTGATCATCGACTCAGAGGTCAAATTTGAAAGTCACATAATGCCAAAATCAAACTTGCGAACAGAAATCTTGGAATCATCCACAGAACATTAACATACCTTGACAAAAAAAAAACCCATAAACCTCTATAAAGCTATTGTAAGATCCCACTTGGAATATGCATCAGTAGCTAGGTTTCCACATCTATAAAAGCACCAAAATCTATCGAAAATGTCCAGAGAAGAGCGACAAGGTTACTGAAAAACATTCAACACCTAACATACAGTGAACGACTAAGACATCTGAGGCTACCTACCCTTGAGTATAGACGACTTATTACTGACATGATACAAGTGTACAAAATCCTAAATAATTATGATAAAACATCATCAGAAAATTTCCTAATACGCAATCTGTCAACAAGAACTAGAGGAAACTCAAAAAAAAATATACAAACAGTATTCACGAAAAGAGATAAGAAACCAAAGTTTTACATGCAGAGTAGTTGACACGTGGAACTCATTAACGAATGACGTGGTCAATTCCAAAAGTATAAATGACTTCAATAGTAATTTAAACAATCATTGGCGCAGCCACCCCCAAAAGTTCAGTCCAACCTGTTTTATTAACGAAGAAAGAAGACAAAGAGATGGGCCACCACAAGCCTCGGGCTTTCTTTCGGCCTGGGTACAGTAAGTTACAGTAAGCTTGGTGTTCCTAGCAGGAATATATTGCGACAACATTGAGGGAAAAGAATAAATTGCTGATTATCATTTTCCCAAAATATTTCATTCTTATGATATCAGGGTTTTTTTTGTCTGCAACTACAATGTATTTTTAAATTGAGACAGTCTAAAATTGGGTCGTTCGGGAAAATGTTAAAAACCAATTCATTTTAACGGAGAACCACTTAAATTGGACATTTACAGAGACGCATGAAAATCAACGGAAAATACCGAATGCGTATTAAAATCTTGTTATTGCGGGCATATGAAGTTATTCTAGATTATGAGTTATTTTAAAAACGTTTAGGAGTACTCTCCGAGTAAGGCATTAAAACAGTAGGGCGTTAACTGTGTCATCCCAAATGTACATTTTACGGTCTTACTACGTACATAGGCATGATCTAAGTAAGATAATACAAAGGTGATATACAAAGATGCATTTGTATGGTTCGATCCGTTTCCTATCGGTGGCAAAGAACAATGCATGTCTTTTAACATGTTTTGACTCCACAGCGGAGCCTTTTTTGGCACCCTCCACAGCGGAGCAATCTTGCAAATCGCTTAAATTTCACGGTTTCAATCAGATTTCTGAGGATTATGGTCAGGCGGACCGCAGTTAGGCTCGTTCTGATAACACACAGCATGCTTTCGTACTCGGACATTGGTATTTTAGCCCCTTTTCTTCAAAAACAGTGTACATTACTCCACAGCGGTGCCATCAGAAAACGCCTTTTCCAATTTTCGTTCTTCAATAACTTTTTTAATACTGTGTGCAGGGACGTGAAATTAATATCCGATTATTGCTTTCGTTAAGGCGGGGGCACTCCACGTTAGTTTTTCAAAATCGGTCGTGAATTGGCGGAAATATTTGATAAACACTTACCTGAGTCGAGAGAATTTTCACTAAATTCCTCCACAGCGGACCCGAAATTACCCATAATGCAGTTCGAACGTTGTACACCCTGAAATAGGCCTACACGGTCGGCTTATGTATAGGGGTAGATCTATATGTTTTACTGTAAAATGAAAATGGTTAAAAAAAATCACACGGTGGGTCCATTTCCTGAAAACGCCTGTAGGCCTATTATGTCTCTATATAGGCCTACTGTCTCTGGCCGATTCCTGACTGTTGTGACTAAAACTTGGACAGAAGGCCTATACACTAAGATCAGTCTGCTCAGACCGACGCACGGGGTTAATTTTGGGCCAAGCTAATGGGTCATTGAATTAGTCCCTTTTTCTCAAAAACGGCTAATTAGATTTAAAGCTGTGGGCAAAGAGTGGCCCACATACATGTAACTATATTCTTGGATGCAGAAATTTACACTATTTCCTTATCAAAATGCAAAGAAATCCATGCAATCTTTAACTATTTGAGTTCAATGTTATCCAAATTGACCAACCAGACCTTTCACTTAATGACAATAGAAGAAAAAACCTGAGCCATTATTCAGGATACATGATGTAGGGGCCTATCCTGGCTTATAACTCGTTTTTTTTTTTTTTGTTTTGTTTTTTATTATTATTATTATTATTATCGGGCAATTGGCCCAACAGCCAAACTTTCCAAATTGATCACTGGACATGTAGTCTGATCTATATCAACAATGTGCCTACATACTGTCTACCCAATTATTTTGGCAAATCTTGAGAATTTGTTTCAAATCTGCCGGAAACATCTTTTTGTGACATGTGTCTCCCTTCAATGGTTGAATAATCATAAACATAATATTTGTTAATGAGTAGAGCTGGTTTGCAGGGAAAACATGAGGTAATAGTATAAAGAAAAACGACAAGAATCCTTTGTTCAATGCTCCAGCTGCCGTGATATGATCACAGCAGTTGCAAGAGGCGTTAAATCCAATTACAACAATCAATCAACCGAATGTTAAAATATCAAAAATGTATCTGATATAGTGACATAATATCACACCGTTCATCCAGATACAAAATACACGGATTGGTCTTCCAAACGCGGGTGTAAACAATTTTATTTTGAACGGCGGGAAAAAAGAGTGAGTATTTATTATCTTTAATTACAACGAATATCGGCCGAGTTGATTTTTGTGTTACATACGATGAAAACGTACATAACTTTGCCAATGTTTACCTAAAATCCTGTCTCATAAAATCTGTTAGTAAGAGAAATATATGCTACTGAATCTGACTTTGATGCACGAAAAGAGAAAAATCTTGGTAAGAATGTCTGTAAATCATTATCAAAGCACATAATTATTGTCAAATTGATGTTTCATGGAGGATCGTGGATCGCTTCAAGTGTTTTCTTTACAAGAACCCATAAAAAAGTACAGAAAAAGAACAAGAACTATTTGAAATTGGGTACTGTCAGTTGCTATGGTGCAACATACCACGGTGCAAATTCTCCAGCAGGTAAAACAAACTCGGACCCATCGATACAACCGACACGGATAATAAAAAAACAAATTCCGGTCTTTTTAATGAAAATTGGCTGCATCCTTGTTAAAACCAATTTCATATCGTTTAGAGTCAATAGATGTTTGGTTTAAGACCAATTATGGCTTATTTTGGCTTACTAAAACTAAAAGGCTTGAGGCTGAGCACTTTCGACGGTAAAGACATTAGTAAACAATGTTTACATGTTTTATAAAGAGATAGGCGAATATCAGCTGCATATTAACAGATAAGTTGTCCGTGTCTTTGTTTTCAATCTTTAAATTCTATGATTAAAACCCTAATTATTATCTTGTTTCATTGCAGTTTGATAGTGAGCTCCAAAAGGGTTTCATCTTCGATATTCAAACACCAACTCTATTACGCATGTCTGTCAATTATTACATGTAAACATACGGTATATGGGTGCATTTCTTTCATGAAGATATTGCCAAGAATATTTATCATGATTGTCTCTCTTACTCTTTAGTGTGGGTTGAAGTGAACGTCTTTATGAAAGGCCCTCTACGACAGCATGTAAAACAAACTATTGAATCTTTTTATGGGAAAACATATAATTTGAAGGAATTTCTTGCATTTATTTTATTGGTTTTATCCAATAGTCTACATTTGTTTCTAGAAAGGTAGATTATTTACGAAAAAGAAATTATTTTCTGTAATTTTTGTCACCAACAATATTTTCCTTTTATAAAAACGTTCTACCTGCCTTTCTGGCATTTTTAATGATAATGCAACAATCATCATGAAACGTTGAGAAACACATATAAATTAGCATATTTTTATACTCAATACTTTTCTAATATTCCTTTGCTTGATAGATTTTTGAAGGTTGAAATTCGGATACTCATGTACTGTCCGGATACTCTTCCTTTTGTACTTTCAGTTTCGTGTATATAGGAATGATTTCGGTAGTTACCAATGTGTAAATACGTAAAAACCAATTTATAGTGGATATTGAGTATTAGAAATTGTCAATAGAATCTTTTTCTATTGTTTCAACACTTTAAACCCTTTCCCAAATGGCAAAATTTTAGGTAGGTCGACTTCAAAAGCTGCTACATGCGTCCAAATGGTAATTAATTTACGATTTGTATATATTATAGCAGAGAAAATATTGCGGCATAGGAGAAAATACTGGTACCAGCATTTTCCTCTTTTGTCTCAATGTTTTCCCAAACCCTTTTTTCAGGGACGTCAAAACCAGGTCTTGTTTGGGAAAGGGTTAAAAGAGTCTGGGTGGCCAATGGAAAAAGTTCAGACTAATGGCCTACAGGCCTAGCCGACGGCTTTTGAGACATCCGTGAGTCAAGATCAGAAATGAAGCCTTATCAAGATCATGCTGCTCAATCAAATGTAATGAAACAGATTTTAATAATAACACGGATCCAAATCAGACAGCGTAGGTTCATGCTGGACAAGCGCGGATCCAGGCATTTTCCTAAATTGAACAAGCGTTTTATAAGAATGTTTTACAAAATTGAGAGGGTGTCCGGATCCACAAGGACATGTCTTCTCATTTCAAACAGAAAAGGAGTTTGATCTTGAAACGCATCCCTGGTGGCTTTTGAAAACACCATGGATAAAGATCAGCGCACAAAATATCCAATACGTCAATCTGTTGCTTATCAAATATTTCTACCATATTTGCGTATCTGGATGGATAACGGTCGATCTGGGAATCAAACTCGAGCTAAACTATTACTTAACACACTTAGATTGATGGACTCCAAGATCTCTTACTCACACCGTTCATCCAGATACAAAAACACGGATTGGTCTTCCAAACGCGGATGTGAAAAACAACACCGCGGGAATACACAAGGTAAGACAACATCAATATATAGCCTATTAAATTGCTGCTATATAAAAAGTGTTTGTGCAGAGCTGATGCAAAATGGTTTATCTTGAGGGTGCTGCAGTTTCATAACAAAAGATTTGAGTAAACTATAGATACAAGCGATTTTAAATCGTAAGTCACCATTTTCTCGCCTACTTCCCGTTTTGTTTTATATTTGTAGAAATTATTTACGTCCCTTTTAAGATTATTTCAACCCGAATGAGACGGGACAGTCAGTAGGTGGTGCGAAAGCAGGAGAACCCCAAGAAAAATCACCTGGTACACCCGCAAGCAGAACTTGGCTTCTCTCATATGTGCCTCGTATAGGTCTCAAACACACACAAGACACAGCGGTAACATGATCAAGTGATTGAGGGCGGTAATGAAATATCAGCGCTCTGAACTACGTCTTTAGGAAGGATTTTGTCTCTGGAATAAATAGAACAAAGATCGTTCCAAAACACAGTTTGGTACATAAGATAAAATTCTTAAGCGTGTAATGCAAAGTAAATAACCGACTATAAAAGTCAACGGGATGCGGTTATAGCACGTTTACTTTATAAAAATCAAGCATATGTCATTGTATTTTAATTAGAAACGTCATTTTAAATGTTTTGCACTATTAAACCCGATTTTCGCATCCGAGTTTGTTTTACCCAAATTATGTGGATCATCCGTGGTGTGTGGTATCAACATCCGTGGTAAGTTGTATCTTGAAGCAAACTAGGCTAATTTTTAAACATGGCTTTAGACACCCAAAATTTATTTTTCCAGTTTGATGAATGGTATAGATTTGTTCCATAGATGTCGAAAACTTATTTCGAAGAGATATTTGCTCGAAACCAGTTAAATAATTTCTGCAAATATAAAACAAAACGGGAAGTAGGCGAGAAAATAGTGATTTACGATTTAAAATCGCTTGTATCTATAGTTTACTCAAATCTTTTGTTATGAAACTGCAGCACCCTCAAGATAAACCATTTTGCATCAGCTCTGCACAAACACGTTTTACATTGCGGCAATTAAAAGGCTATATGTTGATGTTTTCTTACCTTGTGTAATCCCACGCTGTTGATTTTCAAATCCGCGTTTGGAAGACCAATCCGTGTATTTTGTATCTGGATGAACGGTGTGATACTTATGGGTCCATTTGTTTTTTATCATTTTTAATTTATTACCTTACAATAGATAGCAGGCACTTACAGAACATACGGCATTATGGATAATATCTAGGCACTAACGAGAAATTTGGTGATATGTATAAAAGATGCTATTCGACAATTTAGGGGTGGGGAGTTGAAACGCATTTAAAGATTTTTAATGAAGTATTTGTAACTTTTTTAACAAAAAGGACTTAGTACGTTCATGAAATATAAATCGAGAATCAAAATAACGGACTGTTTGGGATACAGGTCTCGATAACTGGCCTGGCAGAGCATCTCTAGCTATCAGCTAGAGATGCTCTGCCAGGTCATTTATCGGTACCTGTAGCAACAAGAAAAACGGGGAGGTTTTTTTTTGGGGGGGGGTATTAAACGTATTTGTCTATTTTTGTGATAAATAGACCCTTTCACACAATGTTTTGCTGTACCATTTGACTTAGATTGGTTAGGCTACCGCATGAAACAGTATTAATTAGTGCCGGTAATCTTAGCTCGCACATGCGCTAAAACCGCTTCCGGAGGTCAAATGGTACGTTTAAAAAACATAGCATGAAACGATAATGTTTAGAGGGCGAAGGTTATGGGACATAAAAGCAAAATCGATGTACAATGTTTGTATTTAGTATTACATATTTTTTCTGAATAGATAATATCTCTTTTTCCACGTTTAAAAATTAATTGTACAATAAAATATGAGATCCAGATACTATATTAATGTGTATAAATACATCGTCCAAGGTTTGTAGGTTTCAGCCAATTTCCTATAGATATTCCTTCTAACAATCTAGACGCATCACATAAAAGGGGTGTCAACAAGTTTTTGAAAGACGAAAATGTTTCGTCCATTGTCGGAATGCGCCAATTGTGCAGTCGGGATTGTGTCAAGAGCACATCCTGACTCCAAGGTCGTCATTTTTCGCACATATCTATGAAACCCTTTTTGTGATGCATCTTTTAAATCTTAATATCCAATTAACAAGCCCTTGTAGGAGGTCTGGATTTCTCCCCTCGTGCCTTGGCTCTCACGTTTTGTAGATGTTGTTCACGTAACTGTTCTGCAGCTTTCAGTCGTTCTTCTAATTCTTTTAATTTTTCTTCTCTCTCGTATTCCTCCATGATTTCATCCATCAGTAATTCATCTTCGTCTATCAAAGCCATCTATAGAAAAGGAAAGCAATTTTAGAATAAAAAAAAATATTGATAGTAATTCTTTGTTATTTATTTGTCTAAATGTATAGATGACTACGTCCAAAAACACCGCAATCCCAGCTTAGCCTATTCAAGTTTGGTTTCGACATTTTGAAACGAACATATCCATATTGACTCATACATTATTCAGTTAACATAATTATACAGAAATACAAGGAAGCGGTAATTGCGTCATTTTATGATATGATAATTATTTTCCTTTACTTTTGTAATGAAAAAAAAAAAATAAACATGATTTTTTTCTCAAATTTTCAACCTACCTAATTACCCGATATACTCACCGGGTTATTTCAATACCAAGATCGCGAAGATGCCATTTCAGTTCGGTTCCTTATCAAAGCCAAGATGATTCGTGAAAAGTGATTTCAAATTACTTTTCATTAATAATATTGGCCTTGGCAATAGATTTAGAGGGTATTGAACAAATATTTTCAAATCTAGAAAATAAGAATGTTACGATAATGATAACAGTTGGCAAGGGGAGACCATTCCACTCTATAGAGTTTCCGAAATATTTCTCTATAAGGGGTGTCATTGACCAGGTTATAATGGAAATATCTACCTTTTCGCATTTCTTTCTGTCATTGGCCTGTTCCATTCTAGAAGCTAGTCTAGGAGGCATGTTTCTCATTCCCTGTACAAAATCTACTTGGAAGAATACTGGTTTCTTTACACTTTCTCCTAGAAATATAGAAGTATTGAACTACATTGTATATAACTAAACATAAACTTTGGACGAGCGGTTCTAAGCGATGTTCTATCTAGATGCTAGTCCAGGAGGCGAGTTTCTCATTCCTTGTACAAAATCTACTTGGAAGAGTCTCAATAAAGATTGAAATGACGTTTACAAGCCTATAGTACCGGTATATAGTCAGACCTTACATTGAAATAGACAAAGAGATTTGCTTCCACCGTACAGTCTCTGTTTAAATAATAAACGTGTAACCAGATAGAAATTACTTTTTTGTAATAAAGACAAATAAAAACAAAGTTTAGAGACAATTCGTATGCAGAAACATACAACGTGGAAAGGTTTAACGTTTTCAATCTACTAGTATCATTAGATTACAAATACTTTGCGCTACTCCAATGTTATCATTGACAACGGAAATTGGTAAGATTCTGATTATGTATCTGTATAGTTAAATAACAATTCCTACGTGTGGGTCTTATTCAATGGAACATACATTACTCGGAATCGTTTGAAGCTTTTTCAAGTCCAGATGGATCTAACAGCGCAAATGTCCTTGGTCACGGATAAGGGCGAATTTGCATAATCTATAACTTAAGACCCACCTTTTTTGTATCCATCCAATGCTGTTCATAATCTATAACTTGAGACCCACCTTTTTTACATTCATCCAATGCTGTTTCTACTGTCTTCACAAGCTCCACCTCTAAGCTGTCTGTCGACCAATCATCTTCTGATACCGACAGTCTCTCAACCATCTTCTCTTCACCAACACAAAAATTCACGTTTGTTGTACGTGGTGGGGTAGAGGCTCTACTCAATACCTCTGATATATCGCCGGGACCGACCTTGTTCTTTCTCAAATGAGGCAAACAATTACCCATGGTGAAATATTTATACGATTTTAAAAGGAAATAATAATTATTCTGATAGAAAATATCGAAACTAGCGTGCGTCTGTTTATAGTAGTTCACTAGATAACTTTGTAACGAAGGAAACGACGTCAACGTTACGTTAGTGACGTCACGGTTTCCGGAAGTTATTTACGATATCCAAATTATCTATTCATAAAATAAAAAGGGGAATCCGAACATTGGGATGTTTAATATACGTTACTCGATCTTTCCGTTAGCCTACACAGGCCCGTATATTTTTTAATTTAATTTTCATAATTTAAAAAAAATATTTATTTTAGGGGCGGGATAGGTAATCGTGCACAGGGCAGTGATCTCAACATTGATTATCCTAAAAATAAAGTAATCATTTATAAATTGTGTTGAATTTCAGAAGTTTGAAGTAAGGATGCGTGGAACTTTTATGCTACAAAACTGTTCACCTTTAGGCTTTGTGAAAGTGATTTTCCCTTTAGCATAGAATAATGTTTTTGGAGGCATGTAGGCTACTTGCTAACCGGGAGCCCGTATTATCAACGATCTTACGACCACGATTTTTTGTGTGTAAACTCAAACAAAACATCTTATTGCAATAGAAATCAGATTGGACCAATCAGATTCGTTAAGTTTAAAATGGTAATTACGAAAAAATAAGGATCGTGCGATCGTTGATGATACGGGCCCTGTGACCCACAGTGTAGAACTTGGGGTCTTCCTCCACCATTCAAAGCTGGAAACAGGTCAAAAGAAGGGAGTTCCTTCCTGTGCACGCCCAGTCTACTACCCGGTCATATGGAAATAAATGTCCGGCAACCGAGGATAAAAAACCTAAAAACACGCACACAGTGTAGACGCGAAAGTCGGTGTTCGTTTGGGATTGAGCGATATCTTGGGAGTCTGTACATTATCGATTTGATTTATTGGGGTTTTACGCCGTTTTCAACTACTAAGGTCATATCGCGGCGGCTGAAGCACCTAACCATGGATACCTGGCATTTCTCATACCAGTACTACCATAACACCCTTACCGAGCCTCCAGTTGCTCCCCCACATAGGTTCATGATATCAAACCATTGATGGGCGATATTTTTGTCAGTAAGAGTATTTGCCGCGACCGGGTATCGAACCCGGGACATCTCGAATGAAAGGCAGATGCGCTACCAACTGCGCAATGGCCGCGGCCCTGTACATTATCCAACCGGTGACCCTGAAATGCAAGTCCTACGCTGTGTCCTTTCCTTTGTCGTATAAAAACCCTTTCCGTGATGAATCTTGATTTCGACGTGCTCAGAAATTGAAGCTTTGGAAAACATCAAGACAAAAGAAAACTATGGTAATCAGCATTTTCTCTAGGCCTACCCGAGTATTTTCTGTGCAATACTGTGCAGAAATTTTAGTTTGTCAAAACCTGTTCTGTCGGTCGGATCTTTCAAACTGGAATACTTGGGGATATTTGTTATTCGTGGGTTTTCTAAGCCCTTTCTGTTAAAACATCAAAACCCAGGTATGTTTAGGAAAGGGCTAAAGCTGTAGTATTAATTAAAGTTCGGACCGCTAACCAACCTATAGTATACCTTTTTCAAAAACTACAAAATTTTAGGGTGATCCAATTTAAATGGCACTGCAGACGATAGAATTGATGTTGATGACAAAAAGATCTATAAAATTTTGCAAAGAAAATATTGATGCAAAAGGAGACAAGTATCTGGTGTTGTATGCAACACATAAAGTCCCCTACCGGCTTCACATTGACTCAATATGGTAATCAATAATAGATTAAGTTGCAGGATCCAATTTTTGCCATATTTTCACTATTTCCGTTACCATAGCAACCACACTTTTCGTCAAAGAACAAAGATACAATGATGTGCATAATCTACACATTGCCATCTAGTCATATACCAAGTCTCATCAAATTAGCTTGCTTACTTATTAACTTATCGCAGGATCCAATATTTTTTGCCATATTTTCACTATTTCCGTAACCATAGCAACAACAATTTTAGTCTAAAAACAAAAATAAAATGATGTGCATAATCTACACATTGCCATAAAGTCATATACCAAGTCTCATCAAACTAGCTTGCTTAGTTATTATCTTATCGCAGGATCCCATTTTTGGCCATATTTTCACTATTTCTGTAACCATAGCAACCTCGATTTAAGTCGAAAAACAAAAATAAAATGATGTGCATAATCTACACATTGCCATCTAGTCATATACCAACTTTCATCAAAAACGCTTGCTTAGTTATTAAGTTATCGCGGGATCCAGATTTGAGCGGACAGACGGACGGACAGACAGACGGACGGACGGACGGCAAACCTATAGTCCCCTCCGGTGTGAACACCGGTAGGGGACTAATAATGCTGATTATCAGCATTTTCTTCTTTTGTTTCGATATTTTCACAATCCTTTTCTATTAAGGATGTCGAAAGTACATGTACAATAGTCCCAGCCGAAAATGACAGTGACGTAGGCTGATGTTTACTGCTGCAAAACCAATCAATTAGTCTGATTTGCACCGTTACAAATACGAACAGAGTTGATTGGTTGTCAAGTAGTAAACATTAGCCCACGTCACTGCCATTTTCGGCCGGTATATTCCGTTTTTATTCACCTGACAGGGTGTGGCTAAGTAAAGAGGTTATTCGACGAGTTTACTTCTCGACACCTTGGTTGATAGAAGAGAAAAAACGTGCGGTACGAGCATGAGCACATTTCGAAATTGAAAGAATGTGCAATTGTAAAATGTGTTGTTATAAAACCTCGTAACTACAGCTTGATTAACGCTGTAGTTATAATGTTTTGCAATAATACCGACGATTTACCGTAAACCGAGAAGGCTGTTTCTCCTCACGCTTAAATGTAATGAACCGTTTTTAGGCTCCGCCCTGTCTCCCGAATAAAAACAGAATATGCTATTGTAGTCTTGTTTGGGAAAGGGACTGGTTAAGGGGAATTTAACGCTACATTCAGCGATTCTTCAGTTTTATTTCGCTGCTAAATGCTAATGCACCTGACGCTGTACTCCTCGCATTTCTCAAACTAACATCCAACCGAGCCACAAGTTGCTGACTGGCGAGAGATTAATTATTTTTGTCAGACGGGATTATTGATCAATCTAAAATTGCCGATGAACAGAATTTTCTTTTGCCTCAATATTTTCAGTGCCAAGTTGACGAGGCGGACAGCAGTTTAACTTTATCAAGTATAGGTCCCAATAAATGACTTGGCACAGCATCTCTAGCCATTAGCTCAAGATGCTCTGCCAGGTCATTTATCGAGACTTATACTCTCGGTTTATCAGGCCAGGGACAAAACAGTGAGTCAGGATCTGGAAGCAAGCTTTTGAGACCATTACAGATCAGTGTGTGTTGACGTAAGTCTGATCAAGATCCATGTTGTTCTTCAATTGCAGGCTAGGCCCCCTATGAATTGAAGCGACCATAAGAGAACAGCATTGATCTAGATCAGACTAGACATGCAGTCTGATCAAGATCCACGTTGTTGGTTTTCCAATTGTGGGCTAGGCTTCTTCCTGAAATATAGGGCTACCATATGAGAGTAGCATTGATCTTGATCAGACATGGCCAGCGATTGTTTTCACCAGTTTCGAAACTGATTTTCTAGATCTAAATTACAGTACAAACCATCTGATTGGACAAGACGGTGACCTTGCTCCTTCTGGAGTAAGGTCACCTAGGCAAGTACTTCCTAGGTCGTAGGGGGATAAAATAGTTCTTTGAAAAAAATTGGCCCCTTTTCTGGTGATGTCTTGCTCTCTGCATGAATGATTTTGAGCTAAGATTTCCATTGGATGCTTTTTGTTGACATGTTTTCTCATTTTTGAGCCAGAATCCATGTTTCTTTTCAGGACTATTTGACGTCTCTGGGTGGATGAGTACATGTGGCCACCATTTCCGGTGTCTCAATTTTAGTGCTGAAAAATACACGGTACGTATGTTTGACTGATTTTTTTTTTTTTTTTTTTTTTTTTTTTGAAAAATCCACTCCATGATAGTGGGTTAATTTCTTAGAAATTCTACAGGTCAAGGGTGGATCTGTACCAGTCTAGGCGCAGTTTGACTCTAACTGAAGTTGTGGATTGTGTAATAATGTGTTGAAAAATGGGATTTTACATAGAGTTATATAGGAGCCATTCTGGGTGTACTGCAACCTTCTGGCCTAAATCGCACGCGGCTCTCCAAGTGGTTGTTGGTGTTGTCGTTGCTTCTAAAGGTGGCAGGTCACTCATAATTGGCTCCTATTTGATTCCAACCCAAACCTACATTTTGAACACATGTTCACACTTTTTGAAATCATTCGTGTATATAACCTTACATGACTAAAAGATGGCCATGTTTTAAAGAACTATTTCAACTTTTTTCCAAACAAGGTTTTGACGCCCCTAATAGAATAGGTTTGGGAAAACATTTAGGCAAAAGAAGAAACTGCTGATAACCAGCAGTTTCTCCTTTTGCTTAAGTATGTTCTATGCTATATTTTACACAAATCTAGATCTAATGGTTTTCAATCTTAATTTTGTTGTCTGCAGAAGCTTTCAAATTGGAGCACCCTGAAATTTCGTCGTATGGGAAAGGGTAAATATCTAACAAATCAGTCCTTAGCTCTTCACCCAGTGACTTGTCATCTAAAGGTGAGCTAATAAGGTTTTCATTGGAAGCTTTTGAATGCCATAATTTCTCATTTTCGAGCCAGAATCCAGCTTTCTATTCAGGAATATTTCATGTAGGCCCTAGGCCCTATTTGCCTGCAGGCCACTATTTCCAAAATACTTATTTTGGCAGGGATAAATAAACGATAGGCTTAGGCCTATATAGGCCTAGGCCTAGATCTATATGTTTTACTGTTAAATGAAAATGGTTAAACAATTATGGTGGGTCCATTTCCTGAAAACGCCCGTAGGCCTATTATGCCTCTATATGTCTGACCGATTCCAGTTGTGACTAAAACTTTGGCAGTAGGCCCTGTAAGATCAGTCTGCTCAGACGCACAGGAATAATTTTGGGCCAAGCTAAATTGGGTCATTAGATTAGTCCTTTTTCTCAAAAATGGCCAATTAGATTTAAAGCTGAATGGCCCACATACATGAAACTATATTCTTGGGTGCAGAAATTTACTTATCAAAATGCAAAGAAATCCACGCAATCTTTAGATATTTGAGTTCAATGTTATCCAAATTGACAAACCAGACCTTTCACTTAAAAAAACTGAGCCATTAGCCAGGATACATGATGTAGGGGCCTATCCTGGCTTATAACTCATCTTTTTTCCGGGCAATTGGCCCAACAGCCAAACTTTCCAAATTGACCACTGGACATGTAGTCTGATCTATGTCTACAATATGCCTACATACTGTCTACCCAATTATTTTGGCAAAATCTTGAGAATTTGTTTGAATGAAGTAGGCTATTTGTAACTTTTTTTTTAAAAAAAAAGGACTTGGTACGTTCATGAAATATAGATCGAGAATCAAAATTACGGACTGTTTGGGATACAGGTCTCGATAACTGGCCTGGCAGAGCATCACTAGCTATCAGCTAGAGATGCTCCACCAGATCATTTATCGGTACCTGTAGCAACAAGAAAAACGGGGAGTTTTTTTTTTTTTTTTTTTTTTTTTGTTTTGGTTTTTTTTTTTTTTTTTTGTGTGTGTTTTTTTTTTTTTTTTTTTTTTTTTTGGGGGGGGGGGGGGGGTATTAAACGTATTTCTCTATTTTTTGTGATAAATAGACCCTTTCACACAATGTTTTGCTGTACCATTTGACTTAAATTGGTTAGGTGGTTAGGCTATCACATGAAACAGTATTAATTAGTGCCGGTAATCTTAGCTCGCACATGCGCTAAAACCACTTCCGGAGGTCAAATGGTACGTTTAAAAAACATAGCATGAAACGATAATGTTTAGAGGGCGAAGGTTATGGGACATAAAAGCAAAATCGATGTACAATGTTTGTATTTAGTATTACATATTTTTTCTGAATAGATAATATCTCTTTTTCCACGTTTAAAAATTAATTGTACAATAAAATATGAGATCCAGATACTATATTAATGTGTATAAATGCATCGTCCAAGGTTTTTAGGTTTCAGCCAATTTCCTATAGTTATTCCTTCTAACAATCTAGACGCATCACATAAAAGGGGTGTCAACAAGTTTTTGAAAGACGAAAATGTTTCGTCCATTGTCGGAATGCGCCAATTGTGCAGTCGGGATTGTGTCAAGAGCACATCCTGACTCCAAGGTCGTCATTTTTCGCACATATCTATGAAACCCTTTTTGTGATGCATCTTTTAAATCTTAATATCCAATTAACAAGCCCTTGTAGGAGGTCTGGATTTCTCCCCTCGTGCCTTGGCTCTCACGTTTTGTAGATGTTGTTCACGTAACTGTTCTGCAGCTTTCAGTCGTTCTTCTAATTCTTTTAATTTTTCTTCTCTTTCGTATTCCTCCATGATTTCATCCATCAGTAATTCATCTTCGTCTGTCAGAGCCATCTACAGAAAAGGAAAGCAATTTTAGAATAAAAAAAATATTGATAGTAATTCTTTGTCATTTTTTTTGTCTAAATGTATCGATGACTACGCCCAAAAACACCGCAATTACAGATTATTCAAGTTTGGTTTCGACATTTTGAAACGAACACGCTAAAGATATCCATATTGACTCATACATTATTCAGTTAACATATACAGAAATACAAGGAAGCGGTAATTGTGTCATTTTATGACATAATAATTATTTTCCTTTACTTTTGTAATGAAAAAAAAAAGAATTTTTTTCAAATTTTCAACCTATCTAAGTACCCGATATACTCACCGGGTTATTTCATTACCAAGATCGTGAAGATGTCATTTCAGTTCGGTTCCTTAGTGCTTGAAGCCAAAATGATTCGTGAAAAGTGATTTCAAATTTCTTTTCATTAATAATATAATCCCTTGACAGCCAGAAGTGGCTATCAGCAGTTAAATTTTAACTGCTGATAGCCACTTCTGGCTTTCAAGGGACGTATTGGCCTTGGCAATAGATTTAGAGGGTATTGAACAAATATTTTTTAAATCTAGAAAATAAGAATGTTACGATAATGATAACAGTTGGCAAGGGGAGACCATTCCACTCTATACAGTTTCCGAAATCTTTCTCTATAAAGGGTGTCAATGACCATGTTACAATGGAAATATCTACCTTTTCGCATTTCTTCCTGTCATTGGTCTGTTCCATTCTAGAAGCTAGTCTAGGAGGCATGTTTCTCATTCCCTGTACAAAATCTACTTGGAAGAATACTGGTTTCTTTACACCTTCTCCTACAAATATAGAAGTATTGAACTACATTGTATATACAGTCGACACTCGTTGTGTCAAAGTCAGACGGGCCGTCAAAATACATCGACATACCCGGAGTTCGACTCATCCGATCAATTAAAACTTTCAATCGAAATTATATTTGACCACTTTTGGTACTCACCAATCTCGTTCATAATTAAAATAAAGTAGGAAAAGGAAAGAAATTGCTCGAATCGAGCAATTTCTATCCTTTTCCTTCTATATTTCAATGGCTATATTTATTAAGAAATTATTTCGTTGTACTTTTCTGTATCTATTGGTGAGCATGGGACCAGACTTTCACTTCGACTTAAGCGGAAATTCGACTTATCCGATGTCGACATAACGAGTGTCGACTGTAACTAAACATAAAACTTTGGACGAACGGTTCTAAGCGATATTCCATCTAGAAGCTAGTCCAGGAGGCGAGTTTCTCATTCCTTGTACAAAATCTACTTGGAAGAATACTGGTTTCTTTACCACGTCCCCTACCGATAAAGATTCAACTGACGTTTACAAGCCTATAGTATATAGCCAGACCTTACATTGAAATAGCCAAGAGATTTGCTTCCACCGTACAGTCTCTGTTTAAATAATAAACGTGTAACCAGATAGAAATTACTTTTTGTAATAAAGACAAATAAAAACAAAGTTAACAGACAATTCGTATGCAGAAACATACAACGTGGAAAGGTTTAACGTATTCAATCTATCATTAGATTACAAACACTTTGCCTTACTCCAATGTTATCCTTGACAACGGAAATTGGTAAGATTCAGATTATGTATCTGTATAGTTAAATAACAATTCCTACGTGTGGGTCTGATTCAATGGAACATACATTAGTCGGAATCGTTTGAAGCTTTTTCAAGTCCAGATAGATCTAACAGCGCAAAAGTCTTTGGTCACGGATAAGGGTGAATATGCATAATCGATTATTTAAGACCCACCTTTTTTGCATTCGTCCAATGCTGTTTCTACTGTCTTCACAAGCTCCGCCTCCAAGCTGTCTGACGACCAATCATCTTCTGATACCGACAGTCTCTCAACCATCTTCTCTTCACCAACACAAAAACTCACGTTTGTTGTGCGTGGTGGGGTAGAGGCTCTACTCAATACCTCTGATATATCGCCGGGACCGACCTTGTTCTTTCTTAAATGAGGCAAACAATTACCCATGGTGAAATATTTATACGATTTTAAATGGACATGATAATTATTCTGATAGAAAATATCGAAACGAGCGTGCGTCTGTTTATAGTAGATAGCCTTGTAACGAAGGAAACGACGTCAACATTACGTTAGTGACGTCACGGTTTCCGGAAGTTATTTACGATATCCAAATTATCTATTCATAAGATAAAAGGGGGAATCCGAACTTTGGGATTGTTTAATATAATTATACATTGATTTTGACGGTGTTCTATTTAAAAATAAAAAAAGATAATAATAATAATAAAAAACAAACAGGAATTCGAACGTGAAAGTATACATTCTCCATAACTCGGTCATTTCCGGACACGTGAATTCAGGGAACGTTCGGAATACAATGTGTGCTGAATGTGACCCTGAAATGCAAGTCCTACGCTGTGTCATTTCCTTTGTCGTATTAAAACCCTTTCCGTAATAAATCTTGATTTCGACGTTCTCAGAATTTGAAGCTTGGGAAAACATCAAGACAAAAGAAAACTATTATAATCAGCATTTTCTCTATATACCCGAGTATTTTCTGTGCAATACTGTGAAGAAATTTTACAGTTATTCAAAATCCGTTCTGTCGACCGGATCTTTCGAACTGGTATACTTGGGGATTTGTTATTCGTGGTTTTCCAAGTCCTTTCTGTTAAAACGTCAAAACCCGGGTATGTTTAGGAAAGGGCTAAAGCTGTAGTATCAATTAAAGTTTGGACCGCTAACCAACCTATAGTATACCTTTATCCAAAACTACAAAATTTTAGGTTGACCCAATTTGAAAGACACTGCACATGCGATAGATTTGATGTTGATGACAATAAGATCTGTAAAGTTTTGCAAAGAAAATGTTGATGCAAAAGGAGAAAGAGCTATATATCAGAATTTTCTTCTTTTGTTTCGATATTTTCCCAATCCTTTTCTATTAGGAACGTCGAAACTTGGACCTGTTTGGGAAAGGGTTAGGGGAATTTAACGCTACATTCAGCGATTCTTCAGTTATAATTCGCTGCTAATGAACCTAATGCTGTACTCCTCGCACTTCTCAAACTGACATCCAACCGGGCCGCAAGTTGTAGAGTGACGAAAGACACTTTTATCAGATGGGATACTGATCAAGCTAAAATTGCTCATGAACAGCATTCTTTTGACTAAATATGTTCCGTACCAAGTTGACGAGACGGACAGTAATTTACTATATATCAATAAATGACTTGGCAGAGCATCTCTAGCTATTAGCTTGAGATGCTCTACCAGGTCATTTATCGAAACCTATACCCTCTGTTTATCAGGCCAGGGACAAAACAGTGAGTCAGGATCTGGAAGCAAGCTTTTGAGACCATTACAGATCAGTGTGTGTTGACGTAAGTCTGATCAAGATCCATGTTGTTCTTCAATTGCAGGCTAGGTCCCCTATGAATTGAAGCGACCATATGAGAACAGCATTGATCTAGATCAGACTAGACATGCAGTCTGATCAAGATCCACGTTGTTGGTTTTCCAATTGTGGGCTAGGCTTCTTCCTGAAATATAGGGCTACCATATGAGAGTAGCATTGATCTTGATCAGACATGGCCAGCGATTGTTTTCACCAGTTTCGAAACTGATTTTCTAGATCTAAATTACAGTACAAACCATCTGATTGGACAAGACGGTGACCTTGCTCCTTCTGGAGTAAGGTCACCTAGGCAAGTACTTCCTAGGTCGTAGGGGGATAAAATAGTTCTTTGAAAAAAATTGGCCCCTTTTCTGGTGATGTCTTGCTCTCTGCATGAATGATTTTGAGCTAAGATTTCCATTGGATGCTTTTTGTTGACATGTTTTCTCATTTTTGAGCCAGAATCCATGTTTCTTTTCAGGACTATTTGACGTCTCTGGGTGGATGAGTACATGTGGCCACCATTTCCGGTGTCTCAATTTTAGTGCTGAAAAATACACGGTACGTATGTTTGACTGAATTTTTTTGAAAAATCCACTCCATGATAGTGGGTTAATTTCTTAGAAATTCTACAGGTCAAGGGTGGATCTGTACCAGTCTAGGCGCAGTTTGACTCTAACTGAAGTTGTGGATTGTGTAATAATGTGTTGAAAAATGGGATCTTACATAGAGTTATATAGGAGCCATTCTGGGTGTACTGCAACCTTCTGGCCTAAATCGCACGCGGCTCTCCAAGTGGTTGTTGTTGTTGTCGTTGCTTCTAAAGGTGGCAGGTCACTCATAATTGGCTCCTATTTGATTCCAACCCAAACCTACATTTTGAACACATTTTCACACTTTTTGAAATCATTCGTGTATAAAACCTGGCATGACTAAAAGAGGGCCATATTTTAAAGAACTATTTCAACTTTTTTCCAAACAAGGTTTTGACGCCCCTAATTGAATAGGCTTGGGAAAACATTGAGGCAAAAGAAGAAACTGCTGATAACCAGCAGTTTCTCCTTTTGCTTAAGTATGTTCTATGCTATATTTTACACAAATCTAGATCTAATGGTTTTCAATCTTAATTTTGTTGTCTGCAGCAGCTTTCAAATTGGAGCACCCTGAAATTTCGTCGTTTGGGAAAGGGTAAATATCTAACAAACCAGAAGCTCTTCACCCAGTGACTTGCCACCTAAATGCGAGCTAATAAGGTTTTCATTGGAAGCTTAAATTGAATGTCCTAACATTTTAATTTCGAGCCAGAATCCAGCTTTCCATTCAGGAATGTATTTGGGTGCAGGCCACTATTTCCAAAATACTTATTTTGGCAAGGATAAACGGTAGGGCATATGCCCTATATGTATATAGATATGACGGACTGTTTTAGTGAAAATGGTTAAAAAAAATCCCATCTGACTGTTATGGTGAGTCCATTTCCTGGAAACGCCCGTATCACATGTGTAGGGCATATGTCTCTGACCGATTCCTGTTGTGGCTAAAACTTTGGCAACATATATACTAAGATTGATCAGTCTGTTCAGACGCAAAGGGATAGCCTAATTATGGACCAAGCTATTGGGTCATTATTCCTTTTTTCTCAGACATGGCCCATTAAATTTAAAACTGTGGGCCAACATGGCCCACATAGGCCTTCATGTAGGCTAATTATATTCTAAATTGGATGCAGAAACTTACACTATTTCCTTATCATAATGCAAAGAAACCCATGCAATCTTAATTAACTATTGGAATCTCAATGTTATCCATATTGACCAACCAGACCTTTCACTTAATGACAACAGAAGAAAAAACCTGAGCCATAAACCAGGATACACAATGTAGGGGCCTACCCTGGCTTATTACTCGTTTTTTTAATTATCGGGCAATTGGCCCAACAGCCAAATTTTCCAAATTGACCACTGGACGTGTAGTCTGACCTAAGTCTGCAATAGGCCTACATACTGTCTACCCAATTATTTTGGCAAAATCTTGAGAATTTGTTTCAAGTTTGCCGGAAACATCCTTTGTGACATGCGTCTCCCATCAATGGTTGGATAATCATAAACCTATGTGGATGAGTAGAGCTGGTTTGCAGGGAAAGCACGAGGTAATAGGAGCCGCGACGCGAGAAAATCGGTCTTCAGGTTTTACCAGATCTGACACAAATGAGGCTGTACAGTCGCAGAAAGTGATTAGAGTCACGAAATTTCGTACATGGGAAGAAGAAGAACTAAACATTCTCACCAGCGAAAACACAGACGCTGATCAGATTCGCGGTTACCGCGAAGCTGATCTGTGTCTTTGTTTTCACTTATGCTAAATTCCGATTTTTTCGCGTCGCGGCTCATTATTATTAGCATAAAGAAAAACGACAAGAATCCTTTGTTAAATGCTCCAGCTGCTGCGATATGATCACAGCAGTAGCAAGAGACGTTAAATCCAATTACAACAATCAATCAACCGAATGTTTAAATAACAAAAATGTATTTGATATAGTGAAATATTTTGAAGAAAAGAGAGGAAATGCTGGTAATCAGCATGCCTTCCTTTTCTTGAACATTTTACAAAGCTTTATACTTATGTGTCCATTTATTTTTTATCATTTTTAATTCATTACCTTACAATAGATACCAGGCACTTACAGTACATACGGCATTATGGATAATATCTAGGCACTAACGAGTTTTGGTGATATGTACAAAAGATGCTATTCGACAATTTAGGGGTGGGGAGTTGAAACGCATAAAGATTTTAATGAAGTACATGTATTTGTAACTTTTTTTTTTAACAAAAAGGACTTGGTACGTTCATGAAATATAAATCGAGAATCAAAATTACTGACTATTTGGGATACAGGTCTCGATAACTGGCCTGGCAGAGCATCTCTAGCTATCAGCTAGAGATGCTCTGCCAGATCATTTATCGGTACCTGTACCAACAAGAAAAACGGGGAGGGTTTTTTTAGGGGGGATATTAAACGTATTTGTCTATTTTTTGTGATAAATAGACCCTTTCACACAATGTTTTGCTGTACCATTTGACTTAGATTGGTTAGGCTACCGCATGAAACAGTATTAATTAGTGCCGGTAATCTTAGCTCGCACATGCGCTAAAACCGCTTCCGGAGGTCAAATGGTACGTTTAAAAACATAGCATGAAACGATAATGTTTAGCGGGCGAAGGTTATGGGACATAAAAGCAAAATCGATGTACAAAGTTTGTATTTAGTAATACAAATTTTTTTCTGAATAGATAATATCTCTTTTTCCACGTTTAAAAATTAATTGTACAATAAAATATCAGATACAGATACTATATTAAAGGGGGAATAACACTTAACATCTTGCAAATTTTCCGAGAACTTCGTACAAAAAAATAAATATATATTATTAAAATATGGTCTTTAAATTGCATATATGCCAAATCTTAGCTTTCTACCTTGTGTATTGGCTTAGATGTCGACGGATTTAAAACCCCATGATTTTTTGTCGGGGGGATAAAAATTATAATAATAAAACATATGGGTTTTAAATCCGTCAACATCCTAGCCAATACACAAGATAGAAAGCTAAGATTTGGCATAGATGCAATTTAAAGGCCATATTTTCATAATATATATTTATTTTTTGCACGAAGTTCTCTGAAAATTTGTAAGATGTTAAGTGTTATTCCCCCCTTTAATGTGTGTAAATGCATCGTCCAAGGTTTTTAGGTTTTAGCCAATTTCCTATAGTTATTCCTTCTAACAATCTAGACGCATCACATAAAAGGGGTGTCAACAAGTTTTTGAAAGACGAAAATGTTTCGTCCATTTTCGGAATGCGCCAATTGTGCAGTCGGGATTGTGTCAAGAGCACAATCCTGATCCCAAGGTCGTCATTTTTCGCACATTTCTATGAAACCCTTTTTGTGATGCGACTTTTAAATCTTAATATCCAATTAACAAGCCCTTGTAGGGGGTCTTGATTTCTCCCCTCGTGCCTTGGCTCTCACGTTCTGTAGATGTTGTTCACGTAACTGTTCTGCAGCTTTCAGTCGTTCTTCTAATTCCTTTAATTTTTCTTCTCTCTCGTATTCCTCCATGATTTCATCCATCAGTAATTCATCTTCGTCTGTCAAAGTCATCTACAGAAAAGGAAAGCAATTTTAGAATAAACAAGCATTCTGAAGTATTGCAAAACAATACCAAGTCCCCTACCGGCTTTATATATGTGTTAAGAAAAAGAACCCCAGAAATTTTCAAAGTCCAGCATCCGTATCTTCCTAAAAAATCACTGGACCGGAACAAAACTCAACCTTGTTCTGTAACTTATCAATGCGGGTCTACATACCAAAAATCTGCTCAATAGCTGCAAGCATTAAGAAAAAAAAGTCTGAAAAACTAATTTCTCAGAATTTTTCTAAGTCCAGCATCCAGATTTTCCCCAAAAATCACTGGACCGGAACGAAACTCAAACTTGTTCTGTATCCCATCAATATGTGTTCATATATCGAAAATCAGCTCAATATCTGCAAGCGTTTAGAAAAAAAGTCTGGAAAACTGTAATTTCCCAGTAATTTTCTAAGTCCAGCATCCATATCTTCCTCAAAAATCACTGGAGCGGAACGAAACTCAAACTTGTTCTGTAACTCATCAATGCGGGTCTACATACCAAAAATCAGCTCAATAGCTGCCAGCATTAAGAAAAAAGTCTGGAAAACTGTAATTTCCCAGAAATTTTCTAAGTCCAGCATCCATATCTTCCCCAAAAATTACTGGACCGGAACAAAACTAAAACTTGTTCTGTAACTCATCAATGCGGGTCTACATACCAAAAATCAGCTCAATAGCTGCTAGCATTGAGAAAAAAAGTCCGGAAAACTGTAATTTCCCAGAAGTTTTCTAAGTCCAGCATCCATATCTTCCCCAAAAATCACTGGACCGGAACGAAACTCAAACTTGTTCTGTAACTCATCAATGGGGGTCCACATACCAAAAATCAGCTCAATAGCTGCCAGCATTGAGAAAAAAAGTCTGGAAAACTGTAATTTCCCAGAAATTTTCTAAGTCCAGCATCCATATCTTCCCCAAAAATCACTGGACCGGAACGAAACTCAAACTTGTTCTGTAACTCATCAATACGGGTCCACATACCAAAAATCAGCTCAGTAGCTGCCAGCATTGAGAAAAAAAGTCTGGAAAACTGTAATTTCCCAGAAATTTTCTAAGTCCAGCATCCATATCTTCCCCAAAAATCACTGGAGCGGAACGAAACTCAAACTTGTTCTGTAACTCATCAATGCGGGTCTACATACCAAAAATCAGCTCAATAGCTGCCAGCATTAAGAAAAAAAGTCTGGAAAACTGTAATTTCCCAGTAATTTTCTAAGTCCAGCATCCATATCTTCCTCAAAAATCACTGGAGCGGAACGAAACTCAAACTTGTTCTGTAACTCATCAATGCGGGTCTACATACCAAAAATCAGCTCAATAGGTACCCCCGTTTAGAAAAAAAGTCCGGAAAACTAATTCACCGGACTGACGGACAGACGGACGGACGGACGGACGGACTGACGGACTGACTGACGGACAGAGTGCAAACCTAAAGTCCCCTTCGGCTTCGCCGGTAGGGGACTAAAAAATATTGATTTATTTGTCTAAATGTATCGATGACTACGCCCCAAAACACCGCGCAGTTACAGATTATTCGAGTTTGGTTTCGACATTTTGAAACGAACACGTTAAAGATATCCATATTGACTCATACATTATTCAGTTAACCCTTTCCCAAACAAGACCTGGTTTTGACGTCCCTAACAGAAATTGCTTCTGAAAACATTGAAACAAAAGAAGAAACTGCTGATAACCAGCAGTTTCTCCTTTTGTCTCAATATTTTCTATGCCATATTTCACACAAATTCTATCTTAAATAACTTCTATTTTGTCATTTGTGGCAGTTCTTGAAGTTGATCACCCTAAAATTTTGTTGTTTGGAAAAGGGTTAACATATACAGAAATACAAGGAAGCGGTAATTGCGTCATTTTATGATATAATAATTATTTTCCTTTACTTTTGTAATGAAAAAAAAAAAAAAAAAAAAAAAACATGATTTTTTCTCAAATTTTCAACCTACCTAAGTACCCGATGTACTCACCGGGTTATTTCAATACCAAGATCGTGAAGATGTCATTTCATTTCGGTTCCTTATCAAAAGCCAAGTTGATTCGTGAAAAGTGATTTCAAATTACTTTTCATTAAGTAATATTGGCATTGGCAATAGATTTAGAGGGTATTGAACAAATATTTTCAAATCTAGAAAATAAGAATGTTACGATAATGATAACAATTGGCAAGGGGAGACCATTCCACTCTATAGTGTTTCCGAAATATTTCTCTATAAGGGGTGTCAATGACCAGGTTATAATGGAAATATCTACCTTTTCGCATTTCTTTCTGTCATTGGTCTGTTCCATTCTCGAAGCTAGTCTAGGAGGCATGTTTCTCATTCCCTGTACAAAATCTACTTGGAAGAATACTGGTTTCTTTACACCTTCTCCTAGAAATACAGAAGTATTTAACTACATTGTATATAACCAAACCTAAACTTTGGACGAGCGGTTCTAAGCGATGTTCTATCTAGATGCTAGTCCAGGAGGCGAGTTTCTCATTCCTTGTACAAAATCTACTTGGTGGAGTCCCCTACCAATAAAGATAGAAATGACGTTTACAAGCCTATAGTACCGATAATATAGCCAGACCTTGCATTGAAATAGCCAAGAGATTTGCTTCCACCGTACAGTCTCTGTTTAAATAATAAACGTGTAACCAGATAGAAATTACTTTTTGTAATAAAGACAAATAAAAACAAAGTTTAGAGACAATTCGTATGCAGAAACATACAACGTGGAAAGGTTTAACGTATTCAATCTATCATTAGATTACAAACACTTTGCGTTACTCCAATGTTATCCTTGACAACGGAAATTGTTAAGATTCAGATTATGTATCTGTATAGTTAAATAACAATTCCTACGTGTGGGTCTGATTCAATGGAACATACATTACTCGGAATCGTTTGAAGCTTTTTCAAGTCCAGATAGATCTAACAGCGCAAAAGTCTTTGGTCACGGATAAGGGTGAATATGCATAATCGATTATTTAAGACCCACCTTTTTTGCATTCGTCCAATGCTGTTTCTACTGTCTTCACAAGCTCCGCCTCCAAGCTGTCTGACGACCAATCATCTTCTGATACCGACAGTCTCTCAACCATCTTCTCTTCACCAACACAAAAACTCACGTTTGTTGTGCGTGGTGGGGTAGAGGCTCTACTCAATACCTCTGATATATCGGCGGGGCCGACCTTGTTCTTTCTCAAATGAGGCAAACAATTACCCATGGTGAAATATTTATACGATTTTAAATGGACATAATAATTATTCTGATAGAAAATATCGAAACTAGCGTGCGTCTGTTTATAGTAGTTCACTAGATAACCTTGTAACGAAGGAAACGACGTCAACGTTACGTTAGTGATGTCACGGTTTCCGGAAGTTATTTACGATATCCAAATTATCTATTCATAAAATAAAAGGGGGAATCCGAACTTTGGGATTGTTTAATAAATGGATCTGCTCAATCTGTGAAGTCCAGAATTTCTCTAGACATTCGAACCTTTCAATTTCTTCTTTTTCATCACAGAATAGCTACAGCATATTGAGTGAGCAGTCCGACTTACAACATCCAAGTACCACCACCGGAAATACAGCACAGAGACAGAGATCTAAACAAAATGATATTCCTTTCCAGCTTAAAGTAATTTCAGTTAATTGCCAGTCCATTGTCAACAAAAAAGCAGAATTTCTTTGTATGATAGATCAACATAAACCTGATATAGTTGTAGGTACAGAATCCCGGTTAAATAATCAACATGCAGACTGTGAATTCTTTCCCAAATCTTTAGGATATACACCTTTTAGATTAGATAGGTCAACCAAAGGCGGAGGAGTGTTCATCCTAGTTAAAGATACTTTCCTGGCAACAGAACAAAAACAGCTTAAGACTGATTGTGAAATCATTTGGATTAAATTGCAGGTCAAAACATGTAAACCTCTTTATATCGCAGCCTACTACAGACCAAAAGAATCAGATATTCATAGCTTTAATGAATTGAAAAAATCCCTAGACCTGACAAGAAACCTTAAAGGATCTTTTTGGGTGCTAGGTGATTTTAACTTCCCAAAATTCTCATGGAGCAGTGATCATATACCAGTCTTGAAGCCAGGATGCAGTTACACTAACTTGTATGAAGAATTTAATGACTTGCTTTCAGACTTCAACCTCACTCAGATGGTAACAGAAAACACCAGAGGAGAAAATACACTGGATCTTTTCCTAACATCAAACCACACTTTAATTAAAAATGTAAAATGTCTTCCAGGTATATCAGACCATAGTATTGTCTCTATTCTTGCAGATACAAAACCACAGATGACCAAACAACAACCGAGACAGGTTCATCTCTACAAAAAAGCTGACTGGGGTAGCTTTAAGAACTACATGGACCAAGTTAAAAATGAAATACTAATAGATTATCATTCTAAATCTGTTGAAGAAATTTGGTTAAAATTTTCAGATGCAATTTCCACAGGTATCGAAAAATTTGTTCCAACTAAAAGACTGGGGAATAAGAGATCACTTCCATGGATTACACAGCCTATAAAACGTCTATTTAGAAAAAGGGATCATCTCTATTTCAGATTAAAGAAAGATGGAAACAACAAGATAAAGACTGCATTCCTGGCTCTAAAAAGAAACATCAAGAAACAAATAAAAATCTCTTACAATAACTATATAGAATACATTTTAGGCCTAGATGGAAACACTGAAGACAAGGAGAAAGCCACAAAATTCAACAATAAGAAACTTTTCAGCCTGATAAAAAATGCCAAGCAAGACGCAGCAGGAGTAGCCCCCCTTCTCGATAAAATTTCAGGTTCCATCAAATCGGACGACACAGAGAAGGCGGATATTCTAAATCAACAGTTCCAGTCAGTCTTTACCCCGATGACACCGATTTCTCTGGCTCAGTCCTGCCTTTCATCCATAAGACAAAATATGTTTTCTTCCTCTTTCAGCAAATACCCAGACATGCCAAACATTACCATCTGCACTAGTGGAGTACAAAAACTAATTTCCAACTTAAAACCAGACAAAGCAGCAGGACCAGACAACATCAAACCTCTAGTACTAAAAAACTTATGTTATCAAATTTCCCCTATCTTACAAATTCTCTTTCAGAAATCTCTAGACACAGGCACCCTCCCCCAAGTATGGACAAAAGCAAACGTGACTCCACTCTTCAAGAAAGGAAACAAAGAAGATCCTGCAAATTACAGACCTATATCCTTAACATGTATACTAGTACTATGTAAAGTTCTTGAACATATTGTAGCATCAAACCTAACTAAACATTTTGACAAAAATAATATTCTTTATGATTTACAGCATGGATTCAGAGAGAGGCGTTCATGTGAGACCCAGCTACTGCAACTGACCGACCATCTTGCCAGAAACCTTACTGAAGGAAAACAAACTGATTTAGTTTTGTTAGACTTCAGCAAGGCTTTTGACAAAGTTAGCCACTTAAAACTTTTGTATAAATTGCAGGAACATGGAGTAAACAATGCTACCCTTTTGTGGATTAAATCTTTTCTTATAGGCAGAACACAAAAAGTAGTCTTAGAAGGTGGATGCTCATCCGAAGTTCCAGTCACGTCAGGAGTACCTCAGGGATCGGTGCTTGGCCCTCTCCTATTTCTCTTGTATATTAATGACCTTCCTAATACTATCACCTCCCAAGTTCGTTTGTTTGCAGATGACACTGCCGTTTACTTAGCTATAAACAACAAGCAAGACTGTATCACCCTGCAAGAAGATCTAGACAAGTTAATGCAGTGGGAGAAAAAGTGGGAAATGGAGTTTAACCCCAGCAAATGCATTGTCCTTAATATTACTAAAAAGAAGAAAAAGATTTCCTTTGATTACAGGCTACATGGACAAGTGCTAGAGACTGTGGACAATGCCAAATATCTTGGAGTTACTATATCTGGAGATCTTTCATGGAACAAGCACATTGACAATATAACATCAAATGCAAATAAAACTTCAGGTTTCCTCCGCAGAAACATCCAGACCAAAAATAAGAAGATCAGAGAGACAGCGTATAAAACCCTTGTCAGACCTCAGGTTGAATACGCATCAACTGTTTGGAGCCCTTACACAAAAACCTATATCAACAAAGTGGAAAAAGTACAACGTAGAGCAGCAAGATGGGTTCAAAATAATTTTTCTTTCTATGACAGTGTCACCTGCATGCAGAAGGAGCTTGGCTGGCAAACTCTTCAATATAGACGAGACGTTTCCAGAGTTACTATGTTTTATAAGATCGTTAATAGTTTTGTTGCAGTGCCCGTACCAGCTTATCTTGAAAGACCAATTAGGACAACCAGACACATGCACACAGCATCCTTCAGACAGATCCACACAAATGCTTCCTTCTTTAAATATTCTTTCTTTCCATACACAGTGATACTTTGGAACAGCCTACCAGAATCAATAGTACAGCAACCTGACATTGCAGCGTTTAAAAAGAGTCTCGATTCTTTTCAGATAGTGAGCCGTCCCTGAAAAACCATAATGTTTTATCAGATCTTTTAATCTAACATTCACAATATTTTTAATTGACACCATCACCTATGACTAACAGTTTTTATTCCAGCACAGACGCGCACCTGCCAGTAATACCCGAAAGGGGAGTAAGGCAGTATATATAGATAGATAGATAGATAATATAATTATACATTGATTTTGACGGTGTTCTATTTAAAAATAAAAAAAGATAATAATAATAATAAAAAACAAACAGGAATTCGAACGTGAAAGTATACATTCTCCATAACTCGGTCATTTCCGGACACGTGAATTCAGGGAACGTTCGGAATACAATGTGTGCTGAATGTGACCCTGAAATGCAAGTCCTACGCTGTGTCATTTCCTTTGTCGTATTAAAACCCTTTCCGTAATAAATCTTGATTTCGACGTTCTCAGAATTTGAAGCTTGGGAAAACATCAAGACAAAAGAAAACTATTATAATCAGCATTTTCTCTATATACCCGAGTATTTTCTGTGCAATACTGTGAAGAAATTTTACAGTTATTCAAAATCCGTTCTGTCGACCGGATCTTTCGAACTGGTATACTTGGGGATTTGTTATTCGTGGTTTTCCAAGTCCTTTCTGTTAAAACGTCAAAACCCGGGTATGTTTAGGAAAGGGCTAAAGCTGTAGTATCAATTAAAGTTTGGACCGCTAACCAACCTATAGTATACCTTTATCCAAAACTACAAAATTTTAGGTTGACCCAATTTGAAAGACACTGCACATGCGATAGATTTGATGTTGATGACAATAAGATCTGTAAAGTTTTGCAAAGAAAATGTTGATGCAAAAGGAGAAAGAGCTATATATCAGAATTTTCTTCTTTTGTTTCGATTTTTTCCCAATCCTTTTCTATTAGGAACGTCGAAACTTGGACCTGTTTGGGAAAGGGTTAGGGGAATTTAACGCTACATTCAGCGATTCTTCAGTTATAATTCGCTGCTAATGAACCTAATGCTGTACTCCTCGCACTTCTCAAACTGACATCCAACCGGGCCGCAAGTTGTAGAGTGACGAAAGACACTTTTATCAGATGGGATACTGATCAAGCTAAAATTGCTCATGAACAGCATTCTTTTGACTAAATATGTTCCGTACCAAGTTGACGAGACGGACAGTAATTTACTATATATCAATAAATGACTTGGCAGAGCATCTCTAGCTATTAGCTTGAGATGCTCTACCAGGTCATTTATCGAAACCTATACCCTCTGTTTATCAGGCCAGGGACAAAACAGTGAGTCAGGATCTGGAAGCAAGCTTTTGAGACCATTACAGATCAGTGTGTGTTGACGTAAGTCTGATCAAGATCCATGTTGTTCTTCAATTGCAGGCTAGGTCCCCTATGAATTGAAGCGACCATATGAGAACAGCATTGATCTAGATCAGACTAGACATGCAGTCTGATCAAGATCCACGTTGTTGGTTTTCCAATTGTGGGCTAGGCTTCTTCCTGAAATATAGGGCTACCATATGAGAGTAGCATTGATCTTGATCAGACATGGCCAGCGATTGTTTTCACCAGTTTCGAAACTGATTTTCTAGATCTAAATTACAGTACAAACCATCTGATTGGACAAGACGGTGACCTTGCTCCTTCTGGAGTAAGGTCACCTAGGCAAGTACTTCCTAGGTCGTAGGGGGATAAAATAGTTCTTTGAAAAAAATTGGCCCCTTTTCTGGTGATGTCTTGCTCTCTGCATGAATGATTTTGAGCTAAGATTTCCATTGGATGCTTTTTGTTGACATGTTTTCTCATTTTTGAGCCAGAATCCATGTTTCTTTTCAGGACTATTTGACGTCTCTGGGTGGATGAGTACATGTGGCCACCATTTCCGGTGTCTCAATTTTAGTGCTGAAAAATACACGGTACGTATGTTTGACTGAATTTTTTTGAAAAATCCACTCCATGATAGTGGGTTAATTTCTTAGAAATTCTACAGGTCAAGGGTGGATCTGTACCAGTCTAGGCGCAGTTTGACTCTAACTGAAGTTGTGGATTGTGTAATAATGTGTTGAAAAATGGGATCTTACATAGAGTTATATAGGAGCCATTCTGGGTGTACTGCAACCTTCTGGCCTAAATCGCACGCGGCTCTCCAAGTGGTTGTTGTTGTTGTCGTTGCTTCTAAAGGTGGCAGGTCACTCATAATTGGCTCCTATTTGATTCCAACCCAAACCTACATTTTGAACACATTTTCACACTTTTTGAAATCATTCGTGTATAAAACCTGGCATGACTAAAAGAGGGCCATATTTTAAAGAACTATTTCAACTTTTTTCCAAACAAGGTTTTGACGCCCCTAATTGAATAGGCTTGGGAAAACATTGAGGCAAAAGAAGAAACTGCTGATAACCAGCAGTTTCTCCTTTTGCTTAAGTATGTTCTATGCTATATTTTACACAAATCTAGATCTAATGGTTTTCAATCTTAATTTTGTTGTCTGCAGCAGCTTTCAAATTGGAGCACCCTGAAATTTCGTCGTTTGGGAAAGGGTAAATATCTAACAAACCAGAAGCTCTTCACCCAGTGACTTGCCACCTAAATGCGAGCTAATAAGGTTTTCATTGGAAGCTTAAATTGAATGTCCTAACATTTTAATTTCGAGCCAGAATCCAGCTTTCCATTCAGGAATGTATTTGGGTGCAGGCCACTATTTCCAAAATACTTATTTTGGCAAGGATAAACGGTAGGGCATATGCCCTATATGTATATAGATATGATGGACTGTTTTAGTGAAAATGGTTAAAAAAATCCCATCTGACTGTTATGGTGAGTCCATTTCCTGGAAACGCCCGTATCACATGTGTAGGGCATATGTCTCTGACCGATTCCTGTTGTGGCTAAAACTTTGGCAACATATATACTAAGATTGATCAGTCTGTTCAGACGCAAAGGGATAGCCTAATTATGGACCAAGCTATTGGGTCATTATTCCTTTTTTCTCAGACATGGCCCATTAAATTTAAAACTGTGGGCCAACATGGCCCACATAGGCCTTCATGTAGGCTAATTATATTCTAAATTGGATGCAGAAACTTACACTATTTCCTTATCATAATGCAAAGAAACCCATGCAATCTTAATTAACTATTGGAATCTCAATGTTATCCATACTGACCAACCAGACCTTTCACTTAATGACAACAGAAGAAAAAACCTGAGCCATAAACCAGGATACACAATGTAGGGGCCTACCCTGGCTTATTACTCGTTTTTTTAATTATCGGGCAATTGGCCCAACAGCCAAATTTTCCAAATTGACCACTGGACGTGTAGTCTGACCTAAGTCTGCAATAGGCCTACATACTGTCTACCCAATTATTTTGGCAAAATCTTGAGAATTTGTTTCAAGTTTGCCGGAAACATCCTTTGTGACATGCGTCTCCCATCAATGGTTGGATAATCATAAACCTATGTGGATGAGTAGAGCTGGTTTGCAGGGAAAGCACGAGGTAATAGGAGCCGCGACGCGAGAAAATCGCTCTTCAGGTTTTACCAGATCTGACACAAATGAGGCTGTACAGTCGCAGAAAGTGATTAGAGTCACGAAATTTCGTACATGGGAAGAAGAAGAACTAAACATTCTCACCAGCGAAAACACAGACGCTGATCAGATTCGCGGTTACCGCGAAGCTGATCTGTGTCTTTGTTTTCACTTATGCTAAATTCCGATTTTTTCGCGTCGCGGCTCATTATTATTAGCATAAAGAAAAACGACAAGAATCCTTTGTTAAATGCTCCAGCTGCTGCGATATGATCACAGCAGTAGCAAGAGACGTTAAATCCAATTACAACAATCAATCAACCGAATGTTTAAATAACAAAAGTGTATTTGATATAGTGAAATATTTTGAAGAAAAGAGAGGAAATGCTGGTAATCAACATGCCTTCCTTTTCTTGAACATTTTACAAAGCTTTATACTTATGTGTCCATTTATTTTTTATCATTTTTAATTCATTACCTTACAATAGATACCAGGCACTTACAGTACATACGGCATTATGGATAATATCTAGGCACTAACGAGTTTTGGTGATATGTACAAAAGATGCTATTCGACAATTTAGGGGTGGGGAGTTGAAACGCATAAAGATTTTAATGAAGTACATGTATTTGTAACTTTTTTTAACAAAAAGGACTTGGTACGTTCATGAAATATAAATCGAGAATCAAAATTACTGACTATTTGGGATACAGGTCTCGATAACTGGCCTGGCAGAGCATCTCTAGCTATCAGCTAGAGATGCTCTGCCAGATCATTTATCGGTACCTGTACCAACAAGAAAAACGGGGAGGGTTTTTTTAGGGGGGATATTAAACGTATTTGTCTATTTTTTGTGATAAATAGACCCTTTCACACAATGTTTTGCTGTACCATTTGACTTAGATTGGTTAGGCTACCGCATGAAACAGTATTAATTAGTGCCGGTAATCTCGCACATGCGCTAAAACCGCTTCCGGAGGTCAAATGGTACGTTTAAAAACATAGCATGAAACGATAATGTTTAGCGGGCGAAGGTTATGGGACATAAAAGCAAAATCGATGTACAAAGTTTGTATTTAGTAATACAAATTTTTTTCTGAATAGATAATATCTCTTTTTCCACGTTTAAAAATTAATTGTACAATAAAATATCAGATACAGATACTATATTAAAGGGGGAATAACACTTAACATCTTGCAAATTTTCCGAGAACTTCGTACAAAAAAATAAATATATATTATTAAAATATGGTCTTTAAATTGCATATATGCCAAATCTTATCTTTCTACCTTGTGTATTGGCTTAGATGTCGACGGATTTAAAACCCCATGATTTTTTGTCGGGGGGATAAAAATTATAATAATAAAACATATGGGTTTTAAATCCGTCAACATCCTAGCCAATACACAAGATAGAAAGCTAAGATTTGGCATAGATGCAATTTAAAGGCCATATTTTCATAATATATATTTATTTTTTGCACGAAGTTCTCTGAAAATTTGTAAGATGTTAAGTGTTATTCCCCCTTTAATGTGTGTAAATGCATCGTCCAAGGTTTTTAGGTTTTAGCCAATTTCCTATAGTTATTCCTTCTAACAATCTAGACGCATCACATAAAAGGGGTGTCAACAAGTTTTTGAAAGACGAAAATGTTTCGTCCATTTTCGGAATGCGCCAATTGTGCAGTCGGGATTGTGTCAAGAGCACAATCCTGATCCCAAGGTCGTCATTTTTCGCACATTTCTATGAAACCCTTTTTGTGATGCGACTTTTAAATCTTAATATCCAATTAACAAGCCCTTGTAGGGGGTCTTGATTTCTCCCCTCGTGCCTTGGCTCTCACGTTCTGTAGATGTTGTTCACGTAACTGTTCTGCAGCTTTCAGTCGTTCTTCTAATTCCTTTAATTTTTCTTCTCTCTCGTATTCCTCCATGATTTCATCCATCAGTAATTCATCTTCGTCTGTCAAAGTCATCTACAGAAAAGGAAAGCAATTTTAGAATAAAAAAAATATTGATTTATTTGTCTAAATGTATCGATGACTACGCCCCAAAACACCGCGCAGTTACAGATTATTCGAGTTTGGTTTCGACATTTTGAAACGAACACGTTAAAGATATCCATATTGACTCATACATTATTCAGTTAACCCTTTCCCAAACAAGACCTGGTTTTGACGTCCCTAACAGAAATTGCTTCTGAAAACATTGAAACAAAAGAAGAAACTGCTGATAACCAGCAGTTTCTCCTTTTGTCTCAATATTTTCTATGCCATATTTCACACAAATTCTATCTTAAATAACTTCTATTTTGTCATTTGTGGCAGTTCTTGAAGTTGATCACCCTAAAATTTTGTTGTTTGGAAAAGGGTTAACATATAAAGAAATACAAGGAAGCGGTAATTGCGTCACTTTATGATATAATAATTATTTTCCTTTACTTTTGTAATGAAAAAAAAAAAAAAAACATGATTTTTTCTCAAATTTTCAACCTACCTAAGTACCCGATGTACTCACCGGGTTATTTCAATACCAAGATCGTGAAGATGTCATTTCATTTCGGTTCCTTATCAAAAGCCAAGTTGATTCGTGAAAAGTGATTTCAAATTACTTTTCATTAAGTAATATTGGCATTGGCAATAGATTTAGAGGGTATTGAACAAATATTTTCAAATCTAGAAAATAAGAATGTTACGATAATGATAACAATTGGCAAGGGGAGACCATTCCACTCTATAGTGTTTCCGAAATATTTCTCTATAAGGGGTGTCAATGACCAGGTTATAATGGAAATATCTACTTTTTCGCATTTCTTTCTGTCATTGGTCTGTTCCATTCTCGAAGCTAGTCTAGGAGGCATGTTTCTCATTCCCTGTACAAAATCTACTTGGAAGAATACTGGTTTCTTTACACCTTCTCCTAGAAATACAGAAGTATTTAACTACATTGTATATAACCAAACCTAAACTTTGGACGAGCGGTTCTAAGCGATGTTCTATCTAGATGCTAGTCCAGGAGGCGAGTTTCTCATTCCTTGTACAAAATCTACTTGGTGGAGTCCCCTACCAATAAAGATAGAAATGACGTTTACAAGCCTATAGTACCGATAATATAGCCAGACCTTGCATTGAAATAGCCAAGAGATTTGCTTCCACCGTACAGTCTCTGTTTAAATAATAAACGTGTAACCAGATAGAAATTACTTTTTGTAATAAAGACAAATAAAAACAAAGTTTAGAGACAATTCGTATGCAGAAACATACAACGTGGAAAGGTTTAACGTATTCAATCTATCATTAGATTACAAACACTTTGCGTTACTCCAATGTTATCCTTGACAACGGAAATTGTTAAGATTCAGATTATGTATCTGTATAGTTAAATAACAATTCCTACGTGTGGGTCTGATTCAATGGAACATACATTACTCGGAATCGTTTGAAGCTTTTTCAAGTCCAGATAGATCTAACAGCGCAAAAGTCTTTGGTCACGGATAAGGGTGAATATGCATAATCGATTATTTAAGACCCACCTTTTTTGCATTCGTCCAATGCTGTTTCTACTGTCTTCACAAGCTCCGCCTCCAAGCTGTCTGACGACCAATCATCTTCTGATACCGACAGTCTCTCAACCATCTTCTCTTCACCAACACAAAAACTCACGTTTGTTGTGCGTGGTGGGGTAGAGGCTCTACTCAATACCTCTGATATATCGGCGGGGCCGACCTTGTTCTTTCTCAAATGAGGCAAACAATTACCCATGGTGAAATATTTATACGATTTTAAATGGACATAATAATTATTCTGATAGAAAATATCGAAACTAGCGTGCGTCTGTTTATAGTAGTTCACTAGATAACCTTGTAACGAAGGAAACGACGTCAACGTTACGTTAGTGATGTCACGGTTTCCGGAAGTTATTTACGATATCCAAATTATCTATTCATAAAATAAAAGGGGGAATCCGAACTTTGGGATTGTTTAATAAATGGATCTGCTCAATCTGTGAAGTCCAGAATTTCTCTAGACATTCGAACCTTTCAATTTCTTCTTTTTCATCACAGAATAGCTACAGCATATTGAGTGAGCAGTCCGACTTACAACATCCAAGTACCACCACCGGAAATACAGCACAGAGACAGAGATCTAAACAAAATGATATTCCTTTCCAGCTTAAAGTAATTTCAGTTAATTGCCAGTCCATTGTCAACAAAAAAGCAGAATTTCTTTGTATGATAGATCAACATAAACCTGATATAGTTGTAGGTACAGAATCCCGGTTAAATAATCAACATGCAGACTGTGAATTCTTTCCCAAATCTTTAGGATATACACCTTTTAGATTAGATAGGTCAACCAAAGGCGGAGGAGTGTTCATCCTAGTTAAAGATACTTTCCTGGCAACAGAACAAAAACAGCTTAAGACTGATTGTGAAATCATTTGGATTAAATTGCAGGTCAAAACATGTAAACCTCTTTATATCGCAGCCTACTACAGACCAAAAGAATCAGATATTCATAGCTTTAATGAATTGAAAAAATCCCTAGACCTGACAAGAAACCTTAAAGGATCTTTTTGGGTGCTAGGTGATTTTAACTTCCCAAAATTCTCATGGAGCAGTGATCATATACCAGTCTTGAAGCCAGGATGCAGTTACACTAACTTGTATGAAGAATTTAATGACTTGCTTTCAGACTTCAACCTCACTCAGATGGTAACAGAAAACACCAGAGGAGAAAATACACTGGATCTTTTCCTAACATCAAACCACACTTTAATTAAAAATGTAAAATGTCTTCCAGGTATATCAGACCATAGTATTGTCTCTATTCTTGCAGATACAAAACCACAGATGACCAAACAACAACCGAGACAGGTTCATCTCTACAAAAAAGCTGACTGGGGTAGCTTTAAGAACTACATGGACCAAGTTAAAAATGAAATACTAATAGATTATCATTCTAAATCTGTTGAAGAAATTTGGTTAAAATTTTCAGATGCAATTTCCACAGGTATCGAAAAATTTGTTCCAACTAAAAGACTGGGGAATAAGAGATCACTTCCATGGATTACACAGCCTATAAAACGTCTATTTAGAAAAAGGGATCATCTCTATTTCAGATTAAAGAAAGATGGAAACAACAAGATAAAGACTGCATTCCTGGCTCTAAAAAGAAACATCAAGAAACAAATAAAAATCTCTTACAATAACTATATAGAATACATTTTAGGCCTAGATGGAAACACTGAAGACAAGGAGAAAGCCACAAAATTCAACAATAAGAAACTTTTCAGCCTGATAAAAAATGCCAAGCAAGACGCAGCAGGAGTAGCCCCCCTTCTCGATAAAATTTCAGGTTCCATCAAATCGGACGACACAGAGAAGGCGGATATTCTAAATCAACAGTTCCAGTCAGTCTTTACCCCGATGACACCGATTTCTCTGGCTCAGTCCTGCCTTTCATCCATAAGACAAAATATGTTTTCTTCCTCTTTCAGCAAATACCCAGACATGCCAAACATTACCATCTGCACTAGTGGAGTACAAAAACTAATTTCCAACTTAAAACCAGACAAAGCAGCAGGACCAGACAACATCAAACCTCTAGTACTAAAAAACTTATGTTATCAAATTTCCCCTATCTTACAAATTCTCTTTCAGAAATCTCTAGACACAGGCACCCTCCCCCAAGTATGGACAAAAGCAAACGTGACTCCACTCTTCAAGAAAGGAAACAAAGAAGATCCTGCAAATTACAGACCTATATCCTTAACATGTATACTAGTACTATGTAAAGTTCTTGAACATATTGTAGCATCAAACCTAACTAAACATTTTGACAAAAATAATATTCTTTATGATTTACAGCATGGATTCAGAGAGAGGCGTTCATGTGAGACCCAGCTACTGCAACTGACCGACCATCTTGCCAGAAACCTTACTGAAGGAAAACAAACTGATTTAGTTTTGTTAGACTTCAGCAAGGCTTTTGACAAAGTTAGCCACTTAAAACTTTTGTATAAATTGCAGGAACATGGAGTAAACAATGCTACCCTTTTGTGGATTAAATCTTTTCTTATAGGCAGAACACAAAAAGTAGTCTTAGAAGGTGGATGCTCATCCGAAGTTCCAGTCACGTCAGGAGTACCTCAGGGATCGGTGCTTGGCCCTCTCCTATTTCTCTTGTATATTAATGACCTTCCTAATACTATCACCTCCCAAGTTCGTTTGTTTGCAGATGACACTGCCGTTTACTTAGCTATAAACAACAAGCAAGACTGTATCACCCTGCAAGAAGATCTAGACAAGTTAATGCAGTGGGAGAAAAAGTGGGAAATGGAGTTTAACCCCAGCAAATGCATTGTCCTTAATATTACTAAAAAGAAGAAAAAGATTTCCTTTGATTACAGGCTACATGGACAAGTGCTAGAGACTGTGGACAATGCCAAATATCTTGGAGTTACTATATCTGGAGATCTTTCATGGAACAAGCACATTGACAATATAACATCAAATGCAAATAAAACTTCAGGTTTCCTCCGCAGAAACATCCAGACCAAAAATAAGAAGATCAGAGAGACAGCGTATAAAACCCTTGTCAGACCTCAGGTTGAATACGCATCAACTGTTTGGAGCCCTTACACAAAAACCTATATCAACAAAGTGGAAAAAGTACAACGTAGAGCAGCAAGATGGGTTCAAAATAATTTTTCTTTCTATGACAGTGTCACCTGCATGCAGAAGGAGCTTGGCTGGCAAACTCTTCAATATAGACGAGACGTTTCCAGAGTTACTATGTTTTATAAGATCGTTAATAGTTTTGTTGCAGTGCCCGTACCAGCTTATCTTGAAAGACCAATTAGGACAACCAGACACATGCACACAGCATCCTTCAGACAGATCCACACAAATGCTTCCTTCTTTAAATATTCTTTCTTTCCATACACAGTGATACTTTGGAACAGCCTACCAGAATCAATAGTACAGCAACCTGACATTGCAGCGTTTAAAAAGAGTCTCGATTCTTTTCAGATAGTGAGCCGTCCCTGAAAAACCATAATGTTTTATCAGATCTTTTAATCTAACATTCACAATATTTTTAATTGACACCATCACCTATGACTAACAGTTTTTATTCCAGCACAGACGCGCACCTGCCAGTAATACCCGAAAGGGGAGTAAGGCAGTATATATAGATAGATAGATAGATAATATAATTATACATTGATTTTGACGGTGTTCTATTTAAAAATAAAAAAAGATAATAATAATAATAAAAAACAAACAGGAATTCGAACGTGAAAGTATACATTCTCCATAACTCGGTCATTTCCGGACACGTGAATTCAGGGAACGTTCGGAATACAATGTGTGCTGAATGTGACCCTGAAATGCAAGTCCTACGCTGTGTCATTTCCTTTGTCGTATTAAAACCCTTTCCGTAATAAATCTTGATTTCGACGTTCTCAGAATTTGAAGCTTGGGAAAACATCAAGACAAAAGAAAACTATTATAATCAGCATTTTCTCTATATACCCGAGTATTTTCTGTGCAATACTGTGAAGAAATTTTACAGTTATTCAAAATCCGTTCTGTCGACCGGATCTTTCGAACTGGTATACTTGGGGATTTGTTATTCGTGGTTTTCCAAGTCCTTTCTGTTAAAACGTCAAAACCCGGGTATGTTTAGGAAAGGGCTAAAGCTGTAGTATCAATTAAAGTTTGGACCGCTAACCAACCTATAGTATACCTTTATCCAAAACTACAAAATTTTAGGTTGACCCAATTTGAAAGACACTGCACATGCGATAGATTTGATGTTGATGACAATAAGATCTGTAAAGTTTTGCAAAGAAAATGTTGATGCAAAAGGAGAAAGAGCTATATATCAGAATTTTCTTCTTTTGTTTCGATATTTTCCCAATCCTTTTCTATTAGGAACGTCGAAACTTGGACCTGTTTGGGAAAGGGTTAGGGGAATTTAACGCTACATTCAGCGATTCTTCAGTTATAATTCGCTGCTAATGAACCTAATGCTGTACTCCTCGCACTTCTCAAACTGACACCCAACCGGGCCGCAAGTTGTAGAGTGACGAAAGACACTTTTATCAGATGGGATACTGATCAAGCTAAAATTGCTCATGAACAGCATTCTTTTGACTAAATATGTTCCGTACCAAGTTGACGAGACGGACAGTAATTTACTATATATCAATAAATGACTTGGCAGAGCATCTCTAGCTATTAGCTTGAGATGCTCTACCAGGTCATTTATCGAAACCTATACCCTCTGTTTATCAGGCCAGGGACAAAACAGTGAGTCAGGATCTGGAAGCAAGCTTTTGAGACCATTACAGATCAGTGTGTGTTGACGTAAGTCTGATCAAGATCCATGTTGTTCTTCAATTGCAGGCTAGGTCCCCTATGAATTGAAGCGACCATATGAGAACAGCATTGATCTAGATCAGACTAGACATGCAGTCTGATCAAGATCCACGTTGTTGGTTTTCCAATTGTGGGCTAGGCTTCTTCCTGAAATATAGGGCTACCATATGAGAGTAGCATTGACCTTGATCAGACATGGCCAGGAACCTTTTTTTTCAATTTTCAAAACAGATTTTCTGAACCTAAATTACTGTACAATCCATCTGATTGGACAAGACATATGTCTTGGCCTATCAGATTGATTGTAGGTAATTTTAATATATACTAGGAATTCAGAGTAAGACCACCACAGTTTTTTTAGAAACATGGTTCCAGTAGTCCAAAATTACTGTAAGGGACTTTTTTCCAGATTTTGACTCAAAAGTTAAGCCAGTTCAGGTAAAACATGAATCAATCTCTTTCTATTTCTTTACTTTATTTACAAAGAAATTTCGAGAAAAGTTTCTAAGATCGTATTCTACCTAATACCCATCAAGTAATTTATTTATCTACTATAGTTTGGTCATGATTTTCAATAATCTTGCCACATGTTTACAAATTTACCTATGAATACAATGGAAAAGCATTTATAATCTCAATACAATTTTGCAGGTGTTGTTCCAAATCTTACAGGTGTGAGACACCTGCAAGATTCGAGCCATCACATGCAAAATTACAATAGTTTGTAGTCCTATATTGTGTTGTCTACATAGGTAAATTTTGTAAGCATGTAACATATTATCGTAACTGGACTATATAGCATATAATTTCTCCAATTTATCCTTTCTCAAACAGTCCAGATTTAGACTGTCCCTTATAATCATATTTTTTTTTAAGTTTTACAAATCGTTTAGAGAAGTTTCACCCTTTCCCAAACAAGACCTTGATTTGATGTCCCTTTTAGAAATGATTTGGGAAAATATTGAGTCAAAAAAAGAAAATGCTGATAATCAGCATTTTTTCCTTTTGGCATTTGCTCTAATATTTTCCTTGATTTATTGTACACAAATCCTAGATCTATCAATATCGATTTTGTTCTTTACAGACATGGGACCATCCTAAGATTTTGCCTTGTGGGAAAGTTCTAATTCAATTCTTACTTTCCTAAATAAGCCAAATCACACTCATAATCACAATCAAAATACTTCAATACTTTTATCATATCACAACACTAATTGCTGGAAGACATTTTCAAAACAACAACAAAATTCCTAAACTCAACACCAAATTAAAGAAGACAATATTGAATATTTACCCCTTCCCAAACAAGACCTGGTTTTGACGTCTCTAGTATAAAATACTTCGGAAAATATTGAGACAAAAGAAGAAAATGCTGATAATCAACATTTTCACCTTTTATCTTAATATTTTCTGTGCTATACAATACACAAATCCTATGTTTATTACTATCCATTTTGACCACTGCAGCAGCTTTCAAATTGGACAACACTTGAACTTTGTTGTTTGAGGAACCTATCCCCTAATGGCAAAATTTTAAGATGGTCCCATTTAGAATCTGCTGCAGACAGCAAAGCTGATAAAGATACAATTTGTTCATGAAATAAGAACAGAAAATGTTGAACCAAAAGAAGAAAATAATAGTTATCAGCATTTTCTTATTTTGGATCCAAGTTTTCCCAAGATTTTTCTGTACGGGACGACAAAACCAGGCCTTGTTTGGGAAAGGCTTTAGAGAAAATCATTTTTCAAAACGAAAAGAAAATTATAATATACTCAGCAAAACAATTTAGGGATATTTGAATTCCTTCCATTTTCTTTCATTCGGTGTTATTTTGATTTGTTATAGAATACATGCATTCAAAAGTGAAAAATAATTTGAGGGTTTAGTTTACGTCACGCTTGGGTGGTGTTGGTACAGTATAGTTCCAAACGGCAGTACTGTCTATGCCAAAAGTTTGCAAACGTTACAACAACGTTGACGTGGTAAGCGGAGTCATTTTTTCGTAACGAATTCGTGCAAAGTCATTGCTGACTTTCCGGCCACAGGTTTGTACATTACTTTACAACCTTTGTTATTGAGATTCTTCGAAATTTTTAAAAGTAGTGGCAAGGGGGTGTCATTTGTCCGTATATATTGGTGGATATTCCGGCATTATTCAAGTGGTTATGAACATGGCAAAGCTGTTCAAATCATTCGTTGGTCTCTTTTAAAAGGAAAGCCAATGTAAGACAATGTTTTCAGAAGAATCTATCAACAGGGAAATTTGGGCTCTGACTTTTGGGTATATAGGGTTATAACATTTGACATACAACTGTATTGTAATTTAAACAAGAGGACCATGATGGTCCTATATCGCTCACCTGAACCAAGATGATATGAGCCACAGATTTGTTCAAATCAATTACTTGTGACTTTAAGACTGAAAACAAACTTATGGTTAACAACATTGCGTCCAAATTTTGTCTCGGTTTGTCGCTATTTGTGGTTGTTAGAGTAAAAACAGTCGAAAACGGCAAATTTGTCAATTTGAAGGGCTCAGCAAACTCAGCAAATTCTACTCTAATTAAGCTAATTCAAACTGGTGCAAGATCTTATGTTCAGCAACATTGTGTCCAAATTTCTTCTTGATTGGTCAACAATTATTGTAGATGCTAAAGTGTAAACAAAGTCCGAAACAATCGAAAACATCAATTTTGTCAAATTCAAGGGCATATAACTCATGACTTTCTAGTCTGACGAGACTGAAGTTCAAGCTCATCCAAGAAATTATGGTCACCAACATTGTGTCAAAGTTTCATCTTAATAGGTCAATAATTGTAGATTCTAAAGTGTAAACAAAGTCGTAAACATTCAAAAACGGGAATTTTGTCAAATTCAAGGGCGTTTAACTCATGACCTTTTGATCTGATCAATCTGAAAATCAAACTCATACATGATCTTATAGTCCCTAAGATTGTGATCAAGTTTTGTCTTGATTGGTCAATAATTGTAGATGCTAGAGTGTAAACAAAGTCAAAAACAGTCGAAAACGGCAATTTTGTCAAATTCAAGGGCGTTTAACTCATGACTTATTGATCCGATCAATCTGAAAATCATACTCATACAAGATCTTATGGTTCCTAACATTGTCTCAAAGTTTTGTCTTGATTGGTCAGTATTTGTAGAAGTTAGAGTGTAAACAAAGTCGAAAACAGTCGAAAATGTCAATTTTGTCAATTTCAAGGGCACATAACTCAAGACCTTCTGGTCTGATCAGACTGAAAATCAAACTCATCCGAGATCTTATGGTCACCAACATTGTGTCAAAGTTTTGTTTTGATTGATAAATAATTGTAGATACTAGAGTGTTAACAATGTCAAAACTAGCTATTTTTCGCATTCAAGGGCAGATAACTCCGGACTTTCTGGTTCGATCTGACCCATAATCGAACTCATCCGAGATCTTATGGTCATACATGTTTTGACCAGGTTTGGTCAAGATTGGCTTATATTTGTAGATGCTAGAGTGTTAACACGAAATTGTGGACGGACGGACGGACGGACGGACAGACGGACAGACGGACAGACGGACGACGGACAAAAAGTGACCACAATAGCTCACCTTGAGCACTTCGTGCTCAGGTGAGCTAATTAGTGATTCGAAACTTAGTTTTCATTCTGATGAGCCAGGGGTTGAGTGTTTTATCAAATGTAAGAATATTTTTACCTTCACCAAAAGCTATAGATGACAAAGTTATGACCGAAGAAAGTTTGATATCCTTCAATTGTTTTGCTTAGTGTATATACACATGGATTTTCATGCGCTCCATGTGCAAGTATGATCTTTAATTGAGATTTTACCTATGGTTCTGAATTCTATCTAGTACTACATTGTGCCTTAGATCAATGAATTGACTTATTTACATTAATAACTTGTCAACTCATGCACAGAAGCATTGCAGGCAGTGCAGACCAAGATCAGCGCAGGGATCAAGATCAGATTGTGCATCCGGATTGAATGACAAGTCATATCTTGCTTTCTACTCTGTATGTACTAAAGATTTCATGTGTTTGCATAAAATAGTGCATTTCCTGCCTTCAATACCTTCAAAAACTTGTACATGTATACTGAAAATCTGCCACATTAAATACCATAACCAACAAAAACTGGTCTTGAAGTTTATATTAGAGAAGTAAGCCTTGGTAAGAGCTAAGAGCAAATTTTGATTACCAGCCTTTTCTTCTTTTATTTATTTCAACAGGGTCCAACATTAACATTTTTGGTTACCAGACAGTCGGGCTTGTTGCTGCCAACTGATGCTAACCCTGACCAAATATGCACTGGTCCTGTCCAAATATTTGAATAATTGGGAAAAGGTGTAAACAAAAATAATCCTCTCATAAGCTTAAAGACAAGTTTTGAATCACAAATGAATGAAAATTTGAAGGGCCCATGTTCTTGTTGTGTCACATATCAGGTGTTTTCATTATGGTAATAGTGATGAGGCTGACCAGTTGGTCTTGCATTTTGGGGATCTAACTAGCCCTGACCAAGCAGCAGGCAGTTAATGTCTGTCGGGCACAGGTTAATGTTGAACCCTGTTCAAAGTTTTCGAATTAAGCATGGCATCAACAATTCCAGCATTCATTTACATTTTGCTATCGCTTTTGAATTAAGAATCAGTCAATAACTATGTTTAGAGGAGTGTTAAGCCATCAAAATATCTCAAACTAGAACTATAGATAACAGGGGGTGAGGAATTTTCAAAATGATATATTTCACTCAACGTTAATCAAATTCTATGTTGTGGGTACTCATTTGAATCGTCTCGCAAGACGGTTCAAATGAGTACCCACAACAAAGGGTTTGGATTCGAGATAATTTTTTGTAGAATGTCTTCATCCCCTCTTATCTTTTGCTCTGTCGACCCATAATAATCATCAGCTAATTTAGAAAGGCCAAGCATTATGAGTTCCAAGGTAGTCCACCCTTGGGAATCATATCCAATAAATATTGCCTCTGGAGGTCCGAGGCACGAGCTGCAAAGGGCAGCTGATATGGGAATGGGGCTCGAGGGTTGAATCCCTGCATGCCGAGGGGCTGCCCCATCCTGAGGGCCGCGGCCTGGTGGGCCTGTAGTAGATTATGATGCTGTCGTATCGTCTCTGCCATGGACTCCTTGTAAGCCTGAGATGCACTTCTACTCGATGTCGTTACCGGAGATTCACGAGATGTTTCCCGTTCGCGCTGTTCTGTCTTCTCCTTCGTGCTGTTTGATGAAGTTGGTGGCGCCGTTTTAGCTTCCTGCGACTGCATTCTCTCTATTTCTTGCTCCTGTTGGAGAGCTTTAACAAAAGCACTTTTCAATCTGTTTGTATGTTCCTGCTTTAATGCTTTCTTTTGATTTGTTGTTACACACTGCTCACATATAACATTCTTCGAGCCCGGCTTTTCGCGTTTCCATACAGGTGTAAAATCTGTACCACACTGTACACAAGTGAAAGGGTTACACACCATTTTTTCAGCTGGATTTTTACGTCCCTTAGAAATCAAGTTTGTGTCTATAATATGATTAACAGCCTCCTCCAAGCCTAACAAGTAGACAAAGTCCGGACTAGCTAGATTGGGTATAAAGTTCATCTCCGGCGGAGGGGGTTTGGGAGGAGGTATCTGGAGGAGTGTTTTCTCAAGTTGTTTCCTCAGAGCGAGTTTGGCAGCAGCCTGTCGTTGTGCCGGTGTCTCCTCCGGAACTCTGGGCTGAGGTGGTTGTCTGCTGGCCTCAGCTTGAGGCTGAGAGCCACGATAATTTGTCAAGTTGTTGCTCGATTTTGACAACTGTTGCTGTTGTTGTTGTAGCAGTTTCATCTGATTCTGTATAAGTTGTCGTTGATCCATGTGCGGTGCCATGACCAGGGGCGGGGGACCCTGTGATTTGTTCCCGTTCTGTGTGGGCTGACTGCCAGGTCGTGACAGCTGCGGAGGCTGGCTGTGGGCCGGCTTGGCTTGTTGTTGCTGTTGAGGGGTCTGATTACCCCCTCGTACTAATGGTGGTGGCTGAGATTGGTGCTGGTTGGGCTGCGACTTCCCTGACATGTTCTGCATCTGATGAGACATCTGACTTACTCGCAGCTTCTTCAACAAAACCAGCTTCGCTTCCTCATTCCTGAGTTCTGCTTGCAGTCTTTTGATCATTTTTTGCCTCAGTTTCTTTTCGTCCATTATGATATCTTTTCTTCCATTCAGACGAATACCATTTTCGTCATAATCGGATTCATCAGACATTACGGTCCCATCCTGTGCAGGTGTAGACGACTTTGAAGTCTTCCTACTGAGGTCCATTGGTGCACTGAGATCCATGGGCATTTCTGTGTTTCTATTCTCTTTCTCACTGTCATCAGAATGCACAGATGCCCCATCCTCACTCTTTGTACCTTTGTCAGCACCCTTAATGTCTAAATCCATTGGCTCTTCACCATTTACCTTTCCATTCACAGTCTTATAAACTTCACCTTTATCATTTGTGCCCTCATTAATTCCATTTACTTTTGATTCAGTGTTCTGATTGTCACCCTCTTTGTTATCAGATTCAAGTTTTTCTTTGTTCTCCTTTTGGTCTTTTACCTTGGTTTGTTCATCATTGCCTTCAATGGCCACTTTATCTTCATCTGACTTTAACTGGTCACCTTTCACTTTATCTAGTTCACCACTTTCTCCTTTTTCTTTATCATCTTCAGGTTTCTTATCTTCTGCTTGTTCATCAGTTTTAGGTCTAAATGATAGATAAGGAAGATATTAATTTGTGATCACCATACAGATCAACATATAAAACAGAGTAAAGGCATTCTAACTTTGTTATTTAAATTCCAAACCATATGTTGTGGGTACAGTACTCATTTGAATTATCTTTCTAAGTACCCACAACATAGAGTTTAATGAACAATAGATACGATTTTGCATTTCAAAAAGCCTTAACTCCATCTAATCAGTAGCTGGTTACTGTAAGTGCAGAATTATTGTAACAAGATGTGTTTGTGAAACACAAATGCCCCCAAAATGGCCATTTTTGTAAAATGTTAAGTTTTCGTAGAGTAAAGGGTTGATAAGGGTTAACAGATGACCTTGAGGAAGGTCAAATTGCATGGAACAGATAGATATCATTGAAAGGAAGTTTCATACCAAATTTGAGCTTTGTATGTCAAATACTTTTGGAGAAAAGGCAAATGTTAAGTTTTCGGAGTAAAATGTTAAGTTTTCGTAGAGTAAAGGGTTGATAAGGCTTAACAGATGACCTTGAGGAAGGTCAAATTGCATGGAACAGATAGATATCATTGAAAGGAAGTTTCATACCAAATTTGAGCTTTGTATGTCAAATACTTTTGGAGACAAGAGGGCCATTGGCCCTGAAGCGCTCACCTGATATAATAAATTTTTGTATACCAATTTTCAGGTTGATTGAACAAAAATGTGACCTCTAGGGTGCACACAAGGTTTAACTAAGATTTGACCTCGTCACCTAGAATTGATCAAGACAATCATTCTGATCAATTTTCAGGTTAATTGGGCAAAAAATGTGGCCTCTAGAGTGCACACAAGGTTTGTCTAAGATTTGACCCCGTGACCTAGTTTTTGACCCCAGATGACCCTATTTCAAACTTGTCCGAGATTTCATCAAGACAATCATTCTGAGCAAATTTCAGGTTGATTGGGCAAAAAATGTGGCCTCTAGAGTGCACACAAGGTTTTTCTAACGTTTGACCCCATGACCTAGTTTTTGACCCCAGATGACCCAATTTCAAACTTGTCCAAGATTTCATCAAGAAAATTATTTTGAGTAAATTTCAGGTTGATTGGGCAGAAAATGTGGCCTCTAGAGTGCACACAAGGTTTTTCTAACATTTGACCCCGTGACCTAGTTTTTGACCCCAGATGACCCAATTTCAAACTTGTCCAAGATTTCATCAAGACAATCATTCTGAGCAAATTTCAGGTTAATTGGGCAAAAAATGTGGCCTCTAGAATGCACACAAGGTTTTTCTAACATTTGACCCTGTGACCTAGTTTTTGAGCCAAGATGACCCAATGTTCAACTTGTCCGAGATTCCATCAGGACAATCATTCTGATCAATTTTCAGGTTGATTGGGCAAAAAATGTGGCCTCTAAAGTGCACACAAGTTTTTTCTAAGATTTGACCCTGTGACCTATTTATTGACCCCAGATGACCCAATTTCAAACTTGTCCGAGATTTCATCAAGACAATCATTCTGATCAATTTTCAGGTTGATTGGGCAAAAAATGTGGCCTCTAAAGTGCACACAAGGTTTTTCTAACATTTGACCCTGTGACCTAGTTTTTGACCCCAGATGACCCAATTTCGAACTCGTCCGAGATTTCATCAAGACAATCATTCTGAGCAAATTTCAGGTTGATTGGGCAAAAAATGTGGCCTCTAGAGTGCACACAAGGTTTTTCTTACATTTGACCCCGTGACCTAGTTTTTGACCCCAGATGACCCAATTTCAAACTTGTCTGAGATTTCATCAAGACAATCATTCTGAGCATATTTCAGGTTGATTGGGAAAAAAATGTGGCCTCTAGAGTGCACACAAGGTTTTTCTAACATTTGACCGCGTGACCTAGTTTTTGACCCAAGATGACCCAATTTCAAACTTGTCCAAGATTTTATAAAGACAATTATTTTGAGCAAATTTCAGGTTGATTGGGCAAAAAATGTGGCCTCTAGAGTGCACACAAGGTTTTTCTAACATTTTACCCCGTGACCTAGTTTTTGACCCCAGATGACCCAATTTCAAACTTGTCCGAGATTTCATCAAGACAATCATTCTGAGCAAATTTCAGGTTAATTGGGCAAAAAATGTGGCCTCTAAAATGCACACAAGGTTTTTCTAACATTTGACCCCGTGACCTAGTTTTTGACCCAAGATGACCCAATGTTGAACTTGTCCGAGATTCCATCAGGACAATCATTCTGATCAATTTTCAGGTTCATTGGGCAAAAAATGTGGCCTCTAAAGTGCACACAAGGTTTTTCTAAGATTTGACCCTGTGACCTAGTTATTGACCCCAGATGACCCAATTTCAAACTTGTCCGAGATTTCATCAAGACAATCATTCTGATCAATTTTAAGGCTGATTGGGCAAAAAATGTGGCCTCTAGAGTGCACACAAGGTTTGTCTAAGATTTGACCCCGTGACCTAGTTTTTGACCCCAGATGACCCAATTTCGAACTTGTCCGAGATTTCATCAAGACAATCATTCTGAGCAAATTTCAGGTTGATTGGGCAAAAAATGTGGCCTCTAGAGTGCACACAAGGTTTTTCTAAGATTTGACCCCGTGACCTAGTTTTTGACCCAAGATGACCCAATTTCGAACTCGTCCGAGATTTCATCAAGACAATTATTCTGAGCAAATTTCAGGTTGATTGGGCAAAAAATGTGGCCTCTACAGTGCACACAAGGTTTTTCTAAGATTTGACCCTGTGACCTAGTTATTGACCCCAGATGACCCAATTTCAAACTTGTCCGAGATTTCATCAAGACAATCATTCTGATCAATTTTAAGGCTGATTGGGCAAAAAATGTGGCCTCTAGAGTGCACACAAGGTTTGTCTAAGATTTGACCCCGTGACCTAGTTTTTGACCCCAGATGACCCAATTTCGAACTTGTCCGAGATTTCATCAAGACAATCATTCTGAGCAAATTTCAGGTTGATTGGGCAAAAAATGTGGCCTCTAGAGTGCACACAAGGTTTTTCTAAGATTTGACCCCGTGACCTAGTTTTTGACCCCATATGACCCAATTTCGAACTCGTCCGAGATTTCATCAAGACAATCATTCTGAGCAAATTTAAGGTTGATTGGGCAAAAAATGTGGCCTCTAGAGTGCACACAAGGCAAAGTTTGACGGACGACGGACGACGGACGACGGACGACGGACACCGGACGCCGGACGACGGACGCCGGACACAGCGGTATCACAATACCTCACCATGAGCACTATCGTGCTCAGGTGAGCTAAAAAGGCAAATGTTAAGTTTTCGGAGTAAAATGTTAAGTTTTCGTAGAGTAAAGGGTTGATAAGTGTTAACAGATGACCTTGAGGAAGGTCAAATTGCATGGAACAGATAGATATCATTGAAAGGAAGTTGCATACCTAATTTGAGCTTTGTATGTCAAATACTTTTGGAGAAAAGGAAAATGTTAAGTTTTCGGAGTAAAATGTTAAGTTTTCGTAAAGTAAAGGGTTGATAAGGGTTAACGGATGACCTTGAGGAAGGTCAAATTGCATGGAACAGATACCGGTAGATATCATTGAAAGGAAGTTGCATACCTAATCTGAGCTTTGTATGTCAAATACTTTTGGAGAAAAGGCAAATGTTAAGTTTTCGGACAGACAGACAGACGGATAGACGGACGGACACGAGTAAAACAATATGCCCCCGATCTCTCGATACGGGGGCATAAAAATATACAAATCAGCCAGGATCTTGGAATAGGGCCCAAATAGCATCAATACCACAATAGTACCAGTTTTATTTAGTCCCATGCTGCAGATTAGAGGGGGTAATGCAATTTATCATAACCCATTACAACTCAGCCAGGTTGAATCAAGGGTGGTTTTGAACAAACAGATGCTGATAAGAATTATTGGTTTTTTACCCTTTCTGCACCTGATCTTAAAACAACTGTTACAAAGATGCATGATTGATTATGTTACACATTTTTGATATATGTAAAGTTTTTAGAGAATTTAAATACCTTTTCAATGATATAACTTTGGAGCAGATGAAATAAGCCCTTTTTACATAAAATGACTTTGCAGAGCAGTACCCTTTCATGTTCGGTGTTGAATTTTATTTTTCTTCAAACAGAAATAAAACAACTCTTTTATATATTTTTTAAGATTTTTTTTGTTATTATAAGGAAATACAATATTAAGGAAATGAATGATGTAAAAATTATTTTAATTATGTGTTTTTCCACAGTAATTTAAGCAATTTTGAAAAAGTTATCAGACCCCAGTCATGTTTAATTGCAAATTACTCTTTTTTTTAAAGAACAAAGTGCATATTTTGTTTAATGGTCTTAAAAGCTAATAAATCAAACTTACTAATCATATAAAAGAAAAGTTCAAATTTCAAATGATTGCCATACTTTTTTAAGGTTGAAAATGAAATGAGTTAAAAAGAGTTACTGTTTGTTCAAGACCGAGGAGTTAAAAAGAGCTACTGTGTGGTAATGGGATAAATTGTTCATCTTATCCAATGTTGTGAGCATCCATTAGAATCAAGACAATTCAAATGAGTAGCCACAGCATAGGGTTTGGATTTAAAATAACAAATTATGAATGCTTTTACTACCTCTTATATGTTGCTCACAAGACCTATACTTCTCTCTTAGGGTTGCTAAAGGCCAAAAATAATCTATTAGAAAACAACATGGATCTTGATCAGACTGCATGTATATCCAGGCTGATCTCACTCATCTCAGTGATCTGAATCCATGTCTCAAATTCATTTTTTTTTTCCTAGACTCCAGGCAAAATTATATGAACTTGCAATAATTATTTGAAGTTTCTAGATGTTGGATGATAATCAGCATTTTCTTCTTTTGTCTCAATATGCTCCCCTGACTTTTTAGGGTCATCAAATGAAGCATTGCTGGATCCACCACTAATAACTAGTAATGAGATTCACGCTGCATCAAAACTCTTTGGGAAACATTGTAAACATTCAGCAGTGGTAATTGCTGATTTTTTTGCTGATTTTTTCCAACTCGTAACACGTCTGTATAAATTGGACATTATAAATGTTTACAACATCGCACCTTAACCCGTTACTACACAGTGACTCTTTTTGACTCCTCACAACAAAATAACTATGGAAAACATTGTGGAAAATGAAGAAATTGCTTGTCACAAGCAATGAACTTCATTTTCCACAATGTTTTCACCCAAAAAAGACGAGAAGACTTTTTATGTTCTTAATCTAAATTGTTGTCTGCAACATCTTTGAATTAGGACCAGTCCAAAATTTGTCGTTTGGTAATGGGTTAAGACCAACAGTTGATGAAAAGACTGGTACCTTTTTTCCGGTTGTTCTTCGTCAGTATCATCTTCTAGCCGTCTTTTCTTCCCAGGTGTCTCCAACTCACTTTCTTGTAACCTGAAATTGAATGCCAGAATCTTGTTAACCCTTTCCCAAATGACAAAATTTTAGGGTGGTCCAATTTGAAAGCTGCTGCAGACGACAAATCAATGTGCATATTATAGGTTTTGTGCTTGAAATTGGTCAGAAAATATTGAGACAAAAGGAGAAACTGCTGGTTATCAGCAGTTTCTTCTTTTGTCTCAATGTTTTCCCAAGCCTATTCTATCAGGGGCGTCAAAACCAGGGGCCTGTTTTACTAACAAACTTACGAACATTTTTAAAACAACAACAAATCTGATTGGCCGAATAATTACTGCTATCATTTCTCTTTCAATCAGATGTGTTGTTACAAGGTTTTTGCAAAAATCTATGTTAGTAAAACGCGGCCCAGGTCTTGTTTGGGAAAGGGTTAAAATTGTTCCCAAACATTGATGGTTTTTGTTACCCTACAAGGTCAAGGCTTTGGAAAACTTGGTGGATTGGTTTGGTTTATTGGGGTTTTACGCAGTTTTCAACTACTAAGGTCATATCGCGGCGGCTAGAGCACCTAACCATGGATTCCTGTCGTTTCTCATACCAGTACTACCACAACACCCTTACCGAGCCTCCAGCTGCTCCCACTAATAGGTTCACAATATCAAGAAAACTTGGTGGAAAACAGGGATGGGGTAATTACAGTGTAATTGAACCAAAATTCAATTACATGTAATTGAAATGTAATTAATTACATTGCAAAATTGATGTAATTATCAATTACATTTTCAATTACTTCAATTACTTTTTGTGGTTTGAGGTTGTAAAATTGGATTGTGAATACTAGTCAACTGTATCATGGATATTGATAACAACCTCCTGCTTTTCCTCACTACATAATATGATTATTATATCACCTAGAAAATGAATTAGTCATTTCATTTAAAATCTGTGGTTAGATAGTTTTCAAAAAATATTAATGTATAAAAGAATAAACAGATAACCAGCATTTTCTCCATATCCTCAATATTCTATTTGCTATATAATGTACATGAATTCCAACTCCCATGTAATCAAGTGTGTAGAAACTTTCAAAGTCTAAAACTATAAAATTATAATTCGAACTATTTCAAAAGGAGAAAATAATGTTATCAACAAATTATTATTTTTCCCCATCTTTTCCTAAGCCTTGTCTGGACTTCAAAGGATGGGTTGCAATAAGGGGTCAAAAAATAGATTTTCTTTAAATTTTGTGGATTGATAGGGTTACATAATATCTTTAATTTGTATGTGTAAAAAATCTGGTTTCGGCTTATTTTCCGAGATATGGGTAAATGAAGTGGGTGGGGTAAGATGGACTGAAACACAGTAGGGGTAATTCTAAGTCACTTATCTTTCTTATTTTTGGCCCCAGATGCGTGAAAATTTGTATGGGTGTCTTGTGATATATGCGTTAAACATTTATGGGCTTACATTAGATATTCCATGTATATCTTTACCGTAATATTAATTCTTCTTTCTTTCGAAGAATTTCGCTATTTTTTAACGACCAACTTTACCAAACTATCTCCACACGTTTTATTTGAAACACGATTTTTATGAAACTTTACAGATGTATTGTCCAGATATTAATGTAACTTAGTGTGAAATTTGAAAGAAAAGCGTTGGCCCGTTGTTGAGATATTTGACCTTGACCTTCAAAATAACATCAAATTCGGGAATGTTCGTTAAAACTACGTATTGTTGGGAAAATGGTTAGGATTGAGTGGCATTCGACAGCCCATTCATAAAAGAATGCATTTCACACATGATTGGGGCTTTTATTGTATGATTTTTACCGTTAAAATTGATATGATCAATATAATAAACTTGGTCACCTCTCAGAGTTACCCTGTCATTTCATCTAATGAAATAATTGATAGACAGATATTTGTTTAAGGCCTGTCTATACATTTAACATTATTTTCTTTTTGTTGATAATATATAACGTTATATAAATATTTAGCTTAAGTTAACAAGAGATGTTTGTAAAACATATATGCCCCCTCAAGGGCCTACATTTGATGTAGGTCAAAGTCCAAGGTCAAGTTAACAAGGTCCAAGGTCATGGTCAAATATAAAAGGTCTTGGTAGGAGGTGTCTATGTGTGAAATATCAAAGCTGTAAATGTAAAAGTAAAATGAAATATAGGCCAGGTTAAAGTTTTTAAAAGTAGGCCAAATGCCAAGGTCAAGGTCAAATGTGAAAGGCCTTGGTTGTGGGTGTCCATGTGTGAAATATCAAGGCTGTAGGTGTAAAAGGACATGATATATATGCCTGGTTTCAGTCTTTTTAAAAGTAGGTCAAACTCCAAGGTCAAGGTTGCAATATTCAAGGTCATGGTCAAATGTAAAAGGTCTTGGTAGGAGGTGTCTATGTGTGAAATATCAAGGCTGTAGGTGTAATAGGACATAAGATAAAGGCTAGGTTAAATATTTCTAAAAGTATGTAAAAATCAAAGGTCAATGTCACACAGGCCAAGGTCATGGTCAAATGTGAAAGGTCTTGGTAGGAGGTGTCCATGTGTAAAATATTGAGACTGTATAGGTAACAGGACATGAGATATAGGCCTAGTTTAAGTTTTTTAAAAGTAGGTCAAACTCCAAGGTCAAGGTCCAAGGTCATGGTCAAAAGTGAAATATCTTGGATGGAAGTGGCCATGTGTGAAATATCAAGGCTGTATATGTAAAATGACATGAAATATAGGCCAGGTTCATGTATTATTAAAGTAGGTCTAACACCAAGGTCAAGGTCACAAGGTCCAAGGTCATGGTCAAATGTGAAAGGTCTTGGTCGTAGGTGTCCATGTGTCAAATATCAAGGCTGTATGTGTAAAAGGACATATATCGGCTAGGTTAAAGTTTTTTTTAAAGTAGGTCAAAGTCCAAGGTCAAGGTCACAAGGTCCAAGGTCATGGTCAAATGTGAAAGGTCTTGGTAAGATGTGTCCATGTGTGAAATACCAAGGCTGTATGTGTAATAGCACATAAGATATAGGCCCAGTTTAATTTTTTTAAAAGTAGGTCAAACTCCAAGGTCAAGGCCACATGGTCCAAGGTCATAGTCGTATGTGATAGGTCTAGGTCGGAGGTTTTCATGTGTCAAATATCAAGGCTGTATGTGTAAATGGACATGATATATCGGCCAGGTTAAAGTTTTTCAAAAGTAGGTCAAACTCCACGGTCAAGGTCACAAAGTCCAAGGTCATGGTCAATTGTGAATGGTCTTGGTAAGATGTGTCCATGTGTGAAATATCATGGCTGTGTTTGTAAAAAGTCATGAGATATATGCCGGGTTTATTTTTTTTAAAGTAGGTCAAACTCCAAGGTCAAGGTCACAAGGCCCAAGCTCATGGTAAAATGTGAACGATGTTGATAGGGGGTATCTATGTGTGAGGTATCAAGGCTGTATGTGTAAAAGGACACGGGATATAGGCAAGGTTAAGAATTAAGCGTAAAAATCAACAAAGGGCAATAACTCCAAAAATTTGATTGGCAGAATTACAGTTCTTATGCACTGCACCTCTCCATAATGAAATCTATTCACCTTTGAAGTTTCATGATTCTACCTTACATGTTTTTTGAGTTGTGCTCCGGACAAGAATTAAGTTATAAAATCAACAAAGGGCAATAACTCACAAAATTTGATCAGCAGAGTTACGGTTTTTGTGCACTGCACCTCTCCATAATGAGATCTATCCACCTGTAAAGTTTCATGATTCTACCTAACATAGTTTTTGAGTTATGCTCCGGACAAGAATCAAGTTTGAAAATCAACAAAGGGCAATAATTCAAAAAGATTTATCAGCAGAGTTACAGTTCTTGTGCACTGCACCTCTCCATAATGAGAGCTATCCACCTGTGAAGTTTCATGATTCTACCTTACATACTTTTTGAGTTATGCTCCGGACAAGAATCAAGTTATAAAATCAACAAAGGGCAATAACTCAAAAAAGTTGATCGACAGAGTTACGGTTCTTGTGCACTGCACCTCTCCATAATATGATCTATCCACCTGTAAAGTTTCATGATTCTACCTTACATACTTTTTGAGTTATGCTCCGGACAAGAATCAATTCATAAAATCAACAAAGGGCAATAACTCAAAAAATTTGATCGGCAGAGTTACAGTTCATGTGCACTGCACCTCTCCTAAATGAGATCTATCCACCTGTGAAGTTTCATGATTCTACCTTACATACTTTTTGAGTTATGCTCCGGACAAGAATCAAGTTATAAAATCAACAAAGGGCAATAACTCACAAAATTTGACCGGCAGAGTTACGGTTTTTGTGCACTGTACCTCTCCATAATGAGATCTATCCACCTATAAAGTTTCATTGTACTACCTTACATACTTTTTGAGTTATGCTCCGGACAAGAATCAAGTTATAAAATCAACAAAGGGCAATGACTCAAAAAATTTGATCGGAAGAGTTACGGTTCTTGTGCACTGCACCTCTCCATAATGAGATCTATCCACCTGTGAAGTTTCATGATTCTACCTTTAATACTTTTTGAGTTATGCTCCGGACAAGATTTGGTCTACGGACAGACCGACCGACCGACCGACCGACCTTCCGACCGACCGACCTTCCGACCGACCTTCCGACCGACCGACCGACACTTGCAAAACAATATACCCCCATTTTCTTCGAAAGGGGGCATAATTAATTGAAAGCACATTTGGTCATTTAGTAAAATCATTCACATTGCGTCTTCTTTATAACCACATAAGAAATACAACCTGAAAATGATTAGTTTTCTCCTAGCAAATTGATAATTCTTGTCCATCATGAGATGAGTGAGTGAATATAAACTCTTAGACAATTCAAGTTGCATATAAAGCTTTGGTAGTTCTAGCAATCTTAACATAATGCATATATTTAATTTCACTCACCTGTGGTAGTAATATTAATCACAGCGCTTTTCGCGTAGACATGTTTCATGTGCAATATTTAGTTTGATAAGAAAACTGAGAAGTAAAAAGAATTTCTTTTCTTTCCCATTCTTCCGAATGGTTTGTACAATACAAAAAAAAAAGTAAATATTGCTACGAAACTCATTAGGAACAATAAAAGAAACCATGTTTCCAATCCGTATGAATAAAATTGGCGCTTTAACTATCACATTTTGGCATTTTCCGAGTTTTGAAGTCATTTTGAAGGTCAAGGTCAAATATCTCAACAACGGGCCAACGCTTTTCTTTCAAATTTCACACAAAGTTACATTAATATCTGGACAATATATCTGTAAAGTTTCATAAAAATCGGGTTACAAATGAAACGTGTGGAGATAGTTTGGTAAATTTGGTCGTTAAAAAATAGCGAAATTCTTCGAAAGAAAGTAGAATGAATATTACGGAAAAGGTTTACATGGAATCAGAGCTTCAGATTGTTTCAGAGACCTGTGGGTCACAGGGCCCACCACACAGGATTTTGAGGGGTCAATTTCCAAAACAATGGGACACAGTTAAGCGTTCATATCCAAACTTGGGATTGGAGTAAATGACTTATTTGCTGTGAATTCATCATCGTATTGTTGTTATTTGAGTGGATGCATATAAACATTGTAAAAATTAAGAATAGATCTATTTCACTTCATTTAATTTTTATTTAACAGCGTTCTCAAAATCAGCCGGCGGCCGGCGATATCGCCGTCTATGCTGCCGGTTTGCGCCGTCTACTTTTTGATTGAAAAAAAAAAACTAAAAAAAAAACAAACAGAAATCAAAGTTTCCATTCACGCCAAATTGAAAGAAATAACATACAATATTACGGTCCCATAGGTGATTTTACGCACAAAAATTTTGATCAGCATCTTCAGGTGTAAGCAAGAAAAGAGATATTTTTACAACCAAAACAGATTTCTTGCAATAGGGAATTCCGTCAACCTATTTTTAGAGCATTTATGGTAGCGAATTGGAGCACTCGAATTTTATCTTTTTGATAAACGAAATGTGCATGCCGTCTGCTTTGTACTAAATTCACACTCGCTAGTAACATTCATTTCTCAAAAACGGCAGAATTAACTTTTATTTTTCTGAATGTTGATCGCAGATGCCAGTAGATCTAATTAATAATCCCGAAAGTGAAACTAAACAAAGAAACTAGAGTAAATTTGTGTTACTCATATGCAATGAGTAAAGCGAGATCAAAGACGCCGCAAACACAGTCAACTGATGACGTAGTCATTCCAGTTTCAATATAATCACGTGATTTTCCCGCTGCCAAATAAGGTCACGTTTTACTACGATTTGTTTATATAAGTCGCGCGTGCCGGTAAAAGCGCGGGAAAATGGGATGAAGCTATGAAAACAAAACGCTATCTGCGAAGTAAATACCCTGACGTTGGGTGGTTTTAACACTGACGCGTTGTCTCTTTCGGTCATGCCGACTCGCGATTACACAAAGCATTCTGTAACAGTTATTTGTACATATTGAACTGGTGTGCTTACTCGACCATTTAGACAGCCAATCTATCTTTCGAATTAAATAAAGAAGTTTTGAAGGTTAACGAATCGAAGGTGAAGGCTACGGAGATCGCCCGAGGCCGACTGCTTGTTTACTGTTTGAAATATGGGATATGATTGGTTGATCAAGTAAGGTCATTATAATAATCTAAAAATAAGTTTATCAAATAGGTCACTTAGCTTGATGTAAATGTATAGCAGATTACGTGTGCTTTATGCGAAGGTCAATATTGTTTGAAATCTACTATTTCATGATCATACTTTTACTGAAATTCGTGCGCCCGGCTGGCGCACCACGACATAATTTCGTGCGTCATATTTTGAAAATATGCGGGATTGGCGCGGGCGCACCGTCAATCTGAAGCTCTGTGGAATATCAAATATAAGCCCATAAATGTTTAACGCATATATCACAAAACATGCATACAAATTTTCATGCATCTTGGGCTAAAAATAAGAAAGATATGCGACTTAGAATAACCCCTACTGTGTTTCAGTCCATCTTACCCCACCCACTTTATTTACCCATATCTCGAAAAAAAAGCCGAAACTAGATTTTTTACACATACAAATTAAAGATATTATGTAACCCTATCAATCCACGAAATTTAAAGAAAATCTATTTTTTGACCCCTTATTGCAACCCATCCTTTAGAGCATTATTGTCTTATGGACATAATAAACACCTGTGGTATTTAACCCTTTCCCAAACAAGACCAGGTATTGTCATCCCTAGAAAAAGCAGTTGGTGAAAACATTGAGGAAAGGAAGGAATTGCTGATATTTTTAGCAATTTTACCTTTCTTAGATTATTTGTAAATCTTATAATGATATGCAAATGTCATCAACTTTTGTTTAATCATTTGGTAAGCAGCAATTCATTTCAAATTCTATCGTCCCAAAAACTGTGTCATTTGGGAATGGGTTAACCTGAGGTAACCTGCAGGTTATCCATTTTCACACCTTTGCCTGGGGGCATAATGAGTCAATATTGCACCCTTTGTGCATTTTAGTTATCAACTTGAGAGCTTAGTGCAAAAATATTGTAACTGCTTAAAATTTATCTGCACATAAGTTAACCCTGTCCTGAACGATAATTGTCAACCTATTGGACATCAAATTGAAGTTAGAAAATTCATATATTTATTGCAAAGAAAATATTGAGGGAGAATGAAAATTTTATGATTATCAGCAATTTCTTCTTTTCTCTCATTTTCAAATCCCCCCCAACCATTTCTTCTATGGATGTTATAACCAGGTCTTGTTCGGGCAATGGTTAAAATAACTTTACCCTTGGGCTAAGCTTTCGACTACTGGAGTTCTGAAACAATTTCTAGCTTAATTTTCTCTCTCATGTGATATATCCATTGAAATTATTTTTGTCATTTTCATTCAGTTACAAACTGGACTGTTGAATGGACATAGATTTTAATGGAGAAAATCAATGTATTTGTTCATTTTGAATTGCATGAAAATAAATCAGGAACAATTTAGGCAAAATGAAAAAAATAGTCTAGTCTAGGCCCAAGATTTGATACATTTTCCAGAAGACCAAATTTCAGTCTGATCCAATTCAAAGATATTTTAGAAGACAATTTCAAGAAAATGAAATTTTACATGTTCGTGTCCATCCTGGAAACTGTGGAGAAAGCATGGTAAACAGTTAAATAAAGCAACAACAAAATCATCAAAGCAACCTTTTGCCTCAAAATTTTCCAAAGCATGAACTCCCGAAAGAAAAGGAAAATATTGGTTATCAGCTATCTCTTCTTTCTCACAAAAGGCTTTTAACACTTTCCCAAATAAGACCTGGTTTTGACGTCCTTAATTGAATAGGCTTGGGAAAACATTGAGGCAAAAGAAGAAACTGCTGATAACCAGCAGTTTCTTCTTTTGCCTCAATGTTTTCTATGCTATATCATACATGAATTTAATCGTAATCAACATCCATTTTGCTGTCTGCAGCAGCTTTTGAATTGGACCTCCCTAAAAATTTGTTGTTTGGGAAAGGGTTAAACTATAATATTCTACTGAGTCACCAAAGCTAAGTCTTGTTCTATCCAAAGACCAAGTTCCAGAATAGTTTCATTTCAAATGCTCTACAAACAACTAAGTGAATGTCACAAGTGGATTTGTTTTGTATTACATCAAGTTATACAATACAGATGGAAAAGAAGAAAATGTTGATTGTCAGAACATTCTTCCTTTGTCTCAAAGTTTTCTAAAGTAATGTGTAATTGTAACAAGAGGCCCAGAGGGCCTTATCGGTCACCTGAATCAAATGAGCAGACACAGTTAAGGAAAATGTTAAAAGTTAACTAATAGCGCACCCCCCAGCACCACCATTTCTTGACAGTTTTTTTTTCTCTTGTACAAACTTATTTAAAGACTCAAATACCAAATGTGAATTCAATCCAACAATAGAACATTTCTTAATATGTACCCTATTTACCCCCTTTTGGCCCCTTTTGGGGCCTCAAAGGGAGATAACTCCATGATTTGTATAAATCTGAAGCGGCTTCCCAATGGGATGCTTCCTGCCAAGTTTGGTAGAAATCTGTCTCAAAAAAATGTAGAAAATGTTCAAAGTTTAGTAATAATGCGAACCCCTCCCATCCCCGATCCCCAGCACGACCATTTATTGACAGATTTTTTCTCTTGTACAAACTTTGTAGTCCTTGCCCTAAAGACTTTAACTTCCAAATGTGTATTCAATGCAACAGCCGGTTCATGAGAAGAAGATTTTTTAAGATGTACCCTATTAACCCCCTTTTTGGCCCTTTATGGGACCTCAAAGGGAGATAACTCCATGATTTGCACAAAATCTGAAGCGGCTTTCTATTTTAGGATGCTTCCTGCCAAGTTTGGTTGAAATCCGTCCAATGGTTCTTAATAAGAAGTCGAAAATGTTAAGTTAACTAATAACGCGACCCCCCTCACATCCCCCATCCCCAGCACGGCCATTTCTGGACGGATTTTTTTCTCTTGTACAAACTTTGTTGTCCTTACCCTAAAGACTCTAAATACCAAATGTGAATCCAATCCAACAGCCAGTTCATGAGAAGAAGATTTTTTAAGATGTACCCTATTTAACCTCTTTTAGGCCCCTTATGGGGCCCCAAAGGGAGATAACTCCACGATTTGTACAAATCTGAAGCGGCTTCCCATGGGGATGCTCCCTGCCAAGTTTGGTTGTAATCCGTCCAATGGTTCTCAAGAAGAAGTCAAAAATGTTAAGTTATCTAATAACGCGACCCCCCCTCACATCCCCCATCCCCAGCACGGCCATTTCTGGACGGATTTTTTTCTCTTGTACAAACTTTGTTGTCCTTACCCTAAAGACTCTAAATACCAAATGTGAATCCAATCCAACAGCGGGTTCATGAGAAGAAGATTTTTTAAGATGTACCCTATTTAACCTCTTTTAGGCCCCTTATGGGGCCCCAAAGGGAGATAACTCCACGATTTGTACAAATCTGAAGCGGCTTCCCATGGGGATGCTCCCTGCCAAGTTTGGTTGTAATCCGTCCAATGGTTCTCAAGAAGAAGTCAAAAATGTTAAGTTAACTAATAACGCGACCCCCCCCCTCACATCCCCCATCCCCAGCACGGCCATTTCTGGACGGTTTTTTTCTCTTGTACAAACTTTGTTGTCCTTGCCCTAAAGACTCTAAATTCCAAATGTGAATCCAATCCAACAGCCGGTTTATGAGAAGAAGATTTTTTAAGATGTACCCTATTTAACCCCTTTTAGGCCCCTTATGGGGCCCCAAAGGGAGATAACTCCATGATTCATACAAATCTGAAGCGGCTTCCCATGGGGATGCTCCCTGCCAAATTTGGTTGTAATCCGTCCAGTGGTTCTCAAGAAGAAGTCGAAAATGTTAAAAGTTAACGCACGACGGACGACGGACGACGGACGACGGACGACGGACGACGACAGACAAAACACGGTCGCAATAGGTCACCATGACCTTCGGTCAGGTGACCTAATTAATTACATAGGCAAAGTAATTGTAATGTAATTAATTACATTTGAAATTGCATGTAATGGTAATTGTAATGGTAATTGAATGTTTTCAATGTAATTGTAATGGTAATTAATTACATTGCAATGTAATTGACCCCAACCCTGGTGGAAAATGAAGAATTGCTTGATACTAGCAATTTCTTCATTTCCCACAATGCTTTCTACCGAGAAAGGCCAAAAATGTAAAATTTAGTTTACTTGTTATAATGTATGTTTGTATTTATAATAAAATTGTTTGTCTGCAATAATTTTGAATCTTAAATTTTGGCTGGTAATGGGTTAGAATAGTTCAAACCTTTTCAAAACAAGTAATTGTTTTAAGGAACAATTTAAAAGAAAAGTGTACATTTCCCAAAAGATAGTACAATGCATATAAACAAGAGGACCATGATGGTCCTAAATCGCTCACCTGAATCAAGATGACAAGAGTGATAATGGCAATTTTGTCAAATTCAAAGGCATGAAACTTATAAGGACTTTCTGTTTGGAAACAATTAAGAAATAATTTTGTTCCAATCGATCCTGTAAGGTTGGGTATGAATTAGCACAATTGTTGAGTTAGTTAATTTTCAACAATTATTTCATGATTTCGCAATATACAACATAGGGCTAATTTTCAAAGCATACTGATCTGTTAGAGATTGATCATTTATGATAGGCTCAATTAACAAGATTTTGTCTGTGATTGATAGAATTTAGAGAAAGATTACCATCTGATAAGCTAAAGCTAATCCCTTATTTGTTTACATAAGATAAACATGGGGCCAGCCTGAGAGCAAAAGATAAGGGAAATAGAAAATTGGCCCAATGGTTTATTTTTAAAGAATTTTCTTATGATTTCTCTAAGTCTGATAAGCCCTTCCTCCCTGCCATGCCCACATTTTTTGACCAATGGAAAAATTTGTGAACACATTTTGAAAAGAGTAACTCAAGGAACATTCCAGTAAAGTCTGGTTCAATTGGGCACAATGGTTGATTTTTAAAGAAATTTCTTATGATTTCTTTAAGTCTGATAAGCCCCTTCCTCCCTGCCACACCCACATTTTTTGACGAATCAAAAATCCGCGAAAAAGTTTTGAGAAGGGTCACTCAAGGAACCTTCCAGCAAAGTCTGCTTCAATTGGGCACAATGGTTGATTTTTAAAGAATTTTCTTATGATTTCTCTAAGTCTAATAAACCCCTTTCTCCCTGCCACAGTCACAGTTTTTTACAAATGAAAAAAACTGTGATCAAATTTTGAAAAGAGAGACTCAAAGAACATTCCTGCAAAGTCTGCTTAAAATTGGCCCATTGGTTGATTTTTAAAGAATTTTCTTATGATTTCTCCAAGTCTAATAAGCCCCTTTCTCCCTGCCAAGGCCACAATTTTTTACAAATAAAAAGATTTGTGGTCAAATTTTGAAAAGAATGACTCAAGGCACATTCCTGCAAGGTCTGGTTCAAATTGGCCCAATGGTTGATTTTTTAAGAATTTTCTTATGATTTCTCTAAGTCTAATAAGCCCCTTTATCCCTGCCACGGTCATGTTTTTTTTTTCAAATGTAAAATTTCTGAACAAATTTTGAAAAGAATGACTTAAGGCACATTCCTGCCAAGTATGGTTCAAATTGGCCTAATGGTTGATTTTTAAAGAATTTTCTTATGATTTCTCCAAGTATGATAAGCCCCTTTTTCCCTGCCACGGCCACAATTTTTGACAAATGAAAAAAATTTGTGAACAAATTTTGAAAAGAATGACTCAAGGCACATTCCTGCAAAGTATGGTTCAAATTGGCCCAATGGTTGATTTTTAAAGAATTTTCTAATGATTTCTCTAAGTCTAATAAGCCCCTTTCTCCCTGCCACGGCCACATTTTTTGACAAATATAAAAATTTGTGAACAAATTTTGACAAGAATGACTCAAGGCACATTCCTGCCAGGTTTGGTTCAAATTGGCCCAATGGTTGACTTTTAAAGAATTTTCTAATGATTTCTCTAAGTCTAATAAGCCCCTTTCTCCCTGCCACGGCCACATTTTTCGACAAATATAAAAATTTATGAACAAATTTTGAAAAGAGTGACTCAAGGAATATTCCTGCCGAGTTTGGTTCAATTGGGCCCGATGGTTGATTTTTAAAGAATTTTCTTATGATTTCTAGTCTGATAAGCCCCTTTCTGCCTGCCACGCCTACATTTTTTGACAAATCAAAAATTCATGAACAAGTTTTGAAAAGTATCACACAAGGAACATTCCTGCCAAGTTTGGTCAAAATTGGTCCAATGGTTTAGGAGGAGAAGATGTTGAAAGAAATTGTGAACGGACGGACAGATGGACGGACGGACGGATGGACGGACAGACGGACGGACGATGGACAAAAAGCGACCACAATAGCTCACCTTGAGCACTTCGTGCTCAGGTGAGCTAAAAAGTAAAATCAAGCCGCTTAGCCTCCATAAGGATAACAAAATTTCATACCATATATGCTCTCATTTACAAGTAAATGAATTCTTAGTCGTCGATTTTTCAGTAGATTAATAAAGAATAGCTTCAAAACCACATTAATCGAAATCGGCACTGCTTTCCAATTTCGTTTATTGTCGAATTGGCAGTACTTGTAGTAATTAAATGTGTTAGAAATTGGTACATAATTCGAAAGAATATCAACAATACGGCATAAATCGAAATCAGCACTGCCATCAGATTTCATTTCCTGTCGGACTGTCCCCATTTTAGAAAGATCAAATTTGTAGGACTTTGGTAGGTGCTTCAAAAGAATTAGCAACAATACGACATAAATCGAAATCGACACTGCTTTCCAATTTCGCTTCTAGTCGGACTGTCAATTAGCAGTTGTTAAATTTGAAAGAAATTCGTCATTGATATACAAAGTTTCACATGGCCATTTATAGAACAGTCTGGACTATTAAGGTTTATAATCCATCTGCCATTATATCTCATATCAAAGTATTTTGTTCATCAAGATAATTGTTACGCAATTCAGGGGTTTTCTTAGGCATTTTGGGAAACAGAGTCTGACCAAATTGGGAAATTTTTGAAGTGCAAAGTGACTCATTTTGAGCACATAAGTAAGCGAAAAACTCATTTTTCAGTAGTGAAATTAACAATTTTAAATAGATTGGGAAAAATTGAAGAAAATTTGCTTTGGGAACACAGCCGTTTGCATTGGGAACACCACCATTTTCAGGAGGCACAGAAAGCATAGGAAAACCCCTGCAATTCAAATGCCCTATACAAAAAAGAAGCAAGTTCCTTGATTACATCAATGTCCCTAGACTGTAACAAGTTATTAAAATTATCCATAGAAATACGGTTGAAGAAAGAAGCAACTGAAACATAATTTGACCTTAGATGCCTATACAGATCACATTCAAAAAGAAAATGAAATTCATTTTCAACAACCTCTATTCCATATTTTTTACAACAAGAGATGTTTATAAAAAATATATGCCCCCTCAAGGGCCTACATTTGATGTAGGTCAAAGTCCAAGGTCTAGTTAACAAGGTCCAAGGTCATGGTCAAATATGAAAGGTCTTGGTAGGAGGTGTCTATGTGTGAAATATCAAGGCTGTATAAGTAAAAGTAAAATGAAACATAGGCCAGGTTAAAGTTTTTAAAAGTAGGCCAAATGCCAAGGTCAAGGTCATGGTCAAATGTGAAAGGTCTTGGTTGGAGGTGTCCATGTGTGAAATAGCAAGGCTGTAGGTGTAAAAGGACATGATATATATGCCTGGTTTCAGTCTTTTTAAAAGTAAGTCAAACTACAAGGTCAAGGTTGCAATATTCAAGGTCATGGTCAAATGTGAAAGGTCTTGGTAGGAGGGGTCTATGTGTGAAATATCAAGGCTGTAGGTGTAATATGACATAAGATAAAGGCTAGGTTAAAGATTTCTAAAAGTATGTAAAAATCAAAGGTTAAGGTCACACAGGCCAAGGTCATGGTCAAATGTGAAAGGTCTTGGTAGGAGGTGTCTATGTGTAAAATATTGAGACTGTATAGGTAACAGGACATGAGATATAGGCCTAGTTTAAGTTTTTTTAAAGTAGGTCAAACTCCAAGGTCAAGGTCATGGTCAAAAGTGAAATATCTTGGTTGGAAGTGACCATGTGTGAAATATCAAGGCTGTATATGTAAAATGACATGAAATATAGGCCAGGTTAATGTATTATTAAAGTAGGTCAAACACCAAGGTCAAGGTCACAAGGTCATGGTCAAATTTGAAATGGTTTTTGGTCGTAGGTGTCCATGTGTCAAATATCAAGGCTGTATGTGTAAAAGGACATGATATATCGGCTAGGTTAAAGTTTTTTTTTAAAGTAGGTCAAAGTCAAAGGTCAAGGTCATGATCAAATATGAGAGGTCGTGGTAAGATGTGTCCATGTGTGAAATACCAAGGCTGTATGTGTAATAGCACATAAGATATAGGCCCAGTTTAATTTTTTTAAAAGTAGGTCAAACTCCAAGGTCAAGGCTACATGGTCCAAGGTCATAGTCATATGTGATAGGTCTTGGTCGGAGGTTTCCATGTGTCAAATATCAAGGCTGTATGTGTAAAATGACATGATATATCGGCCAGGTTAAAGTTTTTTAAAAGTAGGTCAAACTCAAAGGTCAAGGTCACAAAGTCCAAGGTCATGGTCAATTGTGAAAGATCTTGGTAAGATGAGTCCATGTGTGAAATATCAAGGCTGTATTTGTAAAAGGTCATGAGATATATGCCGGGTTTAATTTTTTTCTAAAGTAGGTCAAACTCCAAGGTCAAGGTCACAAGGTCATGGTTAAATGTGAACGATGTTGATAGGAGGTATCTATGTGTGAGATATCAAGGCTGTATGTGTAAAGGGACATGAGATATAGGCAAGGTTAAGAATTAAGTGTAAAAATCAATAAAGGGCAATAACTCCAAAAATTTGATTGGCAGAGTTATGGTTCTTGTGCACTGCACCTCTCCATAATGAAATCTATTCACCTGTAAAGTTTCATGATTGTACCTTACATATTTTTTGAGTTGTGCTCCGGACAAGAATCAAGTTATAAAATCAACAAAGGGCAATAACTCAGAAAATTTGATCGGCAGAGTTACGGTTCTTGTGCACTGCACCTCTCCATAATGAGATCTATCCACCTGTAAAGTTTCATGATTCTACCTTACATACTTTTTGAGTTATGCTCCGGACAATAATCAAATTTGAAAATCAACAAAGGGCAATAACTCCAAAAATATGATCGGCAGAGTTACGGTTCTTGTGCATTGCACCTCTCCATATTGAGATCTATTCACCTGTAAAGTTTCATGATTCTACCTAACATACTTTTTGAGTTATGCTCCGGACAAGAATCAAGTTTGAAAATCAACAAAGGGCAATAACTCAAAAAATTTGATCAGCAGAGTTACGGTTCTTGTGCACTGCACCTCTCCATAATGAGATCTATCAACCTGTAAAGTTTCATGATTGTACCTCACATACTTTTTGAGTTATGCTCCGGACAAGAATCAAGTTATAAAATCAACAAAGGGCAATAACTCAACAAATTTGATCGGCAGAGTTACGGTTCTTGTGCACTGCACCTCTCCATAATGAGATCTATCCACCTATAAAGTTTCATGATTCTACCTTTTATACTTTTCGAGTTATGCTCCGGACAAGGTTTGGTCTACGGACAGACCAACCGACCTACAGACCGACCTACAGACCGACCAACCGACCGACCGACCTTCCGACCGACACTTGCAAAACAATATACCCCCATTTTCTTCGAAAGGGGGCATAAAAAGTGCAAAAGCGTAGATTTCTGTCCAGATTAAGATGTCTGCCTTTTTCTATTATTAAATTATGAATTGATGTCCGAAATCTTGCGATTGAGTTTCTGTGCTTGAACGCCATATCTAATGATAAATATAATTCGGAATTAAGATTAGACTTGAACCCCTGATAAGTATCAGATTTAAACATATTGGTTAATGATTCTGACCATTTTTGTGCATAAATATCACACACACGAAGCTGAAATAAATTAACAAATGCAGTTTGGTGTCCAACTTCCTGACCAACTAGCTAATGGAAAAGGCTTAGGAAAAGTTAAGGTAAAAGAGGAAAATGCTGATAATAAGCAATTTCTCCTTTTGCTACAGTATTTTTCGTGCTACATTGTACACAAATCCTGTCAAAATCATTTTGTCATGGGCAGTAGCTTTCAAACTGGAAAAGTCTATTTTCTTGCTGTTTTGGAAAGGGTTAACACTCCTAAGAAACAAACAGGGTTTTCCCTGAGCATGAGAATTTGGGGGTCATTGTGACCCCCTTGCCTTCAAAGTTAGGGGTTATTTCTACTATTTTGTAGGTCAAATGCCCTATGACTCAAGTATCATACGGCAATCTGGATTATAAAACTAGCGTCATTAATGACCCTCAAAGCTTTAGAAAGTAGATCTAGATGTATTTCAATGGACAACATATCAAGCCCACTCGCTGGTGAACAAAAATGGCATCTGCAATATCTTTGATTTTGAAAAAGTCTAAAATTTCAAGCTTGTTCAAATTCAAAAATGATGCAGATGACAATTTCAAGTGAAGGAAATTTTGAAATTTTATGACTTCTATGGAAGAAAACATTGTGGAAAATTAAGAAATTGCTTGTGACAAGCAATTTCTTCATTTTCCACATTGTTTTCCAAAGCTTTTATCATGTAGGGAGTCAAAAGGCGTCTCAGCCGGGAAATTGGTAAAGAAATATGTTTACTTTTCTCCAGGTTTCTCCTCACTGCTCTCTGTAGTCTTTGCCAATTCTTCTGAACTCTCCATCTCTATAAATAGAAATCAGAAAAACTGTTGAAATCAACATTAACCCATTCCCATCATCCCATGTTGACTCCCCACAAGATAATGGCTTTGATAAACATTGTGCTAAACAAAGAAATTTCTTTTGACGAGTAATTTCTTCATTTTCCACAACGTTTTCTACCCCAATACTAATCAGAGTCTTCTCTGATGTAAATACGCTCTTTGATATTTTGATTTTTCGCTATTTACATCAGAGAGCGTTGCTCTTTGAAAAAATCAAGAAGTTCTCCACAAATTGTGGCGCATCGTTCACCGTCCGATCTTAAATGCTATCGTTAAAACCCCTGATGATATCGATCAATGAACCATTTATTGTCATACATGTTGAAAAATTTACGACCAAAAAGTATTTCTTAAAGGTTTATAGGCAATGTTTTGCAACAACCCTCACCTGAGCAGCCTTTCTTTACCTTGACCTTCCATTCAAAACCAAAGGTTATACTCTTCCAGCAGGCCGATTTGAAATGAAAGTTTTGGTCAGGTATGACAAAAAATGATTTATTGATCTATACCCTACAGTGTTTTACCGAGTGATTCGATATGATACACAAAAACAAAGCTTCACTACTTGTAACGTTACCGAACTTTCCGCTGTTTTCAAAGAGCAATGCTCTCTGATGTATGATGGTTGGTCCAGTTTTCGTGGTATTAATCATTCAAAGGAAACTCCCGGAAGACAAGAAAAAGTCAGTGCTACAACAATTACTAAATAACATTTGAAAATATTTGTAATTTTGTAAATTCCTTACATTTATGTCAGTTGTGTGTTATTTTTTACATTTGAAGCCGTTTTGTATAAGTTGTTGACCTCTGACGTCATCGGAATTGAGGCTCCAGAATTCGTGGGTCATTCCATAAATCAGTGACACATTCTTTGATTCCAAATTTTCCTCCGAAAACTGGGCACTTCATCAATCTACCATTCATTGTGAATAATTAAAAGTTGTTTTTAAAGAAATACACTGGCTGATGTAATAATAGGAGCATCACAAATACCTCTGCCTATTTGATTCATTGCGTTAAAATGTATTGAACAACCCTCACAAGAATAGTCATAGGTTATGCCCCTTGAGTAAACATTTTCTTTGTTTATTTTATTTGAAGCGAGTTAAGATGGGGGTGAGGTGTATGTTGACAAAGTTCTAGCATGTGGACGTCACATTTTTAGAATGGCGTAAGATTATTCGGAATGCCACGAATTTAGGCTCCTCCACGAAAACTGGGCAAATCACCATAAATAGCGAAAAATCAAAATATCAAAGACCGTATTTACATCAGAGAGGGGGGGGGGGGGGTAATTGACCGAAAATTAAATTTTGACTAAAGAGTCAGTTGGCGTGACATCATAGCCTCACTTTCATTTTTTTCATCGAGGGTACTTCCTCGGTCTTTATCTATGGGATACCATTGAGGCAGAATATTTCAAAAATCCATTGTTAAAATTCAAAAACAAAACTTTTTCTTTATAGAATGTGATTTAAACTTTCTTACAACCAACACATTTGCAGGGTTTTCCCTGGGCATAAGAACTTGGGGGTCATTGTGACCCTCTTGCATTTTTTGAAGAATTTTCTCCTTTTCTCTGAAATTTTGTCATTAATCGTTTTAGTATTTGCGGATAAAGACTATATTGCTTATATTTCATGATAATTTTAGCATGTCTAAATACTATGACATCCTGTGACAGATTAAAACGGTCACTGCCAATGAAAGAAATTACGAGTGACCTAATTAATTTGTTCATTAGACATGTCCTCACTTGATGACCTTGCACAAAGCATTTTACTCATTTTCAACACCTCAGTCACCATTCAAAAACAATTTCTTATTGTTTCTGAAACAGTTTTGTGGTTAATTTGGGTCTAAAACTTTGACAATTTTGCATTTTAAGCTAGATAATAAAAATTACATCGACTTCCGGTTGATGCTGAAATTTGCATTTTTATCCTAAAATGACACCGGTTAATTCCTTTGTTGTCTAAATTTAACGACCAAAAATTTGATGATGCTACGACACCAACGAATCTAAATGAATTCTGTGATGTGTAGCTGCATTTTAAAGAAACTATTTAATCGTGTTAAAGATAAAATGAAACAACAAACAATTAATCCTTAGCGTAATTTTTAGCAAAAAGGATCAAATTTTGACAGAAAATTTCAAAAAATCGATTTCTGCAGACTCAATAATGCATGACAAAAGTGAAAGGGTATCAAATATTGAGATAAATTTCAAACTTAAAGAGGTGCTACATTCACTATTAAAAACTTGCTCTAGCAATCAATCAATATCAATCGATAATCAGGCAATTACTTTTTTACTTATCTACTGCATTCCGTCAGTTGCTCATTCGATCTGTCCATCAAAATGGCTGCTTGTCGTAACGGGTTCACCCTTAGTTTATCATGGAGCAAACAAAACAATTTGTTTACCGATAAATAACATCTTAACTAATGATTGGATTGAAATAGTCACGTGACAATTTCAGGAATACTCAGTGAGCAGACGACTTTATGTGGACACGAAAAGATCAATATAGGAAAAAATATTTTACTAAAATTTCAAATTCACGACTGTCTGTCTATCCATCCGTCTGTCTATCATCCATTTAGCTTTATATAAATCCAATCTTGTTAACTTAATTAAAATCGAACATGCGCGGATCTCTAGAGGCATTTCTCCAGAGGGGCCGCATTTTTTTCCGGAGGGGGGAGGGGGGGGCGTTACTGCATTGGTGCATGAAATATACTTATCACTGTGAGACTTTTCTTTACAAATTCGAGTAGAGGTTGCACCGGGGGCACCTCTGGATCCGCGCATGTAGGCCTACGTCTATAGGCCTAGATAGCCTACAGTAGGCAGCTGGCTACAATATTAGATCTAGATAAACTTTTCACAAAGTGATAAATCAATTTAGATTAGGCCTACGATTGGGTCTACAGCCTATACTCGAGAGCAAGAAGCGCCTGGTTAAAAAAAGGCCTAAAATAACATGCCCGTATGGACGGGGTGGCTAGATCTAGTGGGGCTAAGCCACCCCAATGTTGACCAAAAATGCCAAATTTTCCCTTTTCACACTGGAAATTTAGGCAAAATTCAAATTAGCCCCCAATATTCAAACATCGGGGCTTTAGCCCACCCAAATTATAAAATTGCTTCCTACCGACAAGAATAGCCTAAACCAAATTAGCCTAATAGTGGAGCGGATAAAGGTCAAAATCGTGCAAATGATGATACAAGCACCAAATTTGGTGTGGTAGTACCTTAAAGCAATAGCAAATTTTTGAATCGATGGGCCATTGAAAAATCCAATATGACGGCCATTTTCAAGATGGCCGCCAAGCTGATGCTTCAAAAAGGCAGTGTCAACAAATTTGGGTCTAATGCTATGAGTTAAACTAGTTTTAAAGCACAATTTTGATGCTCTTGTAAGTGTTTGATTTGTTTTCTCCATTAGCACTAATAAAACAACATGGCCGCCTATTTCAAGATGGCCGCCAAGCTGGAAAACTCTAAAATTTCATTTGATGGTAAAAAAACGATGTTTCAATTTCACATTTTACACTGTTTGTTATATTAATGCTATTTGTAGGACTATCTTGAATGTGCTTCTTGTGATTGTATACTTAGATTTACATTTCACAAAGTCTAATATGGACAACATGATGAGTGATAGTCAAATAGAGTGAGCGGCAAATTTCTGTAAGGTAATGAATTTTGGAAAAACGAAAACCTGACTCTCGTTCATTGTACAAACTTACTTAACCTAAAACAAACAAGCAGATGCAAAATTGCGTTAACATCTCATTAACATATTGAACGAAAGAAAATCATCTTAACTCTTTCCCAAACAACAAAAATCGGACTGAAGTGATTTGGAAGCTGCTTCAGACGACAAGATGAATATCTATTAAGAAAGAATTTGGATAGAAAACGAAACAGAAAATATTGCGACAAAAGAAGAAAGTGATGGTTATCAGCATTTTTTTTTCATTTGCATCAATGATTTCTCAAACTTTAAACATTAGGAACGTGAAAACCAGGTCCTCTTTGGGAATAAGTAAGAGTTAGGCTAAGTGTCCGTGGCCAGGGCGAACCTCTGATATAGGGGAAGTCGGCTGTGGTCAGGCCTGGAGAGGGATAGGCTCCACCAAGCGTCATTGCCAAAGATTTGCTACAAAATGGACAATACCAGAACAATTTTTAAGCCAGCTCGGTCGTCGCCCGGAATATCAAGGACTGCCACAACGCCAGGCACCAGGACGGAAGTGGGAAATATACTACTGGTGCCACCAATGATAACAGTAAAGACGAAATCAGTGCCAGAAACAACAACTCAGTAATTGGTACATGAAATGTTAGGACACCAAATGCTCCTGGCAAGCTTGAGGAACTAACACATAAGTATACTATAAGCACATACAGATGGAATGTTTTGGGAATTTGCGAGATGAGATGGAAAGGCATGGGAGAAACAACGACCCATGAAGGTCACAAGCTCTACTTCAGTGGAAGAGACGATAGACACGAAGAAGGGGTGTGTTTCCTATGTCATTAAAACTCAGCTAGTTCAGTGATGAGATGTCGACCAATATCCAGCAGGTTCATCACCATATGCCTTAGGTCATCATTTTAATTTTACAATTTAACAAGTGTGTGCATCAACCACTACACACTCTGATGAAGAAATAGAAGAATTCTAAGACCAAATACAACAAGCAGTTGAAGAAACATCCAAGAAAGATATTCTGGTTGTCCAAAGGGACTGGAATGCAAAGATTGGAGAAGATGCACAACCAGACTTTAAAGGAACATGTGGACCCTATTGCAACTCGGAGACAAATGATAGAGCATTTAGACTGCTCGAGTTCGCAACACTCGACAATCTCAAAGTGACCAACACGTTCCACCCGCACAAAGCATCGAGGCGATGGACCGGGCACAAACCAATTGGGTCTGACTACCAAATAGACTACATATTGATGAAAAATGTTTCCACACATCAGTCAATATCGCCAGAACACGTAGTGCGGATATCAACAGTGACCATGAGCTTGTCATGATGTCATTCCGCCTACACCCTAAGAAAGCAAAAGAGATAAAGGCTCCCACCAGAATAAAGTTTGATCTGGAGAAACTGAGAGACCCAGAAGTGGCGTGTGTCTTCGCGGCCACAATTGGCGGAAAGTTTGCCCCACTCCTGCTACATGATGCGGACGACATAGACGCAGATACTTTCATTGACACATTCAACAACGTTGTGACGGAGACGGTCAATGACGTTCTGGGTAAACAACGGACCATCAAGAAGCCATGGGTAACACCAGACATACTAAAGCTATGCAACCAAAGGAGAGACCTGAAGCAGTCCAAGTATGGAAGCAGTGAAGGAGCCAATAAATACCAGCAAGCAGACAAACTGGTTAAGATGAGTATTTTAAAGGCAAAGGAGGATTGGCTTGAAGCGCAATGCAGCGATATTGAATCAAGTCTCAAAGCCAACAACACCAAAAAGGCCTACAAAGTAGCAAAAGACCTCACCAGTGGAAAAAAATATCGGCAAAGCACCATCCTAAATAAGAACACTTTGAACAGATGGACAGAATATGCCTCGGAGCTGTACTCCTACTGCACAACAGGAGATTAAAAAAAACTCAACACAATTTTGTCATCAGATACAGACAACTTTCCCTTCGAGCAGAAGTGGAGGAAGCAGTGAAGGCCCTTAAGAAAGGAGAGTCATCAGGAACCGAAAACATCCCGAGAGAACTAGTACAGGCTTGTGGTGATGCAATGACCAAAATGATGGCTTAAAATGTGAAGTTATATAGTCAAAATTCAATTTTCGGCCAATTCCAGGGGGGTCATGACCCCCTGACCCCACCCCTGGATCCGCCCTTGGATAACATCACAGAATAGACTGGACTGAAAATGCACGAGGCAGTCAAACAAGCAAAGGACGGAGATGGTTGGAGAGAACTGGTTGTTAGGTCATCCACAGCGCCCCAACGGCAACCGCCACGGGAAAGGTGAAGGTGAAGAGTTAGGACAGGAGTGAGGACCAGTGCCAGTAGTCGATCCGTCGGATTGGCTGACTACTGTGTCAAAGGTACTACCTCTACTATGTATCCGACACCCCCCAAAAATACAAGTACAGAACAATTATTCAAGACCGTCTTAAAATTGAAGAAAAAATGAAAGATAATGTGAAAAATTATTTGTATAAAAGTGAAACATTATTTTTTCAATCATTTAATGAAATATGAGGACTTTCAATCTTGGTGGCCATCTTGAAATAGGCAGCCGTTTTGTTCTATTTGTACAAATGGATAAAATAAATCATTATACATGAGATTTTATCAAAACTTAGCTCCATAACTGGTCTAAATCAAAACCATGGTACCAAATTTTATGATATAGCCCTTTCAAAGGTTCATTTAGGCAGCCATCTTGAAAAATGGCCGCCATTTTGGATTTTTCAATGGCCCATCGGGTCAAAATTTTTCAATTTCCTTCTAGTACCACCACACCAAATTCGGTGCTTGTATCACCATTTGCACGATTTTGCCAAAAAAATGGCACTTATCCGCTCCACTATAATTAAAGTTGCTCTTACGCAGATTTGGGCCAAAAATTAACAATAGGTCCAGAAAGGTCCAGGTATAAAATGCTGTCTAGCTTGGTCCGGTTCCATTCACCGAACCATTTGCTCCTCCACCCCAATATCATAAACTTTCCTACGCCTATGATTAATAAAGAGAAAACCAATTTTTATACGATTTGATGCATTTACGCTGCAAGTTCGACAGACTGAAATTCTGAATACATCGAGATGGGGTTTAACCCATTACCACAGTGACTCCTTTTGACTCCTTACAAGATAATGATTTGGGAAAACAATGTGGAAAATGAAGAAATTGCTTGTGACAAGCAATTTCTTCATTTACCACATTTTTTTCTAGGCCTACTCTAAAATACCCAAAAAATTTTAATTTCTATTCACATGAAATTGTCGTCTGCAAAATCTTTGAATTTAGACAAGTCTAAAATTTTGCCGTTTGATAATGGGTTAAATGAACGCTTCCTTTAAATTCTACACACATTAACGATGTAGGTTCAGTCCGATCATACGCAAATTTTGCATATTGCAACGCATTATGTCGAGAAAAATTACATGAATGGATTCAGGAACAACAGTTACTTTATAAGGTCTGCAGGTATTCATTTCTTTCAGACTTCAGGCCCGTAGGAAGCAATTTCATATGGGGGGGGTGGCTAAGGCCCCGGTGTCTGAATAGGGGGGGGGGGGGGGCTAATATGGATTTATCCTAAATTTTCAGTGTAAAATAAGGAAAATTTGGCATTTTTAGCCAACTTTAGAATTTAGTTGTCTACTAACGCTTTTCATTTTTGACCAAGGATTTCCCTTAAATTCGGGAATTTCTGTCGCGTTTTTTCGGGTCGCATTTTATTACTAGATCTAATTCAAATGTGACAAGTTGAAATGTTTTGCATTTTAATCCACAATATTTCAGGTGTGAAATAGGGGTGCAATTTGAGTCATACGCGTTGTTGTACTCTCCAAAGCCGAGGTCTATTGATTAACCATCAAATAATGGAATGAAGAGAGAATGTGCTCTGTTCTTAAGAGAGTAGGCCTACTTAGCGTTGTTGTAGCTTTAATGGACGAGACTGGAGATGGAGTGAAGGAACAAAGTGGAGGTAGAACCCTTGGCTTGTCCGTAAGGAACAAACGAGTAGAACCCTTGGCTTGCGAAGATGGACTAGATCTAATTCTAGCCTTCTAAGTTTTTTTCCAGATAAAAAAAATGGTAGGCTACTGAACATTTGAATCAATACAGGTTTGAAATAGGCCTACCAATTTATAGGCATACAGCTAGGCGACAACCGACACCCCACCCAACCCAAATAACAGACTCCCTGTAACCATATCCCTTCGACACACCTTGGACGTAGCATACCCGGAATTCACGGGTAGGCCCACGGAATCGACCGAGTCGAGACGAATGTCTAAAAATATCATACGTTCGAAATCCTATATTTTTGAGGGAGTCAGAAAAAATCAAAGCAACCTATGATTATATCAAACAATTTGAATGTTTTATTTGATAAATAAATAAATTTGATATCATTTTAAAATAACTTCCGGAAACCGTGACGTCACTAACGTAACGTTGACGTCGTTTCCTTCGATACGAAGTTATAAGGCGAACTACTATAATTAACAGACGCACGCTCATTTCGATATTTTCTATCTGAATAATTAGATTATGGTGTCAATTTAAAATATTACAATTATTTCGACATGGGTAATTGTTTGCCTCATTTGAAAAAGAACAAGGTCGGTCCCGGCGATATATCAGAGGTATTGAGTAGAGCCTCTACCCCACCACGTACAACAAACGTGAATTTTTGTGTTGGTGAAAAGAAGATGGTTGAGAGACTGTTGGTATCTGAAGATGATTGGTCGTCAGACAGCTTGGAGGCGGAGTTTGTGAAGACAGTAGAAACAGCATTGGACGAATGTAAAAAAGAAGGTAGGACCTCTTTAAAAAATAAATGCGACTTTGTCGCTATCGGCGACACAGGAATTTTGCGAGGTTACCTGGGTTTGAAAGTCTTAAAAGATTCTGGCGTGGGTCTATTGGCCTATGTTCTGTTGTATCGACGTAGGAACTTTTACATAGAAGATGCGCGAAATCTTTGAGAATGATAGGCTGAATACTTTAAACCGTTCCACTTTGAAAGCTGCTGCATCTGTAGGCCCTACTATATCCATACAGTCGACACTCGTTATGTCGACATCGGATGAGTCGAATTTTTGCTTAAGTCGAAGTTCAAATCTGGCCTGTCCTCATCAATGGACATATTTTTTTCAAACAAACTAATTTCGAACTCAATATAGCTATTCAAATATAGTAGGAAAAGGATAGAAATTGCTCGAAACGAGCAATTTCTTTCCTTTTCCCATTATATATTTCAATAATATTCGTAATTGATTAGCTTCAAAAACGGTAAAATATCAACTTTATCGAAGCCGCACAAAATCGGATAAGTCGAACTCCGGATATGTCGAAGTATTTTGACGGCCCCTCTGACTTCGACACAACGAGTGTCGACTGTATTTCTATTTCGTCTTCACGACAAACAATAATTTCTATCTGGCTACATGGTCGTTATTTACCAAAAACTGTTAGAAGTGGAATCAAGCCTCTTGGCTCTTCAGGCTGGCTATGTTGATCTAGGCTTATGTCGTGCGAACATTTATTTGCAGGGGACGTTGTAAAGAAGCCAGTATTCTTCCAAGTAGATTTCGTGCAAGGAATGAGAAACATGCCTCCTAGACTAGCTTCTAGAATAGAACAGATCTGTTATAGCTGTTTGGTTATACCAGTCCGTATACAGTTTTATGTTTAGTTAAATATACACGTACAATGTAGTCCTATACTTTTATTTTTGCAGGAGAAGCTGTAAAGAAGCCAGTATTCTTCCAAGTAGATTTTGTACAGGGAATGAGAAACATGCCTCCTAGACTAGCTTCTAGAATGGAACGGACCAATGACAGAAAGAAATGCGAAAAGGTAGATGTTTCACAAAAAATCATTTTAATAGTCCTTTCCTCGACGATACAAGTACTTTTGGGTTTACGCCCCTTGTAGATAAAATGTAAGTCAGGATAGACTGTTTTGCTTACTCATCGACGGCTCTAAGGCTGTCACAATAGCTCCCCCCCCCCCCCCCGGAACAAAAAGTTCCATTTCTTAAGCAAGAAAGAATAGATAAAAGTGTTGTACAAAAACAGTGAATTATTGTCGATACTAATATTGTAAAAATGTTTCTCTTTTCTGTAGATGGCTTTGACAGACGAAGATGAATTACTGATGGATGAAATCATGGAGGAATACGAGAGAGAAGAAAAATTAAAGGAATTAGAAGAACGACTGAAAGCTGCAAAACAGTTACGTGAACAACATCTACAGAACGTGAGAGCCAAGGCACGAGGGGAGAAATCAAGACCCCCCACAAGGGCTTGTTAATGGGGTATTTAAAAGACGCATCACATAGACTTAGTTAAGTCTAGGAGCTTAGTCAGTGACGACCCTGGTCAGACTGCTGACGACGCAGTCAGACGAGAGTAGAAGCTTTTCCAATTTAATAGTCATTTTCAAAATATAGGTTTAGTTGCCAGCAACAACACAAAGTCTTGTTTATTTCTGAGCTTGCGGGCCCCAGAAAAAAATATGTGATGCGTCTGAATAGGGAGATAATCAAAATGAATTTGCTTAATATGGACACAAGATTGACAAATTGAAGATTATTTAAAACCAACACTGTCGGCATTTGATATTTTTGTACAAATGACTTTTTAGATATATTTACGATGCGATAATTATGTAATAAATAATACTACATTTTGTATATAACTTTATACTCGTATATTGTTATTAATTTTCATTTTATGAACCCAATCTTATAAACTAAACAAAATTTTACGCCAGTCCAAATTCAAAGATGTTCCAAAATGACAATTTCTAGGGAATGAAATTATACTTGTGTAGTTTTTCTGAGTAAAAATCATTGTTAGAAATGAAGAAATTGTATGATTTAAGCAAATTCTTCATTTTCCACAATGTTTCCCAAAGTATTTCCAAAAAGGCATTGATCGTGTAGGAATGGGCCAAACAGAGAAGCTTGACATTTTCTAAACTAATCCCCCTTTTGCTTTGATGTCGCTAAAAGTAGGTCTACATGAATTAATAATTTTTCAAAAAAAAAAAAAAAAAATCCAAAATTTTGAGATCCCTGACATAGAAAGCATCTGAAAACTTTTAAGACAAAATAAAAGACGAAGACGAAGATACTCATCTTCGCAAGATTAGAATCTTTGGCTTGAGATGACGGCTGATTTTAGTAATATCCTTTCCATCCCCACCCCTCACCCCCACCCCTGTTATCATATATGCTGTGTTAAGGTAGAATACCCGTAACGTAGCCATTTTGAAATCAAGAAACTTAACTAGAAGACTGAAGGTCTTGAATCGCTCCACAGGCCTGAGATTCTTTTAATATTTAATCCAAGTGTTGATTAGATACTGAAAACAAAGTCACAATTAGCATTTTTTTTCAAATTGAAAGGCATATAACTGGATTTATCTTCCTGTCAAGCTAAGAATCACACTAATGCAAGATCTTAACTTCGTCTACATCATGTTAAAGTTTTTAAGTGCTTGTTCAATATTTGTAGATTTACAGAGAGTAAAAACAAAGTCGAAAATAGCAATTTTGTCAAATTCTAGGGCACATAAAACAGGATTTAAGATTCAGATGATGCTGAAAATTATATCCACGCAAGATCTTTTGGCCGGTAAGATTATATGAAAGTTTCATATTGATTGGGAGATATCATATACATGTATAAAATAAGGTCAAAAATGGTAATTTTGTCAATGTAAAGGTGACATAACTCATAATATAAAATTCAGATTATGCTGAAAATTACACTCTGGTAAGAACTTATGTTCACAAATATTGTGTCAATGTCCTGTCTTGATAGGTCAATATTTGTAGTTGCTATAGTGAAAACAAAGTCAAAATAAAGCCGAAAATGACAATTTTGTCAATTTCAAGGGCACATAACTCATGATATAAAATTCAGATCAAGCTGAAAAATATACCGAGGCAAGATCTTATTGTCATCAACATTCTATTAAATTTTTGTCTTGATTGGTAAATATTTGTAATTGCTTGAGTGAAACAAAGTAAAAATGGAGCCGAAAATGACAATTTTGTCAATTTCAAGGGCACATGACTCATAATATAAAATTCAGATAGAGCTGAAAATTGCATTCAGTCAAGATCTTATTGTCACCAACATTTTGACCAAGTTTTGTCCTGATTGGTCGATATTTGTAAGTGCTAGAGTGAAAACAAAGTCAAAACAGCCATTTTTTTAATTCAAGGGCAGATAACTCCAGACTTTCTGGTTCAATCAGCATTAATTTAAGGAATTTGATAGAGGACCACCCAAGGATCATTCCTGCGAAGTTTGATTGAAATCCGTGGAGTAGTTTCTAAGAAGACACACGGACGCACGACGGACACAGCGCCATGACAATAGCCCGCTGGCCTGAAGGCCAGTGGAGTTAAAAATCGGATTTTTTCGAGCGGCGTCGTTACGTATCCGAACTTATTCGGGCACGGTCGTAAACATTCGGCGGTGGAAAGTTCCACCGCTGAATGTTTTCGACGTCGCCCGAATAATTCCGACGTCGGGCGAATCTTATTAGGGATAGACTACCTTAAACATAATTTTACTTTTAGGAACATTCACGTTATTGCTTGGAATCCTTGATGAGTTTAACTGAAGCTCGAACGTGTCACTGAATGTGTACACAAAGGGGTAATCGGATATATCTCGCCCCAATTACAACTAAGAGACAGATTTGTAAGATTAATAAGTAAGATTAATATTGTAGTCGACACTCGTTGTGTCGAAGTCAGAGGGACCGTCAAAATACCTCGACATATCCGGAGTTCGTGTAAACCGATTTTGACCGGTTTTTGTTTGAACATTCTTTGGCCTATTTGTTGCTAATCAAGTGCGTTCATAATTGAAATATAGTAGGAAAAGGAATGAAATTGTTCGAGACGAGCAATTTCTATCATTTCCCTACTAAATTTCAATGGCCATATTCATTTCGAAATTATGTTGTTTAAACTTTTTTTGAAATTCTTTGGTGAGGACGGGGCCAAACTTTCACTTCGACTTAAGCAGAAATTCGACTTATCCGATGTCGACATAACGAGTGTCGACTGTACTTTCATTATGAATTTGTCCAATGTACCCGACACTAAACTATCTACAAGACCACGGCGGCGAGTCACATGACATAATCGAATAACATTTTTAACAATTCTGTCAATATGTGACCGATTTGACAATTAATTTGAAGCAGAGAAGGCGGGAAAACGCCAACTGGTAGATCTTTTAACCCATTACAGCACAGTGACGCCTATTGACGCTCTATAACACAATGGCTTTGGAAAACATTGTGGAAAATGAAGAAATTGCTTGTGACAAGCAATTTCTTCATTTCCCACAATATTTTCTACCCAAAAAGACCAGTGTAATTTAGATTTGATTGATTTAAAAATGTCGTCTGAAACATCTTTGAATTTAGAACAGTCAATAATATTGCCGTCTGGTAATGGGTTAAATATACGCCGATAGATGTTATTGACGACGTTTTAGATAACGTTTAAAATTATCAGCTGAATTTTAGAAGATCCTTCGAATTCAGGAACCATTTGGCGTTTTTCCACCTCAAACATTTTAGGCTTCTGTCATATAAGATTTTACACAGGCTAGTTCTTGATTCCATTGTCTCCATAAACTTTCAGCCTTTCTTTCTTTTCCTTTGATGTTTACTCTTTCTTTATTCTTCTCTCTTTTCATTTCAGGGTGTCAAAACCAGGTATTGTTCGGTAAACGGTCAATGCCAAGCTCAACTTGTAGGCCTAACAAAGATGCAACTTAGCAAGCCATATCATTTCTAAGACCAATTCAACGCCTTCCGACCATCTTCGCAAGCCAAGGGTGACATCTACGACGTAACGTCGTTTCTGTATCCAAACGTCGTAGATGTCACCCTTGGCTTGTATCCGACATGGCAATATTTTAGGATTTGCCATTTGAAAGCTGCTGCAGAAGACATACTAAATGTTATTACAGCTTGGATTTACATAGGCTATAACTAAGCACAGAAAATATTGAAATAAAAGAAGAAAATGCTGATTATCAGCATTTTCTTATTTTGTCTCAATGTTTTCCCAAGCATTTTTCAATAGGGACTTCAAAACCAGGTCGTGTTTGGGAAAGAGTTAACGAATAATCACACAGTGACGCCTTTTGACACCCCAATGGGCCATAAGATAAATGGTTGGCAAGCATTGTGGAAAATGAAGAAATTGCTTGTGACAAGCAATTCCTTCATTTTTTATACAATATTTTTTTAAACCAAAATAAGAGATATCTAAAATTTCATCAACTTGAAATTTTCGTCTGCAACACCTTTCAATTTAGCTTGTCTTAAGCGGTAGTTGCAAGATTTTATAACAACACCGATGGTTTTTCATACATAACAGTAAACCCAGTTTATTTTTAGCACAAAATTCATTGTTATTGCATGGCAACAGTATAGACTAATTGATTGAATGGATTTAACGCCGCTTTCAAATGCTATGGTCATATCACGGAGGCTGGGACATATAACCATGGATTCCTGTTGTTTCTCTCACAAGCACTTCAACTCCAACCTTACCGAGCACATAGGTTGATGATTATCAAACCATTGGTCTAAATGATTCTTTTTTTCTGACTATCACCACAACGCTTAGCCTGCTAAGAGACCTACCCATGTTACCAGTGAATGTTGCAGGCAGGAATCAAACCAATAAGAGATTAAAAGACTGTACATTTTATTTTTTATAATACTTTATTTACTATTTACAATTCTCATTATTTTCATTAATTAAAAGAAATAGGCAAGACAAATTATAAGAATATAAGAACCCCTTGACCCTTTCCCAAACAAAACCTAGTTTTGACGCACCCAACAAAAAGCTTGGGAAAACATTGAGACAAAAGCAGACAAGAGCTGTCATAGACGGATTATGCTCCCGGAATAAGTGCTTGTCACAAAATAAAAACTATCATACATTAAACCCCCTTTTTCCATGACGGATTTTTTGTACACACATTATTCATAAAATGTGGTCTAGAACATCTCATTTGTCACATAAGTACAAAATTTCATTAAATTCTACCCATTAGATAAAGAGAAATCAGAGAAAAACTAATTTTTACATTAAGGCCCCTTTTTCCATGACACAGCCTCAAATGGAGAAAAAGGTCCCTAGGGATTATCCCAGGGAGTTCACATGTGAAGTTTCATTGAATTTGGTCCAAGGGTTGCTGATATCTGGCTGTGGACGGACGGACACACGGACAGACGGACAGCATGGCGACTATAAGCTCCCCCGAAATTTTTCGGGGAGCATAAAAACGATGTTAACCAGCATTTACTTCTTTTTCCTTGATAAATTAATTTCTGTGAATTATGGTACACAAATCCTATATTTATTGACACCTATGTATTTGTCATCTGCAGCAGCTTTCAAATTGGTGCAGTTCAAACGTTAGTCATTAACCCATTACCAGACGGAAAAATTTTGGACTGTTCCAATTTGAAAGGTGTTGCAGACAAACATTTCAAGTTAATAAAGTTCCACATTTTTTTTGTCTTTTTGGAAAGAAAACATTGTGGGAAAGCAATTGTCGCAAGCAATTTCTCCATTTTCCATGAAATTTTCAAAGGATATTTCATTTTGAAGAGTCAATAAGAGTCACTGTGTGGTATGGGTAAAAAGAGACACTGAACAAATTATAATCCTTTAATTAACCCATTACCAGATTTTTTTTTAGACTGTACCAATTTGAAAGATCCTGCAGACGACAATTTCAAGTGAATGATTTTTTGGTCTTTTTGTGAAGAAAGCATTGAGGGAAATGAAGAAATTGCTTGTCACAAGCAATTTCTTCATTTTCCACAATGCTTTCCAAAGCCATTATTTTATGGGGAGTCACAAAGAGTCATTGTGTGGTAATGGGTTAGGAAAAGACTAGGGAAAACATAATGAGCCAGGATCTGGAAAAACGTCCCTTATAGCATTTTCAAAAATGAAATTCGAGATCGGTCTGTTGTCAAATGGAGTCCAATATGCATCAATATTGTTCTCTATAACGTCGGTGCTATGACAAAATGGCGTAATAGAAATTTTGCTCGAAAACCATTTTTTTCGGGAGAGCCAAAAACGTTTTTGCCGTTTTAAAAAATGTTAAAAAATATGCCGGCAAAATTGCGTAACTCACTATTACTCTCGTGTAAATTTGTCTACGTATAACGCATTTTTGTCAGCTAATTTGAGTTACGCAATTTTGTCACATGATAATTGAAAGGGTTCTAATAGGTGTAGAGAAACGCCGTTTTGACAGGATATGCGCTCCTACATACTTAGTAGAAAGCATTTATAAAAAAAATTTGACAAAATGGCGTAACTAATTTGTTACGCCATTTTGTCATAGCACCGACGATAAGTTACTACAGGTCACGAAGAAGCTATTGGAGAACAATATGGATCCTGATCAGACTGTGCGTATGCACAGACTGATCTGGATCTATGTTGGGCTCAAAAGCCTTAAGGAAAAATTTTCCAGATCCTGGCACATATATAATCTTTTCCCTTTGACATCCTATCTTAACCAACATTCCTCTGATTTAGCTACAAAATTGAAACAGTCTACATGTACATTGTTGTAGTTTGGGAAATTAATACCCCATTACCAAACCGCAAAATTTTAGACTGCTCCAAATTCAAAGATGTTGCAGACACCAATTTAAAGTAAAAGAAGTTTTTCCTTCTTTGGTACATTTGTTTAGAAAATGTTGTGGGAAATGAAGAAATTGCTTGTGACAAGCAATTTCTTCATTTTCCACAATGTTTTCTAAAACAAATATCTTGTGGGGAATCAAAAAGAGTCACTGTGTGGTAATGGCTTAAAGTGACATTTCAGGAATATTTTTACGTGAATTTTACTTTTATTCTATCTGAAAGAGCATATTTTCTTATGAAAGTTCTGAAAATTTCAAGCCAAAATATTGAACCGTTTACGAGAAATATATATTTTTGTGCTCAAATTAAACAAATTGTTGTGGACAACAGTTCAGATTTATACAAAAATTTGTCATTTCTGTCTCAACTTTGAAGGGGTATTTTTCGCTTATAAATTACAACTTCGAAAACTGATAGCATTTCTACGCATTAGAATAACCAATCTTTGCACCAAGACATACTTTTAAAAAATGAAATAAATATGAAATGTCACTTTAAGACATTTAATGTTTTGGACACAAAGGAATCTTGTGACACAATTTCATTAATTTACGTACTGTAAACATGTAATATATACAATTATTTTGTAATTTCTTTTCATATATACAATTTTTTAATTTAAAAAAAATAGGGACAAATATTGAATCCAGCCCATTAATGATTTTCAACATAAAATAACTTAAGAATTTCTGATCAAAACATGGTTTTAATATTGTAATAAACGCAGGAAAAAACTTTTCAACCCTTTCCCAAAATTTAAAGGTAGTCAAATTTGAAACATGCCGCAAAATTATTGACTTGTCCATATTCAAAGATGTTGCAGAGGACACATCAAAAGTTAAGTAAATGACATTTTACATTCTTTGTAAGTCTTGGTAGGAAACATTGTGGGAAATGAAGATCAAGAATTGTTTTTTTTTTCAAGGAATTTCTTCTTTTTCCACAATGTTTCCAAGGCAGTTATCTGGTAGGGAGTAAAAAATGGTCATTGTGTGGGATTGTGTTAAAATCTTAAAATCTAACGACAGGTTTTGTTGAATGACACACCACAACTGCAGCAACGCCATGTTCACTTTGTTTTTTCGGGTTAAAGATCGCACTTTTGTTTTTTCGGGTTAAAGATCGTACATCTGACAGGAATTTCTTTTGTAACGAGCATAACATCCACTTTACTGTTATTTTTTTTTGCTATTTTGGTGTCCTTAATAGAAAAGGCTTCAGAAAACATTAAGGCAAAAGGAGAAAATGCTGATAACCAGCATTTTCTCCTTTTACCTCAATATTTTCCATGCTATAATGCAGCTATATCATACGAACTTAATTATTTGACATTTGTGCTTTGTATCACAAGGTATATTTTCCCTTTCTAAATAATAATCTGCAACTTTCAATTTGGACTAGTCAAAATAAATATTTTTGCTGTTTGGTAAAGGGTTAAAATCTTAAAATCTAACAACAGGTTTTGTTGGATGACACACCACAACTGCAGCAACACCGTGTTCACTTTGTTTTTTCGGGTTGAAAATTGTATTTCTGATGGGAATTTCTTTTGTAACGACCATCACTTCCCCTTTACTGTTCGTTATTGTTTCCGTCACCTTCTTTGTTTTTAGAAAAATTGACTGAGCGTAAGATGACTTGCAACCCTTTGGGACAATTCCGGCTGGTGGGAAATATTTTGCATCTTTCTTTCCTATAAGGTATTTATCGATTTCATTATCAGAATCATCAAGGTCAATTTGCATGTCAGTGTGAGGTCTTTTTGAGGTTTTCTGTTTATAACTTTTTAGCTCGTTTAATAACTGTCTGCTGGTATTTATTTCCGCCGACGTCGATGCCTGTGGACCGGTGTTGGATTTTGTTCCTACAGGACTTTTCCCAATATTAACCTCATCATCTTGATAAGATTCCGAATCAGGTGAAAAATATGAAGGTACGCGGCTTCCCCTAAAGTTAATTTTTATTTGTTTTCCATTATTTTCCATAATGCTGTTAACGGTATTTGCTTCATTATCTGACACCTCTTTCTTGAGTGCCTTTGTTGCAAGTTCAGTAATGATCTCCTTTTGAAGCATTCTATTTGCAGCAGCCTCTTTAAAATTCCGTGTATTGTTGTAGTCTCCTATAGGTCTATTGGGCGCGACTGGACCCGGCGATTGAGTATGGACAACCCTTGTGGTTGGTGCACCAATCTTCACGAATGGGGATACTGGTGTTTGAGTACCAAATATGTTATCAGCCGGCGCAGATATTGAATTTATTGGTTTGAGAGAATTCAGGTTATTCTGACCTTTTTTAGTACCAATCATGCTCTTGTCACGTAAATATTCCTCAATATCTTCTTCAGAAGTATCATCTGTAATTTCTGTCTTGATTATTTTAGTCGGAAACATTTCCTCAGAATCAGCAGATGCGTCAGGTGTTTCAACTCTTTTTTTACGTTTTTTAGATTCTTTAGGAATCGCTGCCGTATTTCTCTCTATGATCTGTTTGACAGTCTGATAAGGCTGATCGGTAACAGTCGCCTCCGTTTTCTCATGATCTTTTATCAAATCATTTATCTTCTTAGAATTTTCTTTAAATTTCAATGACGGTAATATTTCACTATCTGTCCCCTTGCCCTCTTTTGGAGTATAGACAATGTACAGATTTTTAGAGATCTCCTCGTGATAATTCTTTCTTTTTGCAGTAGATCTAGCCGCGTTAGCAGCTTCATCTGTAGTAGAAGCTACGTCTGTGCCAAAATTGGCCATCTGCGAGGCTGCGACTAATTGTTCGTCTTCGTCGATCGGCTCAGATTTAATCACAAATTCCGGAGCCTCTTCCCCTCCATTGTCATCGGCTTTGGCAGCTTGATTATCTTGGTCATCTATGGGAGAAAACAAGAGAATAATTCTTTAATCCTTCCCCAAACAGCAGAATTTTAGATTGGTTGAAATTCAAAGGTGTTGCAGACCACAATATCAAGTGCATGGTATAATACATTTTTGGGGGCAATTTTGTGTAGAAAACATCCTGGGAAATTAAACAAGAGGACCATGATGGTCCTATATCGCTCACCTGAACCAAAATGATATAAGCAACACTTTTCTTCATTTCAAAAACTTATGGTCAATAACATTGTGAAAATCGAACTCATTCAAGATTTCATCGTGCCCAACATTGTGTCCAAGATTTGTCTTGTTTGATAAATAATTGTAGATTCTGGAGTATAAACAAGGTCGAAAACAGCCGAAAACAGCAATTTTGTCAAATTCAAGGGCACATAACTCTCGACTTTCTAGTCAGATCAGGCTGAAAATCAAACTCATCCGAGATCTTATAATATCCAACATTGTGTCCAAGATTTGTCTTAATTGATAAATAATAGTAGATTATAGAGTGTAAACAATGTCAAAAACAGCCGAAATCGGCAATTTTATCAAATTCAAGGGCACATAACTCTCCATTTTTTTATCAGATTGGACTGAAAATCAAACTTATCCAAGATCTTATGGTCTCAAACATTGTGTTCAAGTTTTGTCTTAATTGATAAATAATAGTAGATTATAGAGTGTAAACAATGTCAAAAACAGCCGAAATCTGCAATTTTATCAAATTCAAGGGCACATAACTCTCACCTTTCTGGTCAGATCAGACTGAAAATCAAAGTCATATGAGATCTTATGGTCTCCAACCTTGTGTCCAAAATTTGTCTTGATTGGTCAAAAATTGTAGATTCTAGAGTGTAAATAAGGTCAAAAACAGTCAAAAACAGTCAAAAACGGCAATTTTGTCAAATTCAAGGGCTCATAACTCTAATCTTTCTGATCAGATCAGACTGAAAATCAAACTCATCCCAGATCTTATGATCCCCAATATAGTGTCCAAGTTTTGGATTGATTGATCAATAATTGTAGATTCTAGAGTGTAAACATCGTCGAAAACAGCCAAAAATGACAATTTTGTCAAATTCAAGGGCAAGTAACTCTCGACTTTCTGATAAGATCAGACTGAAAATCATACTCATCCGGGATCTCATGGTCCCAAACATTGTGTCAAAGTTTTGTCTTGATTGATGAATAATTGTAGATTCTAGAGTGTAAACAAGGTCAAAAACAGCCGAAAATGGCAATTTTGTCAAATTCAAGGGCACATAACTCTTGTCTTTCTGGTCAGATCAGACTGAAAATCGAACTCATCCGAGATCTTATGGTCTGCAATGTTATGTCCAAGATTTGTCTTGATTGATTAATAATTGTAGATGCTAGAATGTAAACAATGTCAAAACTAAGTATTTTTCGCATTCAAGGGCAGATAACTCCTGACTTTCTGGTTCCATCTGACCCATAATCAAACTCATCCGAGATCTTATGGCCATACATGTTTTGACCAAGTTTGGTCAAGATTGGCATATATTTGTAGATGCTAGAGTGTAAACACGAAATTGTGGACGGACGGACGGACGGACGGACGGACGGACAGACAGACAGACGGACGACGGACAAAAAGTGACCACAATAGCTCACCTTGAGCACTTCGTGCTCAGGTGAGCTAAAAATTGCTTGTCACAAGCCACAAACATTTTTTTTGTTTTCCACAATGTTTTCTGTACCCTTTATCTTGTGGGGCATCAAAAAGTGTCAATGTGTGTTAATAGGTTGACCTTTTCCCAAACAAGACCTGTTTTTGAAGTCCCTAATAGAAGTTGCCTGGAAAAACATTGCGACAAAAGAAGACAAGAGGACCATGATGGTCCTATATCGCTCACCTGAACCAAAATGATATAAGCAACACTTTTCTTCAATTCAAAAAATATTTATGACTCTAAGACTGAAAACGAACTTACGGTCAATAACATTGTGAAAATCGAACTCATCCAAGATTTCATCGTGCCCAACATTGTGTCCAAGATTTGTCTTGTTTGATAAATAATTGTAGATTCTGGAGTATAAACAAGGTCGAAAACAGCCGAAAACAGCAATTTTGTCAAATTCAAGGGCACATAACTCTCGACTTACTGGTCAGATCAGGCTGAAAATCTAACTCATCCGAGATCTTATGATATCCAACATTGTGTCCAAGATTTGTCTTGATTGGTTAATAATTGTAGATTCTAGAGTGTAAACAAGGTCTAAAGCAGCCGAAATCGGCAATTTGATCAAATTTAAGGGCACATAACTCTCCACTTTTTGATCAGATCGGACTGAAAATCAAACTTATTCAAGATCTTATGGTCTCAAACATTGTGTTCAAGTTTTGTCTTAATTGATAAATAATAGTAGATTATAGAGTGTAAACAATGTAAAAAACAGCTGAAATCAGCAATTTTATCAAATTCAAGGGCACATAACTCTCATCTTTCTGGTCAGATCAGACTGAAAATCAAACTCATATGAGATCTTATGGTCCCCAACCTTGTGTCCAAGTTTTGGATTGATTGATCAATAATTGTAGATTCTAGAGTGTAAACATCGTCGAAAACAGCCAAAAATGACAATTTTGTCAAATTCAAGGGCAAGTAACTCTCGACTTTCTGATCAGATCAGACTGAAAATCATACTCATCCGGGATCTCATGGTCCCAAACATTGTGTCAAAGTTTTGTCTTGATTGATGAATAATTGTAGATTCTAGAGTGTAAACAAGGTCAAAAACAGCCGAAAATGGCAATTTTGTCAAATTCAAGGGCACATAACTCTCGTCTTTCTGGTCAGATCATACTGAAAATCAAACTCATCCGAGATCTTATGGTCTACAATGTTATGTCCAAGATTTGTCTTGATTGATCAATAATTGTAGATGCTAGAGTGTAAACAATGTCAAAACTAAGTATTTTTCGCATTCAAGGGCAGATAACTCCTGACTTTCTGGTTCGATCTGACCCATAATCGAACTCATCTAAGATCTTATGGCCATACATGTTTTGACCAAGTTTGGTCAAGATTGGCTTATATTTGTAGATGCTAGAGTGTAAACACGAAATTGTGGACGGACGGACGGACGGACAGACGGACAGACGGACAGACAGACGGACGACGGACAAAAAGTGACCACAATAGCTCACCTTGAGCACTTCGTGCTCAGGTGAGCTAAAAATGCTGATAATCAGCATTTTCTCCTTAAGCCTCAATATTTTCTGTGCTATAATGTACAATGTATGCAAATTCCATCTATATCAACACCTATTTTGTCATTCGCAGAAGCTTTAACACAGGAACAGTCCAAATTTTTGCCGTTTGAGAAAGCGGTAACAGACAAGTAAATGTGACCTGTCATGCTAAACAAGATCCTCAGGAAAGTGAAAGCAACAAAGTGTTGACCCTTGGGCTGTGCACACTGACTATGATTGGAAATATATTTTGTCGTTGGGAGCTACCTTAAAATGGGGGCCACCTTAAATTTTTTCTGTTTGGAAATGGGTTTACTTAATGTTTTTATAGTAGTTCCAGTGAAGAGAAAATATACAAACATCTTTTTATAACAATGTGACAATATATCAATCAAAAAGCTCTAGTCTACAAATTAATTTTACCATTTGTGACCCGTCACGCTAAAAGGGACCTTATCGGTTGTGTGAAAAATATCGACCCTAGCCTGTCTGCGCAGTCCGCGCAGCCAGACTAGGGCCGACACTTTTCACTTTATGTAATTTTCTAAATCCGGAATGTTTTCCCTATCTAACTATATGTTCATTTTTTGCGTACTGGATCTGGTTGACCTGTGCCGAGTCTGACAAGTTTGTAAAAATTTGGATTTTTGGAGTTCGGATAAGGTCCCTTTTAGCGTGACGGTTCACATTTACATATTGAGTCACTTGGACAATCTTTTTGTTGATCGTCAGAAATGATATTGGCTTAACCCTTTCCCAAACAAGACCTGGTTTTGACATCCCAAATAGAAATGACTAAGGAAAACATTCAGACAAAAGAAGAAACTGCTGGTTATAATTCAGACAAAAGAAGAAACTGCTGATAACCAGCAGTTTCTCCTTTTGTCTAAATGTTTTCCATGCTATATTATACACAAATTCTATATTCAACATCATAAATTGTGTTGTCTGCAACAGCTTTCAAATTGGTCCTTTCTAAAAATTGCTGTTTGGGAAAGGGTTAACCCATTTTCAAATGGTAAAAAATTAGGGTGGTCCTCATGAATAGCTGCAGCAGATGACAAAATTGATGTTTACAATGATGACAGAATTATTGTTGTTAAAGGGAGAATAAGTGTGCAAAATAGAGAAGAGAATAGGAATAAATGCTGATTATCAACATTTTTTTTTCATTTGCCTCAAAGTTTTCCAAGCCTTTTCTATTAGGGACATCAAAACCAGGCCCCGGTTTCTCGAAAAAACTTAAGTATGTTCTCATGCTCAAATCTGAGCATCGTGCTCAAATCGCACGAAATCCACGTGAACTTCAATTGAATACCAATCAACGTTGATTGGTATTGAATAGAAATTGAGCATGAACTCATGAGAATATACTTAAGTTTTTTCGAGAAACCGGGGCCAGGTCTTGTTTGGGAAAGGGTTTGAAAGTATTAAAGACTACAACATCAACATTTTCATTTCTTTAAATGGATTTGAAAGCGTTTTCTACTAGCAACAACAAAATCAAGACTATCTTGGGAAATGGTTGAAGTCTTGTTCATAATGCCAATGTTGGAAGCCATCCATTGCTTTGACCAAAGTTGCTGACCATTGAATAGTAAAAGCTCTTCTCAAACAACAAAATTTTAGGGTGGTCCAATTTGAAAGCCGCTGCAAACGACAAAATGGTTGTGGATAAACACAGAATTTGTGTATATTTTAGCACAGAAAATATTGAGACAAAAGGAGAAACTGCTGGTTACCAGCAGTTTCTTCTTTTGTCTCAATGTTTTCCCAAGCCATATCTATCAGGAACGTCAAACCCAGGTCTTGTTTGCGAAAGGGTTAAAATTAGGAGAATAATAATACAAACCATCATTGTAGAAAGTTGTTTCATGTTTCTTTAGAAGATCTTTAGCCTGTATAAACCCAATAACAGAGGAGACCCGCAACAATTCTTTTACCTGAAAATGGAAATTATTTAAACCATTACCAGACGGCAAAATTTTGGACTGTTCCAATTTGAAAAGTGTTGCCAATGACATCAGGTTGATGAAAATTTGTAAATCTTTCCATTTTGGGATAGAACACATCGTGGAAAATGAAGAAAGTAAAAGTATGTCTTCATGCAAAGATTGTTTATTCTAATTCGTAGAAATGCTTTTGAAATGTTTTTTGAAGTTGTTATTCATAAGCGAAAAATACGCCTTTAAAGTTGAGACAGAAATGACAAATTCTATATAAATCTGAAATGTTGTCCACAACAATTTGTTTAATTTAAGCACAAAAATATATATTTCTTGTAAACGGTTAAATATTTTGACATGAAATTTTCAGAATTTTCATAAGAAAAGATGCCCTTTCAGATAAAATGAAAGTAAAAACAATTGTGAAATGTCACTTTAAGCAAATAATGTTGATTCTAATAAACCCTGATCCCCAGATTCCTGACTGAAATAATGTCATGTACAAACAAAGACCCCTTTCTAAAACGAAGAGAGACTTCAAGTCCCCAATATGTTTCTAATGAAGGAATTTCATACCAAATTGTTTTTTTTTTTGAAGTTCTTATTTATGACAAAACTTTGCCAAATTTGACTTTGTTAACTTGATTCGCAAGTTTTGACTTTGTGTATTTGTATAATTGACCAAACGCCAATCGACAGATCGCTCCGCCCAACATAGACAAATAATGGGGGTGTGATCGTTAATAGGGAACAATTTTATCCAGTTAATCGTGACGTATATTCGGACAAACAAAATAGTATTTCGTATGTGTTGTTATAAAATCTCGCAACTACAGCTTGATTTAAGCCGTAGTTACAATATTTTATAACAACACCGACGGTTTATCAAAACATAACAGTTAACCCAGTCTATTGTTAGCACAAAATTCTTTGCCATTGGCATGTCGATTGTTTTGATTGTCAGTTGATAAATCGATACAATAACATGTGCAACGAAGAACAATTGGGGCATGACATTTTTTTTATCGTCCATTGGCTAATCGATGTTTTTGATTGACAGTCGGCGTTTGGTCAATTCTTCAGATCCAAACTAGAAATCTACCACTAAGGGTGATAGAATACATCCACCACTACATTTGTCCGGACAAGCGTTTTTGTTGAAAACAAAGGGCAATAACTCACAATAATGGCAAAGTAGAGATATGCTCTAGTGAGATCTATCTACCCACGAAGTATCACGATCATAGCTCCAGACAAGTATTTTGTACACAGATGGACAGATAGGCAGTTGGAGAGAACGGCTGATTTCAGTTTACAATTTGTTTTGTGGGAGTTAAATGAAACATTTGTTTTGCATGGATATAGTAAATAACTAGAACTGTCACAAAGCGGACAAATACCCCCCACTAGCGCCTTGTCACTGAAAAAGTGCTGTAGGTCAACCGGTTCTTGACTTAGAGCATGGAAACGGATTTTCAACATAGTCTGATTGTGACCTTGACCTTTGACTTTGGTGACTCAAAAACAATAGGGCACCTCCTTTGGCCATGGGCAACAACTGTGTAAAGTTTCATGATCATAGGTCAACCGGTTCTTGACTTACTAGTAGAGCACGGAAACGGATTTTAAACAAAGTCCGATTGTGACCTTGACCTTTGACCTTGGTGACCCCAAAACAATAGGGCACTTCCTTGGGTCATGGGCAACAACTGTGCAAAGTTTCATGATCCTAGATCAACCGGTTCTTGACTTAGAGCACGGAAACGGATTTTAAACAAAGTCCGATTGTGACCTTGACGTTTGACCTTGGTGACCCAAAAATAACAGGGCACCTCCTTGGGTCATGGGTAACAACTATGTAAAGTTTCATGATCCTAGGTCAACCGGTTCTTGACTTAGAGCAAGGAAACGGATTTTAAACAAAGTCTGATTGTGACCTTGACCTTTGACCTTGGTTATCCAAAAACAATAGGGCACCTCCTTGGGTCATGGGCAACAACTACGTAAAGTTTCATGAACCTAGGTCAACCGGTTCTTGACTTAGAGCACGGAAACGGATTTTAAACAAAGTCCGATTGTGACCTTGACCTTTGACCTTGGTGACCCCAAAACAATAGGGCACTTCCTTGGATCATGGGCAACAACAGTGTAGAGTTTCATGATCCTAGGTCAACCGGTTCTTATCTTATAGCTTATAGCTCGGGTTGGGGGTTGATTTTTTAAATCGCAATTTTTGCTAGTCTTTTTTTTGGACAATTCTCTTTAGGATGGGTTCATCTTGTTTGACATGGGAACGAAGATGAATTTAAGCTTTAACTGCTCTTTTTTAGCCTTTTCAAAAGTCAAACTTGATTTTGACTACCCATGAAGAGAATAAAAGTTTTTGAAAACACCGAGAGCAAGGAAGAAAATACTACGACCAGTATTTTCATCTCTTTCTTTTTGTGTGCAGCAATTATTTTGCTAAAAGTATTATCATTTAACCATTTCCCAAACATGACCTGGTTTTGACGTCTCTAAATAAACAAGCTTCGGAAAACATTGACACAAAAGAAGAAAATGCTGATAACCAGCATTTTCTCCTTTTGCTTTGATATTTTTTGGGCTATACTATACACAAATTCTCTCTTTATCATTATGTGTTTTGTCTGTAGCACATAAAAAGTAGGGCAACCATCAATATTTGCTGCTTGGGAAAGGGTTAACTTTGATCAGTCTATGATTTTGTCATGGGAAAGGATTAATCCATCTTAACTAGAATGTTGATATTTGTTATTTTGATTTATTGTATATATACATGTACTGGTTTTGTAAATATTTGTAGAGGCCCACAGGGAAGACTGGGTTTATCCCAACTGTGCTGCCTCGTTAAATAAAGGCTTTATTATTATTATTATTATTATTATTATTATTATTATTATTATTATTATAAACAGATTTTAAACAAAGACCAATTGTGACCTTGACCTTTGACCTTGGTGACCCAAAAACAATAGGGCACCTCCTTGGGTCATGGGCAACAACTATGTAAAGTTTCATGATCCTAGGTCAACCGGTCCTTGACTTAGAGCACGGAAATGGATTTTAAATAAAGTCCGATTGTGACCTTGACCTTTGACCTTGGTGACCCAAAAACAATAGGGCACCTCCTTGGATCATGGGCAACAACTGTGTAAAGTTTCATGATCCTAGGTCAACCAGTTCTTGACTTAGAGCACGGAAACGGATTTTAAACAAAGTCCAATTGTGACCTTGACCTTTGACCTTGGTGACCCAAATAGGGCACCTCCTTGGGTCAAGGGCAACAACTGTGTAAAGTTTCATGATCCTATGTCAAACGGTTGTTGAGTTAGAGCACGGAAACGAAAAAGTCTACGGACGGACGGACGGACAGACAGACAGACATGGTGAAACCAACATACCCCCCTCTACTTCGTAGGTGGGGGGTATAATTACCCATACTTACATGATGGAATGTATTCTTGACAGAGAGATTTCCGTGATACATCATATCAATTAACGGTGTCATCATTCTACGTGGATATTTCTTCAAATCTAAGTAAAACATGTCATTCTCAAGGTCTAACTCAGCGCCAATCTGAAGAAGGTAATAGAATAGATTTTAAGCCTTTCACAAATGACAATAGATTAGGGTTTTCAAATTTGAAAGCTGCTGCATACAGCAAAACTGACATTGATAAAGAAGGAACTTGTGCACAATTTATCAAAAAAAGTATTGAGGCAAAAGTCAGGGTTCTCCGCAGAATAATTTGAAGTTGTAGTGGCAAATTATAAGTGTTGGTAAACTTCGAAACACATTGTGTTTATGCAAATAATTGTGAATAAAAACATAATGGGAAAAGAAGAAATTGCTCAAATTGAGCAATTTCTTCTTTTCCCATAATGTTTTTATACAGAATTATTACATTTTCATTTATGAAAGTGCATAATTTGTCAGTTTTTGACATGAACTACATCTTAATCTTTCTATTTGGTGATCATTTTGAAGAGATTAAGCTGTAGGGGCAATTTTGAAGCTGTAGTGGCTTTACACTGATTTCCATGAAGCTGTAGTGGGGCCGATACAGCTTATTGGGCTGGGGAGAACACTGAAAGTAGAGAATGCTGATTATCCACATTTTCTTCTTTTGTCTCAATGTTTTCCCAGGCCATTTCTTCCATAGACACCAAAACCTGGGCCCCGTATTACTAAACATCTCACGATCAAGTTTTTGTGTAAACTGTGTAACAAGATATCTGATTGCACGAGAATTCCGACTGAGCCAATCAGGGCTGTTGTTACAAGTAATTATGCAACAAGAGCTGTCACTGTAAGATGAAAATGCCCCCGACACCGCTTTGATCGTCATAAGGTCAAGGTCATCCAGGGGTCAAGGTCACCAAAGTATGTGCCTACAGAAAGGTAATGTACCAAGGAATGTTGTGGTAAAGTATGAAGCGAATATGTTAAGTAATAAGGAAGTTATGGCCAATGTTAAAGTTTTTGGACGGAATCCCGGACGGACAGACAGACGGACGGACGGACAAGTCAAATTTATGATGCCTCCCTATCGGGGGCATAAAAATCAAAGGTACGATCGTTAGTAATACGGGCCCCAGGTCTTTTTTGCAAAAGGATTAAACACATTACACACGCATTCTCAATACAAGAGGACCATGATGGTCCTATATCGCTCACCTGAATCAAAATGATATGAGCAACATTTTTGTTCAATTCAATAAATATTTATGACTTTAAGACTGAAAACGAACTTATGGTCAATAACGTTGTGAAAATCGAGCTCATCCAAGATCTTATGGTGCTCAACATTGTGTCCAAGATTTGTCTTGTTTGATAAATAATTGTAGATTCTGGAGTATAAACAAGATCGAAAACAGCCGAAAACAGCAATTTTGTCAAATTCAAGGGCACATAACTCTCAACTTTTTTTATCAGATCAGACTGAAAACCAAACTCATCCCAGAACTTATGATCCCCAACATTGTGTCCAAGTTTTGTCTTAATTGATCAATAATTGTATATTCTAGAGTATAAACAAGGTCGAAAACAGTCGAAAACGGCAATTTTATCAAATTCAAGGGCACATAACTCTCGACTTTGTGGTAAGATCAGGCTGAAATTCAAAATCACCCGAGATCTTATGATACCCAACATTGTGTCCAAGATTTGTCTTGATTGGTCAATAATTGTAGATTCTAGAGTGTAAACAAGTTCGAAAACAGCCGATAACAGCAATTTTGTCTAATTCAAGGGCACATAACTCTCGACTTTTTAATCAGATGGGACTGAAAATCAAACTCATCCAAGATCTTGTGGTCTCAAACATTGTGTCCAAGTTTTGTCTTAATTGATAAATAATTGTAGATTCTAGAGTGTAAACTATGTCAAAAACAGTTGAAAATGGCAATTTTATCAAATTAAAGGGCACATAACTCTCATTTTCCTGGTCAGATCCGACTGAAAATCAAACTCATTTGAGATCTTATGGTCTCCAATATTGTGTCCAAAATTTGTCTTGATTGGGAAAAAATTGTAGATTCTAGAGTGTAAATAAGGTCGAAAACAGTCAAAAACAGCAATTTTATCAAATTCAAGGGCACATAACTCTCGACTTTGTGGTAAGATCAGGCTGAAATTCAAAGTCATCCGAGATCTCATGGTCCCAAACATTGTGTCCAAGTTTTGTCTTGATTGATGAATAATTGTAGATTCTAGAGAGTAAACAAGGTCAAAAACAGCCGAAAATGGCAATTTTGTCAAATTCAAGGGCACATAACTCTAGTCTTTCTGGTCAGATCAGACTGAAAATGGAACTCATCTGAGATCTTATAGTCTGCAACATTATGTCCAAGATTTGTCTTGATTGATCAATAATTGTAGATGCTAGAGTGTAAACAATGTCAAAACTAGGTTTTTTTGGCATTCAAGGGCAGATAACTCCTGACTTTCTGGTTCGATCTGACCCATAATCGAACTCATCCGAGATCTTATGGCCATACATGTTTTGACCAAGTTTGGTCAAGATTGGCTTATATTTGTAGATGCTAGAGTGTAAACACGAAATTGTGGACGGACGGACGGACGGACGGACGGACAGACAGACAGACAGACGGACGACGGACAAAAAGTGATCACAATAGCTCACCTTGAGCACTTTGTGCTCAGGTGAGCTAAAAAGGGAGCCAATTGGTATTTTGGTTGTCGCCGTATATTTTCTGGAATATGGTCAGGCAGTATACTGAATTATATGTCGTAGTTGATAGAGGGTCAATGGGTGGCTTTAATGAGAAACACTTTCTATCCCAGCCATACACCACATGTGATATATGCAAGCTAGAATACCCAAATTTGTAAGGTTCGTAACTGTCGCTGATTTAAATTACACATTTCAAAATGATTTTGTTTTAAAACTTAGGTAATAAACCATAAACTGTGCACACCATTTTCATTGAGTATATATTGTGAGTCCGAAAACCGTATATATTTTGTTTTGTCTTCCAATTATAATAAAATATAGAGTTTTGAAAATTGTCGCCAAATATATAAATTTTGATATATTCTTTAGATTGGAGGGCACAATTCATAGCATAAAGGGGTAAAACGTGAATGAAAGTAACATTTTGATAACAGATACACCGTTTTTACTGAAAATCAGCTCGATTTTGTTGTCATTTAAATGATACAGATATTATCGTTGGTTTACTAATTAATTTTATAGCGTAGATTTAAGGCAGTAAGGTAAGTTACCCACGTTTTCTGCATACACGAACGTCTATCACTTTAACTGTTGTATCATCGTAAATACTTTATTACTGTTAGAAAGTAAACATAAGATCAATTTACAAGTCTCTTGTAATAATCTCAAAATATGACATCAAAGTACAAATGTAAGGTTCGTTTTGTAAGGTTCGTTACTGAAAAATCATTTGAATCAGTAGTTTCCTATAAAAATGTGAAAGGTCATGATAATATTGAAAAACAGGGTCCTGTTAGAAAGTAATAAATTGTATCCATCATTTTTTGGCTTCTCAAAACCATTATTTATCAAATAAACATGATTTTGTGCCCAGGATTTTGAGTCCATGTATTTAAGACAAAGCAAGATTCTGTTTATCTTAAATCTCAGGAAAATGATGGTGCATCATTAATTGAATATGTTTTGGTTGAAAAAAGATATTTATTTGTACCAAAGACAATTTAAGAGGTGAAAAGACGTCGAAAAATCATATGTAAGGTTCGTTATTATAGTAACTAACCTTACTTGATTTTCATACTTTATATACAGATTCATATCAACCTCAAGTGTTTTTTGCGAAAGTATATTTCAATAGACTTATATCTTTCTTTTGAATTTTCTCATGTAAGACGCATGAAAATATTTCGTTTTTGTTAATATTCACCCCCAAAAGGGTGCAACATATCATCTTAAAAGATATTCAATTGAAATGAATGGAAATCAAGATTTTAGCATCATACAGCTCTAAAGGCAAAATGTATTCGACTTTTTGACTAGAAACCGTAACATTTGAACACATCTTGTGTATATCTAAAATGATCTTGTATCTATTTCGGGTGAAGGTTTGACAAAGGATGTAACGAACCTTACCAAGACAATAAACACAATTTGTACCTTGGTTCTTACTATACTGCATATGTTGATTCGACACAAATAAACCAAACAAAAAGATGTTTTTAGATTATTTTCATCAGTTAAGACTATAAACATGTTTATTCAGTATACAAAGTATAGCCTTAAAAAGTAACGGATTTTTTAAAAACGGTTGTATAAAAATGTTTCAAATTAACCATTTCTTTTACAAAGTAGATATACTGTTTTCGTGGAAGTGCTTTTTGGCAATTCAGATATCTTGCTACATCTCATATCGGCGTGGTAAGGATATATTCAGTTCTTGCTATTTTTAATAACGTGTATTAAATAAATGAAAAAGAAACAATTCAAATTGAATTAAGGTTTAAGGTAGCGAACCTTACACAACGGGAATATGGCGTAAAATGGCTCGAATTCGGTACTTAAAGTGTTTATGGAATCAATTCTGTGACTTAATTTCAACTACACACCTTCCACAATTAAATCTGACTAGAAAATGTTTAGAATGAAGCTATGATTGCGCATAACCTAATTGGTGATACCGACATGTTATCTTTTCCGATACCATGATACAGTAAAGCCTGGTCATAAATACGTGAATTTGGAAACCTTATAATTTTCTCTATTATGCATTAAAGATTATAAACCCTATGAAACTTTATTTTCTTCAATTTCACATTGCAACATCTATGCAATTTTACTAGAATTCAACATTCTAGTAATAATAGTAAGGTTTGTTACTTTTGATATATAAGAATGAATTGTAAATAACTATTTTCATCATAGAAAAGGCCCTTCGATAAAGCCCACTTTTATTCTTATAATAACTGCAATAGAATTTCAACAAGAATCAAAACTATTTATTGCACCTTACATCATATACTGCAATTAAAAACGTTGCAGAAATTACACACTAACAGTTCGATCTATGTCTCTAAATAGGTAGTTTTTGGAATTGGATTGAAGAAGATTGAGTATTTAAACTGTTTGGGAATTAAGAATGTTCATAAATATTAATATATCATCTATTGATAGTAATCAATCATGTCCATGTACGTCATCATATTGAAAAGTAACAAGAATTTAAAATTGACAATTCATTAGCAACGAACCTTTCACTAGTAAAAATGGTACTTTTATTGGGCTGATTGAAGATGCTGTATCTCGATTATCGTCTAATTCATGTTGAAAATATTTTGCAGTTGCATCCTATAGATGTTTGCCATGCTTTTTAACAAATCAAAGTCAAGTTTCTTCGATATCACTTTTTCGCTTTTTTCTAAATCCAAATGGCTCCTATTTATTGAGAATGCATGTACAAAGCTTCAAATAGGAGGGCGTAAAGGCACTCAAAATTTATTGCTTCAAATCCAAACCCTATGTTGTAAGTACTCATTTGAATCATATAGATAGTACCCAAAACATAGGGTGTAGATCTACCTACCCTAGTAAAGAATGTATCCGCGAGACACTTGTGTACGAATATCTTGCTGTCTTTCAGCCGTACTTCCAGGTCGCAGTTTTTCCCCGCCACGAACTGCTCCTGTAGATTCTTCATCACGAACGTGTTGTGATCCGCGGCACCCACCGACAGCACGATGGTGTCTTTCATTGTTGGCGCCTCTCTGGTCTGTGTCTGTGTCTGCGTACCTCCGTTCTGCAAAAATTAAAGACAAATTCACTCCTAATTAACCCTTTCCCAAACGGCAAAATTTAGGGTGGTCATCTTCAAAAACTGTCAAAAATGACAAAATTGAAGTTATAAAAGATAGAATTTGTGTAAAATATGGCATAGAAAATATTGAGACAAAAGGAGAAACTGCTGGTTATCAGCAGTTTCTTCTTTTGTTTCAATGTTTTCCCAAGCCTGTTCTATTAAGGACATCAAAACCAGGTCTTGTTTGGGAAAGGGTTAAAGCAAATTCACTCGAAATTAACCTTTCCAAAAAATAACAACATTTTAGGGTGGTCCAATTTCAAAGCTGTTGCAGACAACGAAATTGATAATAATAAAGATAAAGTGTATGACTTAACAAGAGGGCCATGATGGCCCTATATCGTTCACCTTAGAGATCATCAAGATGATAATTTTTGTATCATCTCACATACACAACTTCTGGACAACATTCATTAAAGGAAACAATTTAAACAATGCTGGTATTAGAGAGTTATACTACCATGGGAAGTGCAAAATTTACCTTAAGGATCTCTGATAAACAGAATTGGAGAAGATTGTATCATGCTGAGACTATTCTACATACAAAATTTCAAAAGCCTTATACACCAAACAGTTTAGGAGAAAAAGATTGTACAATATTTCCTTCTTTGTCTCTATATGAAATTCCATACCCACAACATAGGGTCAATTTTCCTTGTATCACAATAATTTGAAGTATTTTTGGTAGAGGGTCTTGAGATGATTCTTTACACAAAATCTCAAAGCTCTAGGCCAAACGATTAAGAAGAAGATTGGACAAGATTTCCTTCTTTGTCACTATATGAAATTCAATATCCACAACATAATGTCAATTTTCCTTGTATCACAATAATTTGAAGTATTTTGGTAGAGGGCCTAGAGATGATTCTACGCACAAAATTTAAAAGCTCTAGGCCAAACGGTTCAGGAGAAGAAGATTGTACAAGATTTCCTTCTTTGTTTCTATATGAAATTCGATACCCACAACATAGGGTCAATTTTCCTTGTATCAATAATTTAAAGTATTTTGGTACAGGGCCTTGAGATGATTCTACACACAAAATTTCAAAGCTCAAGGCCAAACCGTTCAGGAGAAAAAGATTGTACAAGATTTCCTTCTTTGTCTCTATATGAAATTCGATACCCACAACATAGGGCCAATTTTCCTTGCATCACAATAATTTGAAGTATTTTGGTAGAGGGCCTAGAGATGATTCTACACACAAAATTTCAAAGCTCAAGGCCAGACGGTTCAGGAGAAAAAGATTGTACAAGATTTCCTTCCTTGTCTCTATATGAAATTCGATACCCACAACATAGGGTCAATTTTCCTTGTATCACAATAAAATTTGAAGTATTTTGGTAGAGGGCCTTGAGATGATTCTATACACAAATTTCAAAGCTCTAGGCCAAACAGTTCAGGAGAAAAAGATTGTATAAGATTTCTTTCTTTGTCTCTATATGAAATTCGATACCCACAACATAGGGTCAATTTTCCTTGTATCACAATAATTTGAAGTATTTTGGTAGAGGGCCTTGAGATGATTCTACACACAAAATTTCAAAGCTCTAGGCCAAACGGTTCAGGAGAAGAAGAATGTACAAGATTTCCTTCTTTGTTTTTTTATGAAATTCGATACCCACAACATAGGGTCAACTTTCCTTGTATCACAATAAAATTTGAAGTACTTTGGTAGAGGGCCTTGAGATGAATCTATACACAAATTTCAAAGCTCTAGGCCAAACAGTTCAGGAGAAAAAGATTGTATAAGATTTCCTTCTTTGTCTCTAAATGAAATTCGATACCCACAACATAGGTTCAATTTTCCTTGTATCACGATAATTTGAAGTATTTTGGTAGAGGGCCTTGAGATGATTCTACACACAAAATTTAAAAGCCCTAGGCCAAACAGTTCAGGAGAAAAAGATTGTATAAGATTTCCTTCTTTGTCTCTAAATGAAATTCGATACCCACAACATAGGGCCAATTTTCCTTGTATCACAATAATTTGAAGTATTTGAGTAGAGGGCCTTGAGATGATTCTACACACAAAATTTCAAAGCTCTAGGCCAAACAGTTCAGGAGAAGGTTGTACAAGATTTCCTTCTTTGTCTCTATATGAAATTCAATACCCACAACATAGGGCCAATTTTCCTTGTATCAAAATAATGTGAAGTATTTTGGTAAAGGGTCTTGAGACGATGCTACATACAAAATTTCAAGACTCTAGGCCTTATAGTTTGGGAGGAGAAGACTTTTTATACGCCCGTCGAAGACGAGACGTATTATAGGATCACCCGTGATGTCCGGCGTCTGGGCGTCCGACGGAGTCCATTTCTTTGTCCGGAGCATAACTCTGTCACCTTAAGTCTGATTGGCTTTAAACTTGGCAGTTATATTCTTCTCATCATAACGGAGTGCAGTGCACAAGAACCATAACTCTACCTGGCTTACTTTTTGAGTTATTGCCCTTTGTTGTTTTTCATACTTGAATCTTGTCCGGAGTATATCTCTAAAAGTATAAAGCTAGGATCATGAAACTTTGTGGGTGTATAGATCTCACCAAGGGTAAGTGCAGTACACAAGAACCATCACTCTACCTGGCTTATTTTTTTAGTTATTGCCCTTTGTTGTTTTCATACTTGAATCTTGTCCGGAGTATATCTCTAAAAGTATAATAGCTAGGATCATGAAACTTCATGGGGGTATAGATCTCATTATGGGGGTGTGCAGTGCACAAGAACCATAACTCTACCTGGCCTATTTTTTGAATTATTGCCCTTTGTTGTTTTTCATACTTGGATCTTGTCCGGAGTATATCTCTAAAAGTATAATAGCTAGGATCATGAAACTTCATGGGTGTATAGATCTCACCATGGGAGTGTGCAGTGCACAAGAACCAAAACTCTACCTGACCATTTTCTTGAGTTATTGCCCTTTGTTGTTTTCATACTAGAATCTTGTCCGGAGTATATCTCTAAAAGTATAATAGCTAGGATCATGAAACTTCATGGGTGTATAGATCTCATCAAAGGGGAGTGCAGTTCAAAAGAACCATAATTCTACCTGGCCTAATTTTTTAGTTATTGCCCTTTGTAATTTTTCATACTTCATTTTTGTCCAGGGCATATCTTGAAAATTATAATAGCTAGGACCATGAAACTTTTACCAACCTGCTCCCCCTGTCGATATAAAGCAGTGTTACTGGCGTATCTTGTGACACTTTGACACCTTGTTGGTAATTGTGGACAGACAGACTGACGGTCGCATGCACGGACAGACGACGGACACAGGGCCATGACATAAGCCCCGCTGGCCTTCGGCCAGTGTAGCTAAAAATGTTAGTTACAATAGTTTTCCAATGAGCAGTTGATATGAGGCCTGTAGGGTCATCTCCACCCTCATCTGCTTTCCTGGATCCAACACCAGGGCCATCACCATGACCATCACCAGTCTCATCTCTTGCACGTTTTGACCTCATCAGCGACCGCATCAGGCGATTCTTCTGGGAAACAGACTGGCGCTTCAACCTTGGCATTCCTTAAATAGAAAAAGTAAAATGCACAACCCTCTCCCTTTTCAACCTTTACCATTTCCCAAGTAATAAATTGTTTTAGAAAGAAATGGAAAACTGACAGGAAATGAAAAAAATCTGATAAGCAAGAGTCTCTTTTTTTCCTTTACCATTATCATTGAAATCAGAATAACAGATAAGGACCAGATAACCATTCTAAATCTATAATTCCAAATCAAAACCATAGCCTATGGCATGGGTACTTCTTTGAATAGTTTCTTAGAGACATTTACAATAAATTGCAACATAGGGTTTTGAGAACAAGAGGGCCAAGATGGCCCTGTATCGCTCCACTGACTTTTAGACATTTAGACTACGAACTTCTTCAAGGAATACGACAGAGGTCTATCCTAAGAAGATTCATGCTACACCAGAATGAAATCCAATAAGTGATTAAGGAGCAGAAATGTTTTTAAAATTTTCTTAAAATTACACTTTGTTTCATATAGCGAAAAATATGCCTAGCCCACAGTGGCCAAGCTTTTCATCCAGTCGTGAAGGAATTTGGAAGAGATTCATGCAAGGAAGATTCCTGTGAAGTTTGGTTGTAATTGGTCCTGTAGTTTTGGAGAAGAAGATTGTTTAACAATTTTTTGAAAATTCAATTTAATTAAATTTATTAAAATTTAAGTTCTACACGGAAATTTTTTTTTCAAGGAATTTAGAGGAGATTCATGCAAGGAAGATTCGTGTGAAGTTTGGTTAAAATTGGTCTAGTAGTTTTGGAAGAGAAGATTTTTCGAAAATTTAATTTAATTAATTAAAATTTAAGTTATACTATCATAGAATTTATTTTTTTGAAGGAATTAAGAAGAGATTCATGCAAGGAACATTTCTGTAAAGTTTGGTTGAAATTGGTCCAGTAGTTTTGGAGAAGAAGAATTTTTTAAAGATTTTTCAAAATTTAATTTAATTAAATTAATTAAAATTTAAGTTATACACAGAATTTATCTTTTTTGAAGGAATTAAGAAGAGATTCATACCAGAAAGATTTCTGTGAAGTTTGGTTGAAATTGGTCCAGTAGTTTTGGAGAAGAAGAATTTTTAAAGATTTTTCGAAAATTTAATTCAATTAAATTAATTAAAATTCAAGTTCTGCGCAGATCTTATTCTTTTGAAGAAATTTGGTAGAAATTCATGCAAGGAAAATTTCTGTGAAGTTTGTTGAAATTAGTCCAGTAGTTTTGGAGAAGAATGACAATAGCACGCTGGCCGGCCAGTGGAGCTAAAGATAATAATAAATTTAGAATGTGTTAACCCTGAATAATCTGTTGCTCTTGTGACAATATTAAAACATTTAGCCTTATTATCGCATAAAATGTGTGTTTTCAGTACGTTATCAGCATTGAATAACGACAAGAAATCGGTCCGATATCGAGAAAAACGGTCGTTAATCTGTAAATTCTCGTGCGATATCGGACTAGTTTTGCACTCAAATATCCTCGATCAGGGATTTGTTGTTAATGGTTCAGAAAATTGAAAACAAGAGGACCATGATGGCCTTATATCGCTCACCTGAACCAAAATGATATGAGCAACACTTATGTTCAATTCAATTGCTATTCATGACTTTAAGACTGAATATGAACTTATAGTCAATAACATTGTGAAAATCAAACTAATCTGAGCTCTTATGGTGCTCAACATTGTTTTTTTTAAATAATTGTAGATTCTAGAGTGTAAACATGGTCGAAAACAGCCTAAAATGGCAATTTCATCAAATTAAAGGGCACATAACTCTCATCTTTCTGGTCAGATCAGACTTAAAATCAAGCTAATCCGAGATCTTATGGTCTCCAACATTGTGTCCAAGTTTTGACTTGATTTGTAGATTCTAGAGTGTAAACAAGGTCAAAAATAGCCGAAAATGGCAATTTTTTCAAATTCAAAGGCACATAACTCTCGTGTTTCTGGCCAAAGGACTGAAAACCAAACTCATCTGAGATCCTATGGTCTCCAACATTGTGTCCAAGATTTGTCTTGATTGGTCAATAATTGTAGATTCTAGAGTGTAAACATGAAAACAGTCAAAAACGACAATTTTATCAAATTCAAGGGCACTTAACTCTTGACTTTCTGATCGCATCAGACTGAAAGTCCAACTCATCCAAGATCTTATGGCCCCCAACATTGTGTCCAAGTTTTGTCTTGATTGATTAACAAAATTTGTAGATTCTAGAGAGTAAACAAGGTTGAAAACAGCAATTTTATAAAATTCAAGGGCACATAACTCTCGATTTTCTGATCAGATCAGACTGAAAATCAAACTCATCCAAGATCTAATGCTTCCCAACATTGTGTCCAAGCTTTGTCTTGATTTATTAATAATTGTAGATTCTAGAGTTTGTGGACACTAGAGTGTAAACACCCCAAATGTTGACGGACAAATGGACGGATGGACGCCGGACAAAAAGTGACCACAATTAGTCACCTCGAGCACTTCGTGCTCAGGTGAGCCAATAAAGCCAAATTTTTGTCATTTCCCTTTTCCACGATGTAAAATCTTGGAAGACCTTCTTTACACCCTCCCAGAGTAATCATATCTGATGACGTAATATAGCCTAGTGACATAGTTTTCTTAGAATAAAAAAATAAACAGACGGGCAGCTGAGTGAGCTGAGGGATTTTAAACTAAAAGTGGATTTTGTTGACGAGAAAGGATAGAGATTAGAGTTTAGTGGTTGCTTATTTTATTGTAAGAGAATGGTCTAGGTCCGATGTGGTGGTAAGCCTATGTGTTTCTGGTTTAAGTTACTGCATTTTTTCCTTTTCAACTTTGTTTTTTATTGAAATAGACGAATGTCCGAAACGAACCAGAGATCTACCTCGGAAGTTCCGATCTTTTTTTTATTTCTCGCACTGAAATGATCGTTAGGATATCTGGAGTATGTAAATTGTTTCCAAAAGAAAACTTAGTCGAATAGTTACAATTTCGCCAACTAAAATGAAGATTATGTCAGTAAAAATGCGATAATAACTTGACTACATAGCTCACTACACAATGAAAAGCTAACAGCCCCTGTAATGGATATCGTACACAGGTGATATATGTCTAGTCGAGTGCAAGGAAAATGCGGTATCTGTCTATGTAAATGTGGCTAAATTTTCACAAAATTTTGTAGTTATTTGTCTTATTTCATTACATTTCTTTGCAAATTCTTCATATTTTATGCAATAATAGCATCAAGTCATGTTTTTTCTGGCGTTAACATTCTCAGAGGCCCACAAAATGGGTTATCGCCTTCCAGCTTCGCTCTCAGGCGATAACACATTTTTTGTGCCTCTGAGAATGTTAACGACCTCAAAAATGTGAGTTAACCCTCTATTATTCTTATAAACACCAAGGTGTTTATTAGAAACATGGTAAATGGAAAAGTGGGGGAACGGTTATTATTACAGGTACTTTAACCCTTTCCCAAACAAGACCGGGTTTTGACGCCCCTATTAGATAAGGATTGTGAAAACATTGAAACAAAAGAAGAAACTGCTGATAACCAGCAGTTTCTCCTTTTGTCTCAATATTTTCTGAGCTATATTCTACACAAATTCTATCTTTAACAACATTAATATTGTCATCTGCAGCAGCTTTTGAATAGGACCACCCCCAAAAAATTGTCGTTTGGGAAAGGGTTCATAGACAAAATCTGTGAATTCTATGTCTTTTGAAGGCATGAGATAACGTAAGTCAGACCGCTGGGTTTATTAACATCATAAGTTATAATTTATGTTTGCAAAAATAACAAGTAAAATAGTTCTGATTGATACCATTAACATAGCAAAAATTTTATTGCTTGTATAAAAATTCAAATTTTATAGTTGTTTAAAAGCATTCTATCCTTTTGATTCAATACATGTATTTCCCAGGCCTGTAGGAAGCAATTTTATATTGAGGGGGCTAAAGCCCTTTTCCTGAATATTGGGGGGGGGGGGGGGGGGGGCTAATGTGGATTTTCCCAAAATTTTCAGTGTGAAATTAAGAAACTTTGGCATTTTTGGCCAACTTTGGGGGGGCTAAGCCCCCCTAGCCCCCCCCCCCCCCCCCCTGTTCCTACGGGCCTGTTTCCAAAGCTATATTGCACATAAATTCAATCTCATAGGTGAAAGTTAGAAAATTTCAAAATACTGAACTTTTGAGCTGGGGGCCAGGGGGCCGCAGGGCCCCCGGTGGGTCCAGGGCAACGCCCTGGCCAGGGGTCCAGGGGGCCTCCGGCCCCCGGGAGCTCTCGAGAAATAGCATTTTAAAAGACCCCAGGAAGGTGTTCATGACGCTATACTACATCTTTTAGTGCAAGTTTTCCAGATCATTTATCATTAATTTAAAATTAAGTTTCAAATTATAACTCAATATGATGCGCTGTTTTATTTTTTTCTTTCTATTTTGAAATAAGAATTGTTAGATTCTAGTATGACATGGCATCAATTTTCAAAATGTGCGCATATTTCAGGGTTTTGCTACCCTTGGCAGATCAGTCTTCTTGAGTTATGAAAATCAAGTTTGGATTTTTTTTTTCGGATACATCAATGCAACTATACTTAGCTATATTTGAATAACTATTGAAAGTTGACTATCTCAAATTATCTTGTAAAAGGGTGATACGACTCCCCCCCCCCCCCCCCCCCCCCGAATCCTCGATCCGTCCTTGCGAGACGTTGAACATTGCTTTTGTGTACACGTAGTTTCTGAAATTGCACTTTTGTCATCCCTCTTGAGAATATCTCTCGTGATTCGTATCATTTCAGTTCAGAGATATGTACGTAAAATTCAAGTCACAAAGATAACCAGGCTATAGAACTGTTCATTTTGTGTAACTTTAGTCTATTTAAGCTCGTATTTTAAAATTACACAAATTCATGATAAATCAAGAATTTGAATCTCCAAGAACTTTTTTCCACGAATCAACTCCCTTTCTCTCTCCGCAAGATTATTTTTATTCCACGTAAATTTTTCGGTGATAAATAATAAGAGATTTCATCGCAGAAATGTCGACTGCATCGACGGTCACTCGATGAATAATTTGAAAGCTAAATCATGCCGATTTGTTGCAGCTAAAGCAAAATTATAGATCTAGGTTATTTAGATTTCGGTCGGCAAGCGATAATGTCATAATGATACGAAGAAAATGATACCTTGTTAGTTTATTATCCAAAATTTCAATGGTAATAATCCGATCAACACACTATGAAACAGTCCCCGAAATAACTGAGCACAGGGGTAAAAGTTGAAAATTTTGAAAAACCTGAAAACCTGGAAAAGTCTGTATTTATATATTAAAAATCGAGAAAATGGGGCATTTTGGAATACTCAAAAACCTGAACTTCAGGCATATGCCTGAAAATTTTTACGCCTGCTGAGCAGGTGTTGGCGGTGTTTTTCACTGTTCAAGGACAGATTGAGTAGACGCTACGTCATCATGATGTCATATTGGGTTTTTTTAACACGAGAGATCCGACTGTACCACGTGCTTATTCATCCGAGAAGCATGTCAATCAACTTGCAAGTCAATGAATGGGCGGGGACAATCCTCTTTTTCAACCAATCTGTGTTTTTACAATCATTGTTTAGTAAAATATCTAGAAGTCAATCGTCGACAAAGAAAATTTACCCCGAGTCTCTTTCTAAATGTGTCACCCTTTACCGCTTTAAAAGAATATTAATTAGAACGGAGACTTACAGTGGATAGATTTAATAGAAAATCAATTTCATGAAGAGTATTCAAAAGAAAAGGTCGACTTTTTAGTGAAAAGAAAAATGTAGATGCAGATCTACCTGATTCGTGCTTACACTTGCCGACGTTCGCCGACCTATCTTTTAAATCCTTTCACGAACAAGCCTTGATTTCGACGTGATTGGAATAAATAGATAAGGAAACATTGAGAGAAAAGAAGAAATCGTCGATAATGAGCCATTTCTCCGTCCCCACGATAAATACTTTCCATGCTATAATGCAATCGATTTCTTTTTAAAGTAAGTTATGTCGTCTGCAACACCTTTAAAAATGGAGCAATCTAAAATGTTTCTGTTTGGGAAGGGGGTAAACAAAATGACAACAAGATGTGTTTGTGAAACACAAATGCCCCCGAAATGGCTATTTTTCTATAACAAGAGGACCATGATGGTCCTAAATCGCTCACCTGAATCAAGATGGCAAGAGTGATAATGGCAATTTTGTCAAATTCAAAGGCATGAAACTTATAAGGACTTTCTGTTTGGAAACAATTAAGTAATAATTTTGTTCCAATCGATCCTGTAAGGTTGGGTATGAATTAGCACAATTGTTGACATTTTTTTTTTCAATAATTATTTAATGATTTCGCAATATACAACATAGGACTAATTTTCAAAGCATTCTGATCTGTTAGAGATTGATCATTTATGATAGGCTCAATTAACAAGATTTGGTCTGTGATTGAAAGAATATAGCGCAGGATTACCATCTGATAAGCTAAGGCTAATCCCATATTTGTTTACATAAGATAAACATGGGGCCAGCCAGAGCAACAGATAAGAGAAATAGATAAGAGAAATAGGACATATTTCTCTGAGCCCGATAAGCCCCTTCCTCCCTGCCACAGCCTGATTTTTTATCAATTGTAAGAATTTGAGAACAAATTTTGAAAAGAGTGATTCAAGGAACATTCCTGCAAAGTCTGGTTCATTTGGGCCCAATGGTTGATTTTTTAAGAATTTTCTTATAATTTCTCGAAGTCCAATAAGCCCCTTCCTCCCTGCCAAGGCCACATTTTTTGTCAATTGTAAGAATTTGAAAACAAATTTTGAAAAGAGTGACTCAAGGAACATTCCTGTAAAGTCTGGCTCAAATTGGCCCAATGGTTGATCTTTAAAGAATTTTCTTACAATTTCTCTGAGTCTGATAAGCCCCCTTCCTCCCTGCCACGGCCACATTTTTTGACAAATGTAAAAATTTGTGAATAAACTTTGAAAAGAGTGACTAAAGGAACATTTCTGCAAAGTCTGGTCCAAATTGGCCCAATGGTTGATTTTTAAAGAATTTTCTTATGATTTTTCCAAGTCCGAAAAGCCCCTTCCTCCCTGCCACGGTCATAATTTTTTGACAAAGGTAAAAATTTGTGAATAAACTTTGAAAAGAGTGACTAAAGGAACATTTCTGCAAAGACTGGTCCAAATTGGCCCAATGGTTGATTTTTAAAGAATTTTCTTATGATTTTTCCAAGTCCGATAAGCCCCTTCCTCCCTGCCACGGCCACATTTTTTGTCAATTGCAAGAATTTGAAAAAAAAATTTGAAAAGAGTGTCTCAAGAACATTTCTGCAAAGTCTGGTTCAGTTTGGCCTAATGGTTGATTTTTAAAGAATTTTCTTATGATTTCTCTAAGTCCAATAAGCCCCTTCCTCCCTGCCACGGCCACATTTTTTGACAGATGTAAAAATTTGTGGATGAATTTTGCAAAGAGTGACTCAATGCACATTTCTGCCAACTTTGGTTCAAATTGGCCCAATGGTTGATTTTCAAAGAATTTTCTTAAGATTTCTCTAAAATCTGATAAGCCCCGCCCTGCCACGCCCACATTTTTTGACAAATCAAAAATTCACGAACAAGTTTTGAAAAGGGTCACACAAGGAACATTTCTGCCAAGTTTGGTTAAAATTGGACCAATGGTTTAGGAGGAGAAGACGTTTGAAGAAATTGTGGACGGACAGACGGACGGACGGACGACGGACAAAAAGCGATCACAATAGCTCACTTTGAGCACTTCGTGCTCAGGTGAGCTAATTATGACCTTAATTGATATTTGACCTTGACCTACAAAAGTGACCTTGTCCCTCTAACCTAATATAATTGAAAGAAGTTTACATACCAAATTTGAGCTTTGTATGTGGAATACTTTTGGAGAAAAGGCCAATGTTAAGTTGTAGCGTTAAGTTGCATGTTAAGGGTGGATAAGGGTTAAACGATGACCTTGAGGAAGGTCAAATATAGCAGATAGATTTCATTGAAAGAAGTTTACATACCAAATTTGAGCTTTGTATGTGGAATACTTTTGGAGAAAAGGCCAACGTTAAGTTGTAGCGTTAAGTTGCCGCGTTAAGTTGCATGTTAAGGGTGGATAAGGGTTAAATGATGACCTTGAGGAAGGTCAAATTGCATGGAGCAGATAGATATCATTGAAAGAAGTTTACATACCAAATTTGAGCCTTGTATGTGGAATACTTTTGGAGAAAAGGCCAAAGTTAAGTTGTTGCGTTAAGTTGCCGCGTTAAGTTGCATGTTAAGGGTGGATAAGGGCTAAACGGTGATCTTGTGGAAGGTCAATTTGCATGGGGCAGATAGATATCATTGACTGAAGTTTACATACCAAATTTGAGCTTTGTATGTGGAATACTTTTGGAGAAAAGGCCAATGTTAAGTGTTGCGTTAAGTTGTTGCGTTAAGTTGCATGTTAAGGGTGGATAAGGGTTAAACGGTGACCTTGAGGAAGGTCAATTTGCATGGTGCAGTTAGATTTCATTAAATGAAGTTTACATACCAAATTTGAGCTTTGTATGTGGAATACTTTTGGAGAAAAGGCCAATGTTAAGTGTTGCGTTAAGTTGTTGCGTTAAGTTGCATGTTAAGGGTGGATAAGGGTTAAACGGTGACCTTGAGGATAATCAATTTGCATGTAGCAGATAGATTACATTGAATGAAGTTTACATACCAAATTTGAGCTTTGTATGTGGAATACTTTTGGAGAAAAGGCCAATGTTAAGTGTTGCGTTAAGTTGTTGCGTTAAGTTGCATGTTAAGGGTGGATAAGGGTTAAACGGTGACCTTGAGGAAGGTCAATTTGCATGTAGCAGATAGATTACATTGAATGAAGTTTACATACCAAATTTGAGCTTTGTATGTGGAATACTTTTGGAGAAAAGGCCAATGTTAAGTGTTGCGTTAAGTTGTTGCGTTAAGTTGTTGCGTTAAGTTGCATGTTAAGGGTGGATAAGGGTTAAACGGTGACCTTGAGGAAGGTCAATTTGCATGTAGCAGATAGATTTTATTGAATGAAGTTTACATACCAAATTTGAGCTTTGTATGTGGAATACTTTTGGAGAAAAGGCCAATGTTAAGTGTTGCGTTAAGTTGTTGCGTTAAGTTGCATGTTAAGGGTGTATAAGGGTTAAACGGTGACCTTGAGGAAGGTCAATTTGCATGGGGCAGATAGATATCATTGACTGAAGTTTACATACCAAATTTGAGCTTTGTATGTGGAATACTTTTGGAGAAAAGGCCAATGTTAAGTGTTGCCTTAAGTTGTTGCGTTAAGTTGCATGTTAAGGGTTGATAAGGGTTAAACTATGACCTTGAGGAAGGTCAAATTGTATGGAGCAGATAGATATCATTAAAAGAAGTTTACATACCAAATTTGAGCTTTGTATGCATAATGGTTGTCGAGAAAATGACAATGTTAAGTATCGGACTGACAGACAGACGGACGGACAGACAGACGGACAGACAGACAGACAGACGGACAGACAGACATGAGTAAAACAATATGCCCCCGATCTCTCGATACGGGGGCATAAAAATTTAACATGAATGTGTATGAATATCCTTGAATTACACATGCACAAGAATCAAAACGTGAGTGCTGAAAAATTTATTCTGGTATGAAACGAAGGTAAGAAAATGCCAATGACATTGTGCCGTCTATGATCGCCTACCGTTCGCTAGATTCAGACAAGCAAATCAACAATTTTAATTTATTTCCGTGGATCGATCTTCGGCGACGGAAAACTCTTTGTTTGGTAATCGTCTGATGCATATTTCGGGATCGTCATCACGGAATTAGCCGAGTATTTACGAGAAATTTTTCGAATGAGCTCGTTTCTTTGATGAGATCCCGTGGGGTTTCCCATTGATAAGCTGACTAGATGTGTAATAAAATGTTTTTGTTCTGGTCTTCCCGGTATTGAATTAAAAGATAGGATCTCCATGTATCTTCAGATCAACAAGAGAAATGGGTTACACCCCCCCCCCCCCAACTTTTCTCAACGGATTTACGCGATTTGGAAAAACGACCCCGGCGGCCGTCCAAAATATGGAAATCCGTAATAATACGGAAAACTTTCACCCATGCAATCTTTATTGGCAATCATTAAGTGATCAGAAGCAGCTACCCCTAAAGTTTTGCCTTTGGGAAAGGGTTAAATGCATTTCACATTTTATGATTAAACATCAACGGACAACCAACACTGAACAGACAACTTATGAACTATGAACACATTGGTTACCATGGAAACCAGTTAGTAGAAAAAATGTAACTTTGGCACTAATAACCAGACATTGCATTTCAAAAATTTTATTCTGTTGAAATTGTTGTCTACATCTTTGAATTTGAACCAGTCTAAAATCTTGCTGTCTGGTAATGGGCTAACTGGATAGCTTTTTTAATTTATAGTTTCCATGGTAACTAACCATAAACATGGCTTTTTGCCTTGAACTTCATATTGTAACTTTTGAACGAAAACCTTGAAACTGCAGCTTAAAACAAGCTGCAGTTACAAGCTTTTCGTTGAAAAACATCAATATTCATAATTCTTACAGATAGGTGATTCTGCAGCTTACTAGAGCTCTGTACGGGAACAGTATGTGTGGAAGAAAGATTAGTTTCAGTATAACCCTTTCCCAAACAAGACCTGGTTTTGATGTCCCTAATAGAAACTGCTTGGGAAAACATTGAAACAAAAGAAGAAACTGCTGATAACCAGCAGTTTCTCCTTTTGTCTCAATATTTTCTATGCCATATTTTACACAAATATTATCTTAGATAACATCTATTTTGTCATTTGTAGCTGTTTTTGAAGAGGATTATCGTAAAATTTTGTTGTTTGGGAAAGGGATAAGGACTATCATGTTGTTGATGTTGACGATAGGCTGGTCGACAACATTTGCCGCATATCCAGTCCCGGCTGGTACATTCTAGATGAAAGTGATTACGGAGGAAATTCTGAATGCGCTCGTTGACAGGACGCCTTTGTTGGAGTTTCAGTTTTTTGGAGCACACAAAAAAATACATTTTCTCAGAGGCATCCTTAAATAAAAGAAACATGACCTTAACTACCAACCACACATGTATCTAGGCTTTCACACTACACGGCCATTGCACCGCGATTGCACTGCACTCTAGCATTTTTCAAAGTGCCTTGCGATCACCAGAAAACATCAATAATTTTCAGGTAAATAGAGATAGGCCTACACGGCAATGCTGCTCAGCCTCTCCTACTCCTATGGTGTTCCTTTAACGGTTCTATGGCATTGTATCACGTTCCTACAGCAATTCACTGCAAACCTAAAGCGCTTCTACCGCGCTCATGGAGACGTCATGGCACATGCACTAGGCTCTCACGACGATTGCACTGCGTACATCATAACATGCTGCATTTGATGACCCAGTGGCAGACCAGGGGAGTTCAGGGGGTTCTAATGAACCCCCTTTGAAGCCTGATTATTTCGTTTTCTGGCAGAAATTCCGTCAAAATTGTGCAATACTTGAAACACGAACCCCCCCCCCTTTTGATAAAAACAAACCGCCTGACAGAAATCCTGGATCCATCTCTGTGATATGTAGCTGCATCATATCGTAAAGGGCGGATCTAGAGGGGGGTCAGGGGTAGATGTAGTCTGGACCCTCCCCCACCTAGGGGTTTCATTAAGAAACGGGGGCGGGGATTTCCCCCTCCTATTTGACTGAAATTGAGTACATATCCCCTGCTACTTTTGAAAATTTTGTATGGGGTTAATAGGGAATACATAGAAAATCCTCCGCCTACTTTAGCTTCTGGCCCAGGTGGCCAAAAAGTTATTGAAACCCCTGCCCACCCCCTTGGAATTAGTCGAAAATTGATTTTTGACTAGATCTATTTAACTGTAGAGTAAATTTACATATTCTAACACATTTTCTGCCATCATTTGGGCTTGGACCCCCCTCCTGAAGCTGCTGAAAAAATCCTAGATCTGCCCTTGATCGTAGCCACAAACTTGATGATTGCCAATTTGGTATTGGTTTTTGATCACATCAAGAACCAAAAAGTTTTTATAAAAGAGCAGTTACAAATTGCGAGTATAAAATTCTGTTCTTTGGGAAAGGCTTAAAAATATTTAGGTGACGTTTCAAGTATCAAGAGTACTTTGATTTTCACGTACGAGTTATCTGGCCCCTTTGCCCACAACAGTCCGCTTCCCTGTTACATTTAACGACCAGGAAAAGGAAAACACGAGAAAATTCGAAAAAATGATGGTTTCTAAACATAATTTCAATGAAAGAATGGCTACAGTTTAGTTTATTTCAGTTGGAAATATTATTAATGTGTCCACGCCCAAGAGTTCGTTCCCTTGAATTAATGACGCCGAAATATTTAGCGTATTTTTCAACCTTCACGATCATAAAAAGAATTTTACACGACCAGATTATGTTTCTTTTATTACTTACACGACTCCTCCACAAAGGAAATGTGAAAAATCTGCTCAATCTGCACGCAAAATCGTGTTGTATTAATTTACATCTACAATCGTGTTGCTTGTCGACCTTTGTTTGTGATTCCGGTTAATATTCTCCCTTTATTGATAAGGGCGACAAATCTTACACAGAAATTATCAATAGTCACTACGGGATTGTTTCCCTTGGTTCAACATCTTGCTAACGGCTGACAAACATTTCAGACAGCAGTCGATAAAAAGAAACGATGAAGCAATGGCATGGTAGCAAAAACAGTGTGAGGAAATTATATGGAAAACAAATTTGTCAAAGACTGAGTAGGCTATTTCTCGACATTTCGTCTATCCCACATAAACTTGTAGAAAAAATGGGGAACGCATCAATTCCAATTGGGACAAAAGAAGGAAATGCTGACGGATCTATCTAAACATTTTTCTAGATCTAGATCTAATTTGTTTGAGTATTTCTTATCCCTGCTAAGACGTCGCGCACGTTATTGCGACCAGTCGTGAAAAATCCGGATCATCAGTGAAAGCTGTGCTAGATCTAGTTAAAGAAACATATTTAATTGAGAATCGTTCTCTTTTTAGAAACCGTTTCTGTATACATGAACCTGTCTGTATGTAGTTTTACGTGGACCTGAAACACCGGAAAGTCCCGAATTTCGGTTAAAATTTTATGGAAAAGACCAGTTTCAAAGCGTGACGTGTAACATAAAAAATCGAAGAATTTGATTATTCCGAGCAAAACTTATATTTGCGGCGTAAAAAGTTATTTCAAAATATTACTTAACGTTTGTTTATCCTATTGTCTATCATTAGATATGTTTATTATAAAATACAAGGAAATATTAAAGTCAGTAGGGCCTATAATTATGAAATAATAACAGGTTTAGAGGTCTTTATTTGCCAAATAAAACCCGAAGTGCGACGGACTACATGTGTAGGTTAAAACCGAGGCGCTCCTTGCCTTAACATGTCTAAGGGGTGATTCTACGAGAAACGTGAATTTCGTGTCCCAGAACTTTAATTCAATTTCATTAAGATAAATCATAACTTATGAAGATAAAACCACTCGATTTCTAATAATAATGATATATCCTTAATTTTTAAGTATGGAATAGGTTAGAAATTGCAGTATATTTTTATTTCAGCTCTGTCAAATAATGGTCGTCATTTAAAAATGCCCTGTCCCAAACATAGAAAGGAATACAATCTCGGTTTTCATTGACTTCCTTGTCCCTTATAATTGCAATTTTTCAGCTTCTCATCATGTTTGTTTATAAAGAGAATTCTTTGGATGAATCTAGTCACGAAATTTTCAAAGCGATCAAAGGAAATTTGTTTGAAAGCAAATGTCCCACGTTTTCATGTCACCTCCGAAACAGAGATATAAAAAGTGTTTGAAAACTTTCATTTCGCGGTATTTTGAAAAACGATTTGCATCATGAAATACGTCACATCCTCTGTGAACCAAATTTGTTTATTCCAGCATCTAGATGACATTACAACAGACTACATGCGAAACAAAAGGCAAAATTTATTTTGCGTATGTTTTTTCGATGTCACTACCGAGCATAATAAAATGTTCCTTTGTTGTTCAGTTATGATTAATACGTTTTCACTATACTATGTGCAATGTGGTACATTATCTAAATTCTAAATCAATGTCATCGAATGAAGGCACCACGCCATGTACTGAGCGTTTTAAAGTTGAAATGTCACTTCCGCGACGAGTCACTACCAGAACGAATATGGTAATGTCCCGGTGAGGACGAGGTCGTCACGAAGCGGACATTTGTAGGAAAATTACAGAATTATTTCGTTCTAAACTCTGTAAACCCCACGAAATACAAAATATTATCAAGAAACTATTATTATCTTATGCGCGGATGTTAAAAGGGGTAGGACAGGGGGCTTAAAATAAATTTAGGAGCACTTCTTTTAAAATATTGTCACCTCTGTGACGCCCAGTCACTACCGTGACGACTTGTCACCTCCGAAACAAAAACATTTTGTTTTCTGTTGTCTAATTCTACAAATGGCATATTTTCATAATAGAACATTTCAATAATATGTACACTCTTGATCTAAAAATTTCTCAGCTATACTTACTACATTATGTTACGATGATACGGACAGAAAAGACGGAACTATGGTCTTTTTTGCTTAAGATATGTGACCCATCACGCTAAAAGGGACCTTATCGGATGTGTGAAAAATATCGACCCTAGTCAGTCTGCGCAGTCCGCGCAGCCAGACTAGGGCCGACACTTTTCACTTGTCTGTAATTTTCTAAATCCAGAGTATTTTCTCCATCTTACTATATGTTGATTTTTTGCGTACAGGATCTGGTTGACCTGTGCTGGGTCTGACAAGTCTGTCACAATTTGGAGTTTTGAAGTTCGGATAAGGTCCCTTTTAGCGTGATGGGTCACATATTTTAGCAAAAAGTTACGTCACGGAGGGGACAAATCTTATACCCCTAGTTGTATTAGATTACTGAAAAATACAATATATGTATGGAAAAGATCGTGCCGATAAAATGTTTTATCTTCCAGATTAAGGCAAATTTCAATCAAGAAAGCATAGCCTACATATTTTTTTCCAAGTACTATGTGTGAAAATTCACGTTTTCTGTAGAATCACCCGTAGTTCAGAGCACAGAGGTTTTTATTTGGCTAATAAAGACCTCTAAACCTGTTATTATCTCCATCATAACACTCTAAATAACAAAACGCACATTTTAAATGTGTTATTTGTGGAAATTCTGTCATGATCTAGTTTTCGGCGTAGGAAACGCATTGCCGGTTAACTGACGTCATTGATGACGTCATTTGACGTTACCTTGACGCTACGTGACGTTTTGGCGCATACACAAAGCATAATTACATAGAGTCTTTATTGGTAAAATAAAACCCGCTGCAGTTCTTCTTTCCCTATGGATTTTACGGTGGAGTGTTATAATGAAAAATAAAGCTCGCACTGGCGCGTGACGTGAGCCATTTTCTGGAATTTTACATAGAAATTCGATTTTTCACTGTCTTTGAAATAAATACTGTCGTATTATTTTCATTCAAACTTCTTGCATAATCAAGTTCAACATAAGGATAATAGATGTATGGAATATGAACGATCTATTACGCCGTTTTCGTGTCTTAATTAGAATTCTCCCAGGTAAAACAGAAATGTCCACCCCCTGCGTTTTTTCGAACAAAATTGTTTTAGTGCGCCATTCGACATAAATATTTTGTAATCCGTCAAATTATGAGCATTGGTATTTTGAATACAAGTTAGTTCATTACAATATCTTTAAAATGGTGTATCATGTAGATGCGTATCATTAATATAGGAGAAACGCCAGAATTTTTCCCAGGTAAAACAGAAATGTCCACCCCCTCAAATTTACGTCAAAATAGAAATTGAACGTCGACGTTAAAGCGATTGATCCTTGATGTATTGAAAAAAATATCCGAAGAATCTATAACAAACATCAAATGCATCGGTTATGATCAAATGTAAAGTCTTTTGCTTTCTCTCGCCGACTAAAATGTCAAAAAAGAAACAAAATGATGTAAAAGTTTCTTCGCGTGTCTCTTTCAAATTATTCTCTCATAATTACATGAATCACACAATATTCGCTATACATGGCAAGGCCTGTGTTTCCTTTTTCCACCGTCAAAGATATTTTACAAGTAGGCCCGTAGAAGTGCTGTTTCATTTACAAGTTTGATTAATTTCAATCTATAAGAGTTATTGCACCTTTTCTTTTTTTAAAACAAAATAAACGAATCAATATTACACAATATTTACGACGCATAATTAGCAAATAACACACAGCCAACATGAATCACACCTGTACACATATAAGACTAATTTCCCTGCATGATAAGATCTGATTTTGTATGTTGCGAAAAAGTAATAGCAAGATATGTTTTAAACAGATTTGTTTTCAAAATCTATATATCATAAAATCAAATACCGCACGCGTTTTGAATATCGCGGAAATACACGAATACCTTGAACGAGTATTCAAAAACAATGTAAAGGGTTTAATTGTTAAACTCAAGCCATAATTCAGAAATTTATTCATTTTTTACTTATATATACTAAGCACAACAATATAGGGATATCGGAATTGGTTTAATATTTTACCATGAAATTTCCAAAATTTACTCAAATTTCTTCAATTAACTTGTTCCTCAACATCTTAAGGTAAAAGGGCCTAATTAGCACCAAAGAGCCCGCGGCAAAATTTGAAAAGTGCTAGTAATTCCTAATGTGTGTTACATTTCTATTCCAAATATAAACATAAGCATTTTGTACGGTTTAGAATTTTGAATTAATGCATATTTAGGGAAATATTAGACAAAAATGTTCCAAATTACCTCCCTTGCATATGAATATAGAGTAAAATAATATTTGTAAATTACTTTCTCCTTGAAGCATTATCTTGAAATTCGGCACGGTGAATCAACTTATGTGAAGTGTATTTACAAGTGTGTGTAATTTGATGCATTTCGTATGGCTAGAAAGTGGTGTTTTTAATTAGGCACTTCATACCTTAAAGGACAAAAAATCAAAAGGTTTTCGGTCACACTATTATAGACTGGTTAATCCTCGGACGTATGTACCAGTACCGTCTGTTTCGAAAATCGCATAATAGTGTCAATACTGCGTATACGACTTGTAGGGTCGAAATCTGTGTTTCTTGAGATTATCCCTGTATTTGGATGCCTGCATGTTTAAAGTGGTCCTGAAAGATCCCAGTGTGTTGATGCCGGTTATTTTCAATCTGTGAACTTAAAATCTTTAAGATTGCGCAAGAACGGAATAACGTGCCGATCAGTTGCTTGGTCAATGCAACCCCACAATTATACGCTTTGTGACACAGCAATCTTCAATACAACATTAGTTTGGTAAACTGCAAGCTCGGGCTTTCCTACGATCTGCCAGTGTTGGCGGTCGGATAGACGACAACGTTGGACCATCTTTCCGCAGCTAAGGACTTGTTTGCGAATATGTACTGTTTAGTTTTCATCAAGAAATGCGGAAATCGCACGTGTATGCACAAAATTGGCCCATTTGTGATTTTTCAATGCTAACCCCTCTTTAGAGTATATGCCTATGTTATGAAATCAACGACCTGTGACTGCACAATATTTTCACAAAAAGCAAAAGTAATAACAGTTTTATCAAAAAAAGTATAACAGCTTCCAATAACCTTAAAATTCTTATTTCTATTTATCATTGAGTTTCATTATCCCTTTATTGTTGTGCTTAGTATATTTATACTCCTGTTTTAGGAATGAATTAATTAACGACGCTGATTGACTTTTCCCCACAGTGTAAGGAAAAAGAAAGCATGGATAACAAAGAAATGTTCGTTACACGCAACGTTTACGTGCAACGTTTTTCTATATTTTGACGTTACATAAATTGGTCGCAATACCGTGCGCGACGTCTAAATTGCACATAAAAGTATCCTTAATCAACGCCCATTTTGTCGTGGGGGGGGGGGGGGGGCGAATATACAAATATAGTAGCGTAGGAAGGTTTATAATATTGGGGGGGGGGGGGCAAACGCTCAAGTAAATGGAAATATGGGTGTTTTATGGGGGGCCAAAGCGGGGGCCAGGCCCCTTTTCCAAATTATTGGGGGGCAGCCCCCCCTGGCCCCCTCTTCCTACGCCTATGAAATAGGGGGGGGGTCGTTTTCCTATTATTAATACAATTTTGACTGAATTGCTGCATGAAATGAAATATTCATTCTTCGGGGGGTCGTTTGACCCTCCCCCATGGATCCGCCACTGGATCTAGTCTAATATCTTGCTCTATTATGAAAGGTTTAATCCTTTCCCTAAACAAGACCTGTTTTGACATCCCTACCAGAAAAATCTTGGGGAAAATTGAGTCAAAAGAAGAAAAAGCTTATGACCAAAATTTTCTTATCCTGTCTCACAGTTTTCCACGCAATTTTTTACAACTTCCATACACAAAATACAGTTTATATTGTCCTCTGCAGCTCATTTTAAATTAGAACTGTCCAATTTTTTGCCGTTTGGGAAAAGGTTAATAGACAATCTCTCTCTATAGTTAGACTACAAAATATGTATCTTAAGATATCTTAATAGTTTGTAAACATCGATATTAATGAAAATATTGAAAATGTTTAATAGATCTAGATCTACATGCCACTATTTTAAATTCCAAACGACAAAAATCTAAATTCATTCAATTTGAAACCTGATGCAGGCGACAAAATGGATTTTGATTAGGCTAATCTTTTTGTGTAGCCTACAATAGGCCTATAGAATAGAGTATTTTCAAGTAAATTACGCGCATGCGCACAAAAGGAGACAATCGCTGCTTTTCAACAAAACACTCGTTCTCAGAATAGGACGTCGATTCCGATTTGCAAATTGAGCAAAAATGAACTTCTTCAAAACCGTTGTTTTTCTTTTTAATTCCGTAGAACAAACATTTATGAACAATAATGCGAAATATCAGAACTCAAATACAGTGATTTTTATTTTTTGCAATACTTTTCTTAACTCTGGTATAAATGAAGTGTAATCTGCGTTATGAGTAAATAATTGACAATATTTTACGGATTATTTTACATTTTACTGTAAGAAATGATTTAATCATATTTCTTGATATTCTAACTGAGAGGGTTTGTTATTTTTTATTCTGAATTCCCATTCTCAGTCTTTAAATAATTATTTTGATACATCTGTCGACAGTGAAAATACACATTCTTTCAAAACTAAAAATAACAGTAGATAAAAAATCATAAAGTTGTCGATCTACTACTGTTATCCTGTAAAAATGTAATTTACTATTTAAACAGATATGAAAAGTATCTATTCTCTGTGCTTGTTTGCGAAATTTTACTTTCAAAATTGCCTGTCCTCTTCATAACGTAGATTAAACCACGACATAGAGTAGATTACACCAAATTATAAATGCCTTATTTGAGCTTATCAAACCGAAGGGTGCCAAGGAAAAGACTATAAATATGCTAAAATATATGGGAAGAAGTTTTCAGACATTAATGAATAAAAAAATTTCTAAAGGAAACTATATTTACCGTAGACAGTAACAAGAACAGTGACAACTTTAAAAATATAGACTGAAATTCTTCACGCTATTGTTTTTACTTTCACAATTCTTTTCTGAATATCAAACCCTTTCATTGAATAGGTATAATAATTTTTGAAAAAGTTCCTTATAAATTTTCGAAACAATTTTAGATGTGCACAAGCGAAAAGAAATGGGATATCATACACAAAGAATAATACCCCTTTCCTGTGAAAGCCTGGTTCTGATCACCCTGTAAAATGGAAAGCAAGAAAAAGATAACAGAAAAGAAAATGCCAATAGTCAGCATTTTCTCCTTTTCCTGAAAAGTTTCTATGTAGTGAATAACACACTGTCTGTTTTGAGTAACATTTGTTCCACCTTCAAATTTGGGTTTAAATTTAGACCAGTCTAAAATTTCCCGTTATTATCCATATTCAGAATGTGTATGTTATATGAATTAATATCATAAGAATATAATAGTTATAAAAGCTCTGTGATGCAAAAGTCAAATTTGCACTGATCATTATTTTTGTTATGAATATTGTTTTCAAAATATCCAAAAATGAAAGACAAAACGAACGCATCCATATCAATGTACACGTTGAGGCAGAATATTTAAGTGTCTAAATTTATTTTTTCAATGCACTCTCCAAGAATAGTGTAGCGACAGCCTCGACACATGGCACATGGTGGAATGATTCTGCGTACAATGCCATCAAGCTTAACCAACAGCTGGTCAACAGGGACAATTTCTCAAACAGCAAACACTCAGTCTTGCAATTCAAACGATTCTGTTGATGACAAAGTGGGTGTTGATATTGAATGAATTTATGTGAAATATAGCATAGAAAATAATTATTCAAAGAGAGAAAAAAACTGAATAGCAGCAATTTTTGTCTTTTGTTTTAGTGTTTTCTCAACCCGTTTCGTTCAAGGGCATCAAAACAGTGAAGAATCAGTAAGAATTAGTGTATTCAGTGCATTGTGACACTTTTAAAATGTAAAATTTGATTTGTAATCTACGTTATCTACTTTGGTAATCTACGTTAAGATATTGAGTTTAATAACTTTGATTCCACATGAAAAATCCATATCTAATCGAGTAGATTTAGAAATTCGACATCTTAAGCACATGATAACATAGGTTAACATGCTATAATATCTTAAAGATGTACTGGTAGAGATTTAGAGCTGATATACATGTATATCCATTTTTGAAAGCTACGTTATCGCCTTTTTGCACAACATGTCAATTCAATCTTTTGAATAAAATTACAATTAAAACATGTCAGACAATAATTGTGCTTTTAAATTTGAAAACAATCCACATTTCGTTAAGGATTACATTTAGGTTTCTGTAATAATTGACTATAAATATTAGAGGGTTAGTCAAGAATTCTCAACACGAATTCAAAGTTTGTGTTAATAAGTGTGCTTTAACCAGGTCTGTTGTCACAATTTGGAAAACATCTTATACAGTTTTTGTATCATTATATTCTTCATAATATGAAAATTTATAAACCCATAAAGAAATTGTGGAAATTCTTTAAAAACATGTAACTTACCTCGAATTCTGCCATCCATCACAGACTTCTAATGACACTCCACGAGACTGACATGTTGGACAATGAAACAAGGAACATGATTTTTTCAGACTCTGTATGTATATCATACAGTTTAACAACCAATTAATCTCTCTATCGGGCTCAAAACATCGAATTTCGTGTTTTTCACTAACGTAGCTTACATAACGTAAATTACTGCAATAGAAACTTTTCTAGATTGACAATTCGGAAAAGTTATGAAAGAGTAATTTGTTACCGCTATTTCCTTCTCAAGTTCAATCCTACTTCCTGCTATATTGGTTATTTTTCTATTTCTTCTTGTATGGGGAAAATGTCACTAACGTAAATTACAAGCTTAAAACAACGGTCGTACCTTGGTTGCATTATTGTGTTTTTAAACAAAACATGGAACACATGCATGTCTATATTGCAGTCTGATTTTTCAAATGCTTGTTTAAGATGTTAATTTCGTTGATAACCGTTGTTTTAAAGGAGTTCTTGAATTATTTATTATTTTTTAAATGACGCTTAACGTAGATTACCAAAATTCGGGGACAAAATATTATTGCGGATATTTTTTTCTTTTTACCTCAATTAGTGAAGTTTTTCTTATTTTTACGTTGGCACATAGCCATTTATCAGTTTCGAAAATATCTTTTTTGTATTGCATTTTGCCAACTTGCCCATAAAAGCTTCAAATCAACAACGAACAGCGCGGGGATAGGCGAAAAATCGACCCCTTGGTATAAACATGGATTGCCCAAATCCATACAGTTGTAGACTATGAAGATTTTTACCCATTTTTTATTTGTACTATAAATCATATTGAAGGTATGCAAACTTATTTTGAACTATTGGTGATTTTCTATTTTTAATACATATTTTATAGCGAAGACAGCCTTTTTCAGAAAACGACGTCCTATTCTGAGAACGAGTGAAAAACCTCATATCTAAAGCTTGTTTAAAGCTGTAGATACGAGGTTTTCGTTGAAAAGCGATATACTCATGCATGTAAAATGAGGAAAATTCGGCATTTTTGCCCAACTTTTTATTGGGGGGGGGGGGGTCTAGCCCCTTGTTTCTACGGGCCGGTAGCAATGTCATATGTGTACAATTCCAATGAGTCCAACACAGAAAATATTTAGAAAAATGCTTTTGTCTCAATGTTTTCCCTATCCCATTCTCTAAAGGACGCCAAAACCAGGCCATATTTGGGAAATGGTAAACAGACAATATATCTCTTTAGAAAAATGCGTCTGAATGGTTTACATCGATAATGAGATTATGTTTAGCCTATCGGGTTACGTCAGTTAGGAAGTGATCAATTTTTCATTCAAATTAGGATTTTTGAGGGAAAATAATATTACCATGGGATATCAAAGATTCACGTCTTCGGCTACCATTCCACGGGCTTGTGTCGTCTATCCAACAGTGGTAAGTGCAAGCACCGTTTTGTACTGGTCATTGCTTTCTTCATGCTATATATCGATTACTTCGTTCGAAAACGTCGTAACTACAGCTTATTCAAGCTGTAGTTACGGCATTTTCTAACTTAAACAACGATGTTTTATACTAAGTTTGCATTTCTAAGATCTCTATTTTGTAGTTTGCATCGTGAGCTTTCAATCTTGAACACCCAGCACTCTTATTCTTGCAGCCTGGGTAAAATGCCCAAGCAACCATTGAGATAGAAATCTTTTCGACCCGCTGTTCGAACATGGCGGGGAATCCCGTGACACACCTGCTGCAGAAAACCTTCAATAATTCTGTTAATGCCAGACCGATTTGGTTTGAAGCAGAGAAGGTGGGAAAATGTCAGGAATTAGCAAGAATTAGATAGACTCGGTAGTTTTTGAACAATGAGTAGATAAAAAAGTTATTAATGAATAAGCAATATTTTACTTGGCCACCAATAACATTTTTATCAGCTGGCCACACAGAAAACGTTATGGAACAATATGTTTTTTAGTTTGGTTGGTCTGGTGTAGGGTTTGGTATTACGGCATTGTAAACAGGATAACTTGGTAGTTTTGAAACAAAGTTATTATTGACCAAGTAAATTTTACGTGGCCACCAATAACATTTTTATCAGTTGATCACACAGAAAACGTCGGGGAAATATACATTCCGTTTCTTCAGTTTGGTTGATCTGATGTAGGGTTTGGTATTACAGCATTGTTAACAGGATAACACATGTAATGCTAACAATACGGCTTTATTAATTTATAATATAAACCCTTTTCCAAACTTGCCACAGAAAATAAGCCTGGCTTAAACCAAGAAATACATTTGACAGTCACAAAAAGCAGAGATTACATAAAAAGTAAAATGCGTTGGTAGCAGAATGGGACATTTTCAGAGAAAAGTCAGTAATTTCCTCTTTTTTCTAAAATGCTAAATGCCAAACTATTCTCTTCTGAGACATCAAGACCTGGCCTTATTTGTGAAAAAAACGTTTCAGACAGAAAAACAAATTTATGCTTTCAAAAACAAAATGAAATCCCATGCCAAAATTTGGAAGCTTTGTGAGAAAAGAAGAAAATGCTGATCAGCAGCATTTTCTTCTATTCTCACTAAGCTTTTCAAGATCAACTTGATTTTGGTTGTCAAAACCATTTCTCGTTTGGGGAAAGGGTTGACTATTCATAATTCTATAATATACGCTTGTAAAGCCTATTGAAACAAACTAGACTGTTTAATTCAGTCAATATCTAGTAATTCAATAAACGTATTGATTAGTTTTCGTGGTTGCGTAGTTTTATTATTATATTTATTATTTATTATTATTATTTATTATCATCATCATCATCATCATCATCATCATCATCATTATTATTATTATTATTATTATTATTATTATTATTATTATTATTATTATTATTATTATTATTATTATTATTATTATTATTATTATTATTATTATTATTATTATTATTATTATTATTTCTGTCTCCGCCGTCGACGCCATTTTTGTCGTCGTAGTCGTCGTTGTTGTTTGTTGCTGTTGTTGTTGTTGCTGCTGCTGCTGCTGCTTCTATAGGATAAAGCAAAGTTGCCACAGAAAAAGTTGTTCAGTTTCAATTTGGGAGAAGCGTGTCGACTAAAATAAGACTGCCAAAGTAGGACAGTCTGGTCAAGGTCTTTACTTCATACCGCTGCTTTTCAACAACTAGAAAGACCTGAAGGTCTTGAGTCGCTCCACATGCCTGAATTTCTTTTAATATTAAATCCAACTTTTGACTAGATTTTTGAATACTTGTGGTTCTTACAGCAAAAACAAAGTCAAAAGAAGCAATCATGTGGTCAATGCAAAAAGAAAGTAAATGATTGACTAATATTTTAGGGATGTTAGAGCGATAATAAAATTGAAAACTGTTATTCTGCCAAATTCAAGGGCACATAATTCAGTGTGTATATTTAAAATCAAATCGAAAATTAAACACATGCACGATCTTATGGTCACTGTCACTCTGTTCAAATTTTGTCTACATTAGTCAATATTTGTGGCTTCAAGAGTGGAAAAAGTGTCGAAAACTGAAATTTTGTCAATTTCAAGGGCATATAACTCAGATTTTATATGTGTGATCGTGTTGAAAATTACACATAAGCAAGATCTTGTTGTCAACAAGATTCTTTCCAAGTATCATCTTGATTGGTTAACATTTGTGGTTGTTAGAGTGAAAACAAAGTCGAAAATGGCAATTTTGTCAAATTCAAGGGCACGTAATTCATGATGTAAGATTCCGATCAAGCTGAAAATTACACCCAGGCAGCTTATATATATTCTGTCCAAGTTTTGTCTTGATTGGTCAGTATTTGTAGATTTCAGAGTAAAAATAAAGTCAAAACCAGCAAAAGAGAGCCGAAAATGGCAATTTTTGGCAATTTTAAGGGCACATAACTCATGCTATGAAATTCAGATAAAGATGAAAATTGTACCAAGGCAAGATCTTATAGTCAGCATTATTCTGTCATAGTTTTGTCTTGTTAAGTCAATATTTATAGTTGCTAGAGTGAAAACAAAGTCAAAATACAGCCGAAAATGGCAATTATGTCAATTTCAAGGGAACTTAACTCATGATGTAAAATTCAGATCAACCTGAAAATTTTACCAAGGCAAGATCTTGTAGTCAGCATCATTCTGCCAAAATTTTGTCTTGATTGGTCAATATTTGTAGATTTTAGAAGAAAACTAAAAGCAAAACTTGCTATTTTTGACATTCAAGGGCAGATAACTCAGGTTATTCTGGTTCAATCCAAATTCTTTTAAGGAATCTGAGAGAAGGTCACCCAAGGATCATTTCTGTGAAGTTTGTTTGAAATCCATCCAGTAGTTTTTGAGAAGAACATTTTTAAAGAAAAAGTTTACGGACGCTCGCACGACGGACACACCGCCATGACAATAGCCCGCTGGCCTTAAAGGCCAGTGGAGCTAAAAACCTCGTAACTGCAGCTTAAAACAATCGTTTTCGATGAAAAGCGACGATTCGCTACTCATGCGGCTTAGTAACACGTGACTGGTCAGGTACCCAGACTGACCGAAGACTGAGAAAAGCAAGATTACAGTTACCAAAGATGTTTGTCATACCTTACGATATCAGCTCTTTCCAAAACAGAAACTAGCTTAGACGTCTCTATTAGTGAATTTTTTGAAAAGCATTGAGAGAAAAGAAGAATATGCTGACGATCACAGCGGCGGATCCAGGATTTCCGTGAGGGGGGTTCGTTTTTACAAGAAGGGGGTTCGTTTTACAAGTTTTCCACAATTTTGACTGATTTTCTGCATGAAAATGAAATAATTAGGCCACATAGGGGGGTTCGTTTGAACCCCCCGAACCCCCCCCTGGATCCGCCACTGGATCAGCATTTTCTCCTTTTCCCTCAATGCGTTCCATGAAGGTTATGTTCAATTATCCTGGTTTTTTTTTTTTTTGCAATTTTACATTTACCAGATCTATAATTCCTTTTGGATTGGGAGAGTTCCAATACTGTGTCGTTTGAGAAAGGGTTACCATTTCATGATTAACCCTTTCCCAAACGACATAATTTTGGACTGTTCTAATTTGAAAGATGTTGCAGACAACAATTTTGAAGTCAATAAAGAAATGATTGGTGTACAATATTGGACAGAAAATATTGAGACAAAAGGAGAAACTGCTGGTTATCAGCAGTTTCTTCTTTTGTCTCAATGTTTTCCCAAGCCTTTTCTAATAGGGACGTCAAAAACCAGGTCTTGTTTGGGAAAGGGTAAATAAAGACTAGACATAGTTCGTGTTATGTCAAAATGAGGCTTAGTGAGACTAAGACAAAAACAACAACAGACAGCAAAAACTGACCGCATGGTCCAAATATATGGACGTTAAAGACGACGAATTAATTGTCATTGAAAATTGCTGCATTGGTATGTTATGACATGAATTATGTATTAAACAACAAAATTTTAGGTTGGTCTGATTGAAAAGCTGCCTTAGACAACAAAATTTGTGTTGTCAATCAAAAGATTAATGTACAAATTAGCACAGAAAACATTGAGACAAAAGGAGAAAATGCTGATTATCAGCATTTTCTTCTTTTGCCTCAAAGTTTTCCCAAAGCTTTTCTAATAGGAACGTCAAAACCAGGTCTTGTGTGGGAAAGGGTTAAGAGATTGAGAGAAAAAGGAATGAAATGCTGACTTTCTTAATTTCCTTTTTTACCTCAATGTTGTTGTTTTCTCTCTCTCTTTTTTCCCCTTTTTTCCCTTAAATTAACGAATTCCATTTTTTCTGGTAACATACCAAAATCATTCAGAAGAGGAAAAGTCTACTCACATCAGAGTACATGGACAACGAATTTTGGACAGGTTGAATGCAGTTTTAGGCCCTACTTCAACAAGCTTATTTCGTAGTCAGGCGGTAGAAGTTACATGCAAAGCTAAAGTAAAAAATGGGGGGGGGGGAGCTTACCCTAACCTTTATGGGGGTTGCCCCATACCCCCAACCGTTCAATTCTACAAGACAAACTAAAAACGAACCGACTCCGAATGAGTTAAAGTTGACACAATATGGGAACAAGAATTTTTGTCATTAATGATTTTCCTTAATAGACTGTTCTGAAATGTTAATATCGTCTGGTAAAAGGGTTGATTTAATTAAAATGAAAGGATTTCTTTAATTCCTAGGTAAAAGGTGAATGTTAAGGCATGAAATACAATAGCAGTCGTTAAGACATTAATAGTGATTTAATTCTTAAAGAGATTTGTATTGTGACCTAGTGAAAGTTCTACACTTCATAGTCTAGTAATTTGGATTTAGTTAATTTATTTTCTTTTTTGTTTCATCAATGTTTTGGTTTTTTTACCCATTACCAGATGACAAGTTTTTTTCAAATTTGAAAGGTGTTGCAGACGACAATTTTAATGTGATAAAATTTTGAAAATTTTCACAAGCAATTTCTTCATTTTCCACAATATTTTCTCAAGACTTTTCTTGTGATGAAGCCAAAAGGCGTCCCTGCGCAGTAATGGGTTAATCATAAAAATGTTTGCACATCGTTCATGTGTGCTGGCAAAAGCTCTTAACTATAAACTTAATTGAGATAAAAGGGGAAATGTCGATTATAATCATTTTCTTGATTTGTCTCAACAGCTGATAAAAAGTTATTGACGACCAAATGAAAAAAAAAGGTTTTTTTATTATTCTAAAGTCAATTTTTTCTTCTGTGTAGGTGTAGATCTATATTGTGATTTTATATCTGAACCTTCCGAATTTCTATTAAAAATAATTGAGAGGACTATTTTAAATTTTACGAGAGAAATAAAATTAACGCAATGGATGAACCAACAAAAAAAGAAGTAAGTGTGTCATAAATTGTATTTCTATTATCCCTTTGCTAAACGTCAGAATTCTATACATATGCGACCAATAAAATTTATAATAATTCAGCATGAAATAAGGCATGGGAACATTCTACAAGCATTTTCGTAAAATCATCTTCTAAAAGAGAATAGGTTACGTCCTAGACAGTCTACGCGATTACATGTCTTTACAACAGTCTTGATGCATTATTTGTCACGTTGGCTTGTAGCATAGAACAAGATCAGTTGAGCATGTGCGACCATACGCACAGTCTGGTTAAGATACACGCTGTTCTGTGATTGCTTTTCCACAACTTGTAACAAATGGGAAGGGGTGTAGCATAAATTAGACGAAATTTGCCGACAGATTTGGGAACATTGAAAAAGTAAATTAATTGTGCTGGTGAGGGAGATAGCTTTCGAAATATAGCAGCAAGATTTTTTAACGTTGCGTTGCGTTAGACTCAAATCAGCTGAATCAATTAATAAATAAAGTCGTTTTAACCTTTTCATAAACGACAAAAATTGAAACTGTTACAATTAGAAAGCTGCTTCAGATGACAGAATGGTTGGAGTCTAGACTAGAAAATGCGCATGTTAAAGCATAGCGCCGGTGGGAGTCAAAACCTCGTAACTCCAGCTTTGTCAAGCTGTAGTTACGAGGTTTTGACTCCCCACTTACGATAGCAATTCTTGGAGGAAAAATGGAGAAAGTACTGATCATCAGCATTTTTTGTTTGCGAGGTTTTCTAAGACATTATCTTTAGAACAGGGTCGCCAAAAGCGTCTCTGTTTAGGAAAAGGTTCATTTAACCAATTCCCATACATTGACGCCTTCCGAAAGCCTTAAAGACAATGGTGGTAGAAAACAATGTTGAAAATGAAGAAAAATTGCTTGTGGCAAGCAATTTCTTCATTTCTTACCATGGAATCTACACAGAACTTTTCCTTAAATTTGAAATGTCGGCTGCAACTGTTTTCAATTTTGATCTCCCCAAAATTTTGCCGTTTAGAACAGGTTTAACAAATCGAATGGACATTTTCCTTTATTCACAGATGGACGGGTTCAACATGAACGACCCAGTTAACGACCCCACCTTACTGAAAACACATTCTATAGTACCCGGGCTGAGACAAAACAGAAATAGAGAAAATGGTAAGTCTTCTTTATCACATAGGCATAGGTTTCCATCTATTCACAGATGGACGGGTTCAATATGAACGACCCAGTGAACGACCAAACATTACTGAAAACAGATTCTATTGTTCCCGGGCTCAGACATAACAGAAATAGAGAAAATGGTAAGTAAGATGGATTTAATAATTTCCCAAACAACAAAACTTTAAGGTGATCCACTTCAAAAACTGCCACAGCTGATAAGATGTTATTAAAGATCGGATTTGTGTAAATTATGGCACAGAAACTATTGAGACAAAAGGAGAAACTGCTGGTTATCAGCAGTTTCTTCTTTTGTTTCAATGTTTTCCAACCCTTTTCTATTAGGGGTGTTAAAACCAGGTCTTCTTTGGGAAAGGGTTAACCTTTCCCCAAGCAACACAAATTTAGAATGGTCCAGCATTTTCTTATTTTGCCTCAATGACTTTCTCATTCTTTTCCGGTTTGGGACATCAAATCCAGGCCGTGTTTGGGAAATAGTTTTTTACATTTGCAAAGTAAGAAAATCAATCTTCTGTCAAAAGCAAACACTCAGTTTGAAAAGTTAAAAAGTGCCCGGAAAGATGCTTTGGTTTTCCCTTTTTGATGGAGGGGGCGGATTCGGTGCAGTGGTAACGCACTTGACTTGTAACACAGGGGTTGCAGGTTCGATACCCCACCTCTCCAGTCTTTCGGATAAGACTTTAAACCGAGGTCCCGTCTCCATGTGACCTTAGCAGTTGAGTGGGACGTAAATCTCCTTTCTGGTGGCTGTATAGGCTAGATGCAGATAGGGTATCATGTACTTCATCAAAGCAAAAGGCATGCTATTTTACCAGCGAAATAAAATATATAGGCTTTTTTTGTCTTCAAGTTATAGACAATTTATTTGAACAAAAAGAGTTTACATAATTGCTTTTTGTGTCAAGCCTTTTCCCAGATGAAGTGTAGTTTTTGCTTATCCGAGTCTTCTCTGATGAAATGTTCGCTTTTAGATATGCTGATGTCGCTCATATACATGAGTGACATCAGCATATCAAAGAGCGAATTTCATCAGAGAAAACTCGGATTAAGTTTTGGCGTACCCAAAAGAAAGGGTTTTGGAAAGCATTGAGTAAAAGAAGAAAACGCTGATTATCAACGTTTTCTTCTTTTGCCTTAATATTTTCTGTGATATATTGTACACATATCCTATCTTTTTCAACATCCACTTCGTGATTTGCACCATTTTCGTATTAGATCAGTCCGTGCATTGAATAGAAACTAGCGAGGATAATTCAGTTTGAAAGTAATGTCTGATATTTTACTTTTTGAAGCAATGAATTGCTATCTAAAAGGTAGCACAAGATTGTGGTATCCCCAAGTGACCCCCCCCCCCCCAAAAAAAAAAAAAAAAAAAAAAAAAAAAAAAAAAAAAAAAAAAAGAAAAAAAAAAAAAAGAAAAAAAGAAAAGAAAAAAGAAAGAAAAAGAAAAGGTTTGTCCTTAATTATCTTTCTCTACATCAAAAACTACACTATTATGTATTTTTTCTCTATTTCAAAAACTTTACCCTCGGTGTTATTACAAAAACTCGTAACTACAGATTTTATCCAAGCTGGAGTTACGAGGTTTTGCCATAACACCGACGATATGTATGTTATCATTTACTCGCAGACAAAGTCGGTTGGCGCGAACACAACAGTGGGCCCATTGTTCTGTCTAGAAGCGTAGATGAGACCAACTCCATAACACTGCCCCCACTACAGAGAAGTGTCACAGACTTGGGTAAGTGTTTTACTTTATTTATTTTTTTTAAAAACGACAAAAGTTTCGATTGGTCCAACGTAAAAGTCGTTTTATACAACAAATTGATGTACATGTAACTAGACAGGGGAAATTAACGCTATTGAAAATATTAAGGAAAAATAAAAACGTGCTGGCTTTCAACAATATATATCGTTTCGTATTGTGTCATTTTTTTCTCCACGAGGAACGGCATTTAAGCTATGGAATGTCAAGTTGAATTACACGAAGTTCGTCAACTCCAATTTTCGTATAATGCGATAATAATGATTTGTTTACCATTTGATGTTTTTGTTTTTGTACTAACTTATTTCGTTCATGGCGAAAATATAAAAATATAAAATGTGCATAGGATGCTAGAAACGACTGATTTTTTGTTAAGGAAGGGGAATAACTCAAAGTAATCAATATCTATTCACTACAGTTATCTCTCTTGCAAATGCTTACAAGCGCAATGTCTACGGCACCAAATCGAGGAACACACGGTACAAGACCGTTTTAACTTAATTCACAACAACATTTTTAAAACCACGCTTACTTCTTAAGGATAATAAAGATAACAAAAAATAAAAGTAACGCCCGGCAATTCTTTATCAAGTCCATTCTATTAATGTTTTGCTTCCTAACAGCCAACGGAGTAAAAGTTTTCTGAGAAGAAAAGGAAAACAGAAAAAAAAATATTTACCGTAAGTCTCAAACACATCGTCGCTTTTCACAACAAAAAGATTTTTGTTGAAAAGGATGGACATATAATTTCAGGAACGCTACGTACGATGTACAAAAGACCCAAATCCCCTACACCGAACTATACGATGATTAACCGACGTGCACCCAGGACCCCGCTGTCAGCGGATTTTAAAGCTCTAAACATCAAATCCCGGCCTATACCGAGTTTGTACGATAAACCAGTGGACGAGAAGGAATTTGTGAAGAAAGATATGAAAATATGGAAAGATGAAGTGAAAAAGTAAGTGATATAATATTATAGACATGCAGAGCTCTATTATTGTCGATAACGAATTCTAAAACATCGTACCTACAGCTTACAGTTACGGTATTTTCGAACGTAAACGACTATGTTTAGCTAGACAGCATATTTTAAAACAGCCCCCCCCCCTCCCCCCAAAAAAAAATGAATAATAAAAAAAAAATTAAAAAAATGAATAAAAAATAATAACGAAAAATGCTAGATTCTTATTTTTGTGAATTAAATCTATGCACGAAAAAACATAAAACGATGTCGGAAACAGTGACTATGGTTCAAAATATCCATAGTTTCTGAATTCAACGTATATTTAACTAACGCATTCCCACGTAATGACGTTTTCTGACACCGTACAAGATAAGAGTTTTAGAAAACGTCGTGAAAAATGAAGAAATTGCTTGTGACAAGCAATTTCTTCATTTCTCACAACGTTTTCTATCCAGAAAGACCATCAAAACATTCACTTGAAATATTCATCTGCAAGGTCTTTGAAAATGGTCGACTCTATAATTTTGTCGTGTGGTAATGGCTTAAGCACAATGAGAACCCCCTCATTTTAAATTATATTTTTCAGAGTGGTTCCCTCTCGACCGCCTATCGCTCTAGCGTCAGACTGGGAAGCGCCGCCTGCAGAATGGGACGATCGGGATCAGTATATCTACGGGGCTAAACCGGTCTTTTACAAAAACCTCAAATACACCCCACACAAGGACTTTATCGTAAATCCTGAATGGCTTTCAGAGTTTATGAAAGTGTCCACATACTCGCCCGCCTATAGAACGTGCGCTTTGCGATATGGGTGGTGTGCATAAAATTCTTCTTAAGCATCATGAGAAAAGGAGTACACATTGAGAAAAGGAGGGAAAAAACCTTAAATATACACCACACAAAGACTTTATCCTTAACCCAGAAAGGCTTTCAGAGTTTATGAAAGTATCCACATACTCGCCTGCTTATAGATACTCATTTATAAATACTGTGAGAAAGGGAAAAAACTCAAATATACCCCACACACAGACTTTATTGTAAATCCTGAATGACTTTAGAGTTTATGAAAGTATCGACCTACTCGCCTGCCTATAGGACATGTGCTCTTAGATATGGGTGGTGTGCGTAAACCTTTTTATGGTAGTTCAACCCTTATTATGTGATTCACGCGACGCCGGAATATTATTCAGGCGACGTCGTAAACATTCGGTGGTGGAACGTGGTGGAACGTTCCACCACCGAATGCTTTAAACAATGTAGCCTGAATAAGTTCGAATATGTGACGATTGTCAACGGTGTCACAAGAAAAAATCCGACGTCGCGTGCATCTCAATAGGGGTGGACTACATTTATTATAAACTATTTGAGGAAAGTAGCATAAACTATGAAATATACACAATGCAATAACAGTTTAATTTACCCAGAATGACTTTCAAAATTTATGAAACTGTTGACCTAATCACCAGCTTCCAGAATAATTATGTGCTTTGTGATATGGATGAAGCTCTTAAGTTTTTTATCGTTCCTAAACAAGAAAGCTGAAAACATTCTGAGAAAAGAATGATTTTAAGTGTCACCTTACACACAGGCCAACAGGGCGTAAGATTTTCGATTTAGATTATGGCTACCTGAACAAAAGAACTTTAGACTGCTCTAAATACAATTTGTTCAAGCACGCACACATTTTCTGCTGTTTTGGTAGAACATATTATTCATGTTGTGATCGAGAACACCTTTCAATTTGAACCGGTCGAAAATTTTGTTGACTAGGGATTCTTGTAAGTTGAACGGGTCCCAATCTACTAACACGCGTTTTTTTTAAATATAGCTCACGATAAATGACATCGCAGAACATATCTAGCTATTACATGTAGCTAGGGATGCTCTGCAAGGTCATTTAGCGTGAGGTATACAGACACATAATATTGTTTTACTTGTTGTTAATAAAATATTCACAGAAACACATTTTTCTAGCTTTGTTCCATATATTGGTACAGTCCCTGAGCTATTTCGTCTAAAATAGTTAATCTTTACCCAAACGAATTCTGGTGAGAATGGTCAATTAGGAGAAAATACCGATGGTCATTTTCCTTAAATGTCTTTAAAATTCAGTTGATGGAAAAGAAGAAAATCGTTGAAAGACAACACTTTCTTTATTTCCGTCGAGTTTTTCCGTACTCCAAACTACACATTTCTTACAGAAACATTTACTTTGGTTTCGATTACACCCTTTAATGTGAAGAAAATGCTGATGACCAGCATGTTCTCCTTTGGCCTCAATAATTTCCATGCTATATTGTACTCAAATTATATCCTCACCAATATCCGTTTCAACAACTATCAAATTGGAACAGTCCAAATTTTAGCCATTCGGAAGTCCAAAGGTACCAAATTCACTAGGCAACCGATTTCTTTTGGCAACACATTTGACAAATCGTCAGCGTTATTTCAAAACCTCGTAACTCTAGCTTTAATCAAGTTAGATTCACCAGGTTTTGCAATAACACCGAAGAAATATTCAATTTACACAAATACACTAGAAAATTTCAGCTTTATTCTTCATCCCCGAGCTATGCTATCTATTTTAATACTGTCCTCGGTTTCCATAATATCTTCCTCGTAGGTTTGAATTCTGTTCGTGCCACGGTCATCGTCCGGCCAGTGGACCCCTACACACAACTGGTATATCAGGGACCCTACGATGGCCCCTATATGAGGCCCCACCACGGGCACCCAGAAATAGTTGTAGTTTCTTAACCTGGAATTAAATGATGAATACTAAATATCAGAATATTGCTGGTTTAATCCCTTTCCCAAACAAGACCTGGTTTTGATGCCTTCAATAAAAATAGTTTGAGAAAACAATGAGACAAAAGAAGAAAATGCTGATCATCAGCATTTTCTTCTTTTGTCTCAATGTTTCCTATGCTATATTATTAACCTTTTTTTATTTAGTAACGCCAAATTTGACGTCTGCAACAGCTTTCGAATAGTAGAATCCAAAGATTTTGTCGTTTGGGATAGGGTTAATTGTTTAAGGTAGATGATAATTGTTTACAAGACCTGATAAATACAGTTGAAACGCGTTATATCGAAGTCATAAGAAACGTTATGTTTAAGTCGAGATATTCGGAGATCAACTCAATTACCGATCTTTGTTCATTTTCTACTAAAATGATTTATAACCATGTTGTTGTATAAGCAACTCTAACAACCGGACGAACGTGCTACTGCGAATGGCTTGCGTCTTAAATAAAGGCCTAGTCGTGCGTTACACCCACTTGCAGTGGTCGTGCCAAGAACTTGTTTGGTGGATGCAAACACGACACAGAATGGATGTTACAAAGAATTGACAAGACAAGACTACGACCATTTTGCCTCCTTTGAAACACCAGGGGCACACAAGAGCCTCTCTTACAACCCGTGGTGCGTCCTTATAAATCGTGCGTATTCGGAGATTTTTCATAAATCTCCAAAGACGCAAGATTTGTAAGGACGCACGATGGGTTGTAAGAGAGGCTTGATTTTAACGAATACGTTCATTAATGAAATACAGTAGAGAAGGTTATAATGATATAATGTATGTTATACATACGTAAAAGGTTCGCCTCCCCACCCAGCTACTGCTGTGAATATTCTAGGACCGAGATCTCTGGCGGGGTTTATAGCATATCCGCAGTTTGAACCAAACGTCATGCCTATAGCTACCACGGTTAATCCTATACTGATGGCCGTGATACCTACAACATAGGGTAGTTTGTGGTGTTATTATTTCACTGTATTTATGTATTTATTATTTATAAATGATAAATATTCTAGGACGCAGAGCTCTGACTGTTCTAACAATTCTAACAAAGCTACAGAAAAGAGGGAGTGATGACTTTTCAAACTAAAATAATTCTGTTTTTGTTCATCAAACCCTTTGTTATGGGTACTCATTTGTATCGTCTCGTCGAGACGATTCAAATGAGAACGCACAACATAGGGTTTGGAATTGAAATAACAAAGTTAGAATGTCTTCACCCTCACTTATCTGTAGCCCTGATTCAACGCTATGCCTATAGAAACTACAGTTAGTACTGCTACCTATACAATAGATTAGTTTGTGATGTCATTATTTAAGTATGTATTATTTATTGATGTCACTTCAGCATTTTTTTCTTTTCTCTCGTTGTTTTCCAAACATTCCTCTGATCATACAAATGTCAAAAGATGGTTTCCTTGAGAATGGATTAAACGATTATTTGTAACATAGTCAAGTTGTTCCTTTACCTTTTGATGGTTGTGCGTTTCTAGGATCTGTAATCGCCAGAACACAGATTAACAATATAGCGGTTCCGAATACCTGAAGAAAACAACAAGCTGATTATGAAACATCACCAAATAGCGGAACTTTTTTTAACATGATTGCCCTATAGCGGCACTGTCAAATAGTGGCACTTTTCTTATAAATGTCACCTTGATAATTGAACTTGACTGAAAACAAAGACTAAATACTTTCCCGATAGGTTTTATAAAGTAATATTTTCCATCCGGAAGCCTTTTAGCGCACGCGTGATCTTATACTGGTTATCAGTCATATTTTTTTTTGCGTATCAGCAAACACGAAGTGGTATGATGATTATAACCATTCTAGATCGCCGTGTGCTAAAACTTAATGCTTCTGGTTATAAAATTATAGGTATAAAACGTAGCATGTTATCAATAGAAATACTAATTAATTTCGAATTATATATAGTGCGGTCACAATATTATGGCACATGTACACATATTTCACCTATGAAAACACGACAATACGACTGTAGTTTTGACTTGTGATGGTTCGAATCTTGCAGGTGTCTCATACCTGCAAGATTCCAACCAAAACATGCAAAATTGTATTGAGACTATGAACGTTTTTTCCGTTGTTTATCAAGGCAAAATTTGTAAGCCTAAACATGTGGTAAAATATCGGAACTGTACTATAAAGTTTCATTGCAAATTGGATGCAACTGAAGCCTTAAAAGTGGAATCTTGTAGAGAGCTTAGGACTTAAGCCATTCTCCCAAACTGCAAAAATACAAATTCTTTTCATTTGGAACATGCTGCAGACAACAATATGGATGTCGAAGAAGAATTGGTGTGTGAAAACATTCAAGCAAAAGGAGAAAACATTGATATCATCAGTTTTTGTTTTCCCATTGTTTTCCGAATACTTTCCTGTCATGGATGTCGAAACTAGGACTCGTTTGTGTTTTTGTCACCGATATCAGTAATCTATTATTTCTGCAATATTTCACCAAAATTACCAAATTTTCCTTTATACATGTATTTTGTCGTCTGCAACTCGATGGAGTTTGGACCAATTTATACATTATTTTGTTTGGGGAATGGGTTAACCCATTACAAAACAACAACATTTTTTAGAGTTATCCATATTCAAAGATGTTGCAGACGACAATTTCAAATGGATGAAATTTCAAATCATTTGGTCTTTTTGGGTAGAAAACTTTGTGGCAAATGAAGAAATTGCTTGTCACAAGCAATTTCTTCATTTTCCACAATGTTTTCCAAAGCCATTGTCTTTTGGGGGCGTCAAAACAATCATTGTTTAGGAATGGGATAAGGCAGTTAAAGGCATGAACTCACTTGATCGCCAAAACAATTCATCGTGGAAACATAAGGCTGTGGATAAGTTGACCATATTCCCGCTGTTGCATGTTCCCCAAGTGTTTGTCTGTCGCCATCATCGTAATGTTGAAGAGCATCTGTAAAATTATACAAAAAAGAATGATAAAACAATCTGATAAAAGTCCAATGTTTACTTTTCAGTTACTTGAAACATTATCTTGTGGATAAGTCGACCATATTCCCGCTGTTCCCCCAGCGTTTGTCTGTCACCACCATCGTAATGTTGATGAGCATCTTTAAAATTATAGCAAATAGAATGATAAAACAAATTGATTAAAGTCCGATGTTTACTTTTCAGTCACTTGAAACATAATCTTGTGGATAAGTCGACCATATTCCCGCTGTTGCATGTTCCCCCACCGTTTGTCTATCGCCACCATCGTAATGTTGAAGCGCATCTTTAAAATATGGAACGATTTTATCCAGTTAAGCGTGACGTAATTTCGGACAAACAATAGTACTTCGTAGGTGTTGTTATAATATCTCGTAACTACGGTTTGAATAACGAGATTTTATAACAACACCAACGGTTTATAAATACATAACGGTAACCAAGTCTATTTTTAGCACAAAATTCATTGCTACGTAATATACCAAAAGAATGGTAAAATTAACCCCTTCCTAAACGACGAAAATGTCAGACTTGTCCAAATCCAGAGAGTCTACAAACGACAAAATAACGCCGTTGTAAATGCAAAACCTCGTATCTCGATTTTGGAAAATTTTAAAGGGGAGAGAAAAAAGTGTAATAATTTTTCCCAGACTGAAATGTTTAACTTGAAATTTGGACATATTGTTCACAAATAATGTGTCATTAATACTGATCAGTAAAAAAAAATCTCAAAACCTGCAAAAATTGTCTTAACTGGGCACACAAGTTGCTCTGAAAATCGCTTGAATCGACATACGAGCTTTAGCATTTACACCGACGATAAGTGTTTTTGAGTTTGAGTTTATTGGGGTTTTACGCCGTTTTCAACTACCAGGGTCATATCGCGGCGGCTGGAGCACCTAACCGTGGGTTCCTGGTATTTCTCGCACCAGTACAACCACAATATCCAAACCGAGCCTCCAGCTGCTCTCTCACATAGATGATTCACACCCATTGGTGAGAGACAAATGACTTTTGTCAAATGTCAGAATGGATACTGGCCGAGCCGGGGTTCGAACTCGAGACCCCTGGATTGACAGACTCCGACGTAACCGACTGAGCTATCCGGGCTCGACGATAAGTGTTTCTGAATGTACAAGGTTTGTATCTTATCATCTTAGCACGGGAAGTATTGAAAGAAAATGTGAAAATTCTGGGCCCCGTATTACTAAACATCTTACGATCAAGTTTTTGTGTAAAGTGTGTAACAAGACATCTGATTGCACGAGAAATTCGACTGAGCCAATCAGGGCTGTTGTTACAAGTAATTGATATGTAAAAATCAAACGTACGATCGTTGGTAATACGGGCCCCTGGGGCCTGTTTCATCAAAACATTTAAGAAGTATTTTTGACTTACCGAAGACTTACGATAAGTTTATGGCAAGAAACGCGTATCGCCATTCTATCAAAACCTGTTTTATGCGATTTTTGTTTTAAGCGATATTTAAGACATCGGTAAGTCAAAAATACGTCTTAAATGTTTTGATGAAACAGGCCCCTGGTTATCAGCATTTTCTTCTTTTATCTCTATGCTTTTCAAAATCTGTCTGAATCAGGAGCGTCGGAACCAAGGATTGTTTGGGCAGGGTTCAGAAGAGCCACAAGCATGCTCGACAGGTCCGAATTAACTCATTACCAAACGACAAAATTTTGGACTGGTCCAAATTCAAAGATGTTGCAGACGACAATTTCAAGTGAATGAAATTTTGAATTTTTTGGTATTTTTTGGTAGAAAACATTGTTGGAAATGAAGAAATTGCTTGTCACAAGCAATTTCTTCATTTTCAACAATGTTTTCCAAAGCCATTATCTTGTGGGGAGTCAAAAGGAGTCACTGTGTTGTAATGGGTTAAAAGCCACTGCATATAACAAAGAGAGAATATGTAAGTTGTTGCACATAAAACAAGGAGAGAAAAGGAAAAATGTTAATCGTCAGGAATTCCTATGTTTCTCTCCAGATATTTTCAGATAAGTTGTCCATTTGTAAGAGACAAAGGACTTACATGTAGCCTATAGCCTACTTATAAAGGTATACTTACTCATTTATGAAATACCAAATAGGTCAAGTACCATAAAACATCAGTTGATTGTATTTTATCTCCCAAAACCACGTAACTACAGCTTTACTAAAGCTGTAGTTACGGGGTTTTGGATGGAAAACAACGGCGAACGTAATTAATTTCGACGACACAACACAAAAATTCGCCACTAAATATTGGTTAAAAAGCAAAAACATCATAACTTAAGCCTTTTCAGACTTGATTAACGGTATCTCGTTCGTCAGTTTTAAAGCAATTCGTCGCTTTTCAACAAAAACCTCGTATCTACAGCTTTAAACAAGATGTAGATACGAGGTTTTTGTTGAAAAGCAGCAATATAATATTCCAAATTCGGTTATCAGTGTGGTAAAACGCATCTCAGTTGGATAGATTAACATTCTTATGTTCTTACGAATTAAAACAAACACGGAAGTATAGAACTAGACCAGTCAGCATATCGTCGATTTTCTTAAAAAACTTCGCAGCTACAGCTTGTTTTCAGCTGTATAACTGTAGTTACATGGTTTTGGAAGAAAATGGCGGGATATCAGCTACTTGTATGTAGATGCTGATACTATCCAATGCTAATGATCTAATTCTTGATTGAATAAAATCTGTTTTAGGCTCTTTTTTTTTTTTTTTTTTTTTTTTTTTTTTTTGACAAATCCTAACTTTATTGATATCTACACTTACCACATAAAGTAACGCAACATTTTCAAATTTCAATAATTCTGTTTCAAACAAACCATGATCTAGAATGGTACTTTCTATAGTTTGCAATGAAGGTTTATGATAGTTATTTTTAATAAAATATTTAAATTTCCAATGAACAAGCCAGAATTACGTCCCCTTATTATTTCACGTTAATTTCGTCCTAAGGTCTTGCAAGTTAAAAAACAATCCTAAAAGATAATTTTACTGATAGTATGTTGTCCGTTACACAGTAAAAACACGAAAAAATGTCACTGTGCGCACTAAGTGTCATGTCATAACTTCCGGAAAAAAGCCGTCAACATAATATGATATTATCACTTGATTGTTGCGTTCTAGAAAATTCAATTGGCAGGGACCAAAAAGTTTGGCGTCCAAATTATCTACAATTTCAAGGTTGTTCTACCATTTTATTGCAAACGCCAGTGTGTAGGGTCGACCTAGATCATCGACTTGACCAGTTACAATCAGTCGGTAGGGTATTAGTCAAAGAGCCCTGAACATTTGGAAAAGATTCTTAATAGCAGCAGGTTCCACATAAATGAACAATGACATACGTGTGTAAGCCATCGCAAGTAAATGATTCAACCAGAAGTAACCAGTTTTATATCTGCAAATGCCTAAATTTTGGGATAACTTTCGCTTTTTTAAGACAACTTATCCATTCGAAGACGGTCTGATCCAGTTTAAGAGCTGCAGGTCTGTGTTCTGGATGTCCGCCGAAAGTCATAGAACTCACCCCAATGCCCAGGCAGGCGGGCTGGGACAAACATTTGAAATGTCAAAGTCGATACTCGTATGAACATTGACAATGTGTTGTGCCTTGCTGTCCCTGGCATCATGTAGGAAGAGTCAATGGCATGTTGCAAAAGGGTGGCATTCCTGCACACACTGCTGCTTTCACACGACAGTTGTGCAGCAAAACAAGGTACCTGCCCGTATTCCAGGATATGTCTTCTATCGAACAGTTTTGGGATAATCTGAATTGGTGCGTTCGTGGTAGTCCTAATCCTCCAACAAACTTGTTTTGCGATTGAACAACCTTTCAGTGTGAGTGAACTAAGTTTCTTTAACACCAAAATGCTTCAAAAATGGTGTCAATGAGACCAAGATGTCACTTGTTGGTTAATACAAGGGATAATTATAACCATAAATTTGTTTGTGACTTTTTAAGTTACACCAGGTGTCTTTGTGTTGAATTTTTTGTCTGTAAATATCTTAGCATTCTTATGGTGTTTCGTTTACTGTTTGATGAAATATTATTTATGATGTCAAAACAAAAATATCCTTAGATTTATTGATAAGTTTTGAGATATTTGATATTGGATGAGTGTTGCGTTTCTTTATGTGGTAAGTGTACATCGTAGCATCTTTTGTAGGCTTATCAGCTTTTAACACTCGTTCTCAGAATAGGACGTCGATTTCTGAAAAAGGCTGTCTTCGCTATAAAAATATATATAAAAAATAGAAAATCATCAATAGTTCAAAATAAGTTTGCATACCTTCAATATGATTTATAGTACAAATAAAAAATGGGTAAAACTCATCATAGTCTACAACTGTATGGATTTGGGGATTCCATGTTTATACCAAGGGGTCGATTTTTCGCATGTCCCCGCGCTGTTTGTTGTTGATTTGAAGCTTTTATAGGCAAGTTGGAAAAATGCAATACAAAAAAGATATTTCCGAAACTGATAAATGACTATGTGCCAACGTAAAAATAAGTAATACTTCACTAATTGAGGTAAAAAGAAAAAAATATCCGCAATAATATTTTGTCCCCGAATTTAGGTAATCTACGTTAAGAGTCATTTAAAAAAATAATGAATAATTCAAGAACTCCTTTAAAACAACGGTTATCAACGAAATTAGTATCTTAAACAAGCATTTGAATAATCAGACTGCAATATAGACACGCATGTGTTCCATGTTTTGTTTAAAAACACAATAATGCAACCAAGGTACAACCGTTGTTTTAAGCTTGTAATTTACGTTAGTGACATTGTTCCCATACAAGAAGAAATAGAAAAATAACCAATATAGTAGGAAGTAGGATTGAACTTGAGAAGGAAATAGCGGTAATAAATTACCTTTTTATATCTTTTCCGAATTGTCAATCGAGAAATGTTTCCATTGCAGTAATTTACGTTATGTAAGCTACGTTAGTGAAAAACACGATATTCGATGTTTTGAGCCCGATAGAGAGATTAATTGGTTGTTAAACTGTAAAATATACATACAAAGTCTGAAAAAATCATGTTCCTTGTTTCATTGTCCAACATGCCAGTCTCGTGGAGTGTCATTAGAAGTATGTGACGGGTGGCAGAATTCGAGGTAAGTTACATGTTTTTAAAAAATTTCCACAATTTCTTTACGGTTTCATAATTTTTCATATTATGAAGGATATATTGATACAAAAACTGTAAAAGATGTTTTCCAAATTGTGACAACAGACCTGATTAAAGCACACTTATTAACACAAACTTTGAATTCGTGTTGAGAATTCTTGACTAACCCTCTAATATTTATAGTCCATTATTACAGAAACCTAAATGTAATCCTTAAAGAATTGTGGATTGTTTTCAAATTTAAAAGCACAATAATTGTATGACATGTTTTAATTGTAATTTTATTCAAAAGATTGAATTGACATGTTGTGCTAAAAGGCGATAACGTAGCTTTCAAAAATGGATATATATCTGCTCTAAAGCTCTACCAGTATATCTTTAAGATATCATAGCATGTTAAGCTATGTTATCATGGGCTTAAGATGTCGAATTTCTAAATCTACTCGATTAGATATGGATTTTCCATGTGGAATCAAAGTTATTCAACTCGATATCTTAACGTAGATTACCAAAGTAGATAACGTAGATTACAAATCAAATTTTACATTTTAAAAGTGTCACAATGCACTGGTTACATTAATTCTTACTGATTTTTCACTGTTTTGATCCCCTTAAACGAAACGGTTTGAGAAAACACTAAAACAGAAGACAAGAAATGCTGCTATTTAGTTTTTATCTCTTTGAATAATTATTTTCTAAGCTATATTTCACATAATTTCATTCAATATCAACACCCACTTTGTCATCAACAGAATCGTTTGAATTACAAGGCTGAATGTTTGCTGTTTGAGAAATTGTCCCTGTTGACCAGTTGTTGGTTAAGCGTGATGGCACTGTACGCAGAATCATTCCACCATATACCATGTGTCGAGGCTGTTGCAGATACACTATTCTTGGAGAGTGCATTAAAAAAGTGAATTTAGACACTTAAATGTTCTGCCTCAATGTGTACATTGATATGGATGCGTTCGTTTCTTTCTTTCATTTTTTTTTATATTTTGAAAACAATATATTCATTACAAAAAAAGATCCGTGCAAATTTGACTTTTGCATCACAGAGCCTTTATTATTATCATATTCATATGATATTAAATCATATAACATACGCATTCTGAATATGGATAATAACGGGAAATTTTAGACTGGTCTAAATGTAAACCCAAATTTGAAGGTGAAACAAATGTTACTCAAAACAGACAGTGTGTTATTCATAACATAGAAACTTTTCAGGAAAAGGAAACAAGAGGCCCAGAGGGCCTTATCGGTCACCTGAATCAAATGAGCAGAAACATTTAAGGAAAATGTTAAGTTAACAAAAAGCGCAACCCCCCCAGCACCACCATTTCTTGACAGTCTTTTTTTCTCTTGTACAAACTTATTTAAAGACTCAAATACCAAAATGTGAATTCAATCCAACAATAGAACATTTCTTAATATGTACCCTATTTACCCCCTTTTGGCACCTTTTGGGGCCCCAAAGGAAGATAACTCCAGGATTTGTAAAAATCTGAAGCGGCTTCCCATTGGAATGCTTCCTGCCAAGTCTGGTAGAAATCTGTCCAATGGTTCTCAAAAAGAAGAAAATGTTCAAAGTTAAGTAATTGCGCGAACCCCTCCCATCCTCCATCCACAGCACGGCCATTTATTGACGAGTTTTTTTTCTCTTGTACAAATTTTGTAGCCCTTGCCCTAAACACTTTAACTTCCAAATGTGTATCCAATGCAACAGCCGGTTCATGAGTAGAAGATATTTTAAGATGTACCCAATTTACCCCCTTTTTGGCCCTTTATGGGACCCCAAAGGGAGATAACTCTATGATTTGTACAAAGTCTGAAGCGGCTTCCTATTAGGATGCTTTCTGCCAAGTTTGGTTGAAATCCAATCAATGGTTCTTAATAAGAAGTGGAAATTGTTAAGTTAACTATAAATACCGCAACCCCCTTCCCATCCCCCATCCCCAGCACGGCCATTTCTGGGCGGATTTTTTTCTCTTGTACAAACTTTGTTGTACTTGCCCTAAAGACTCTAAATACCAAATGTGAATCAAATCCAACAGCCGGTTCATGAGAAGAAGATTTTTTAAGATGTTCCCTATTTAACCCCTTTTTGGCCCCTTATGGGGCCCCAAAGGGAGATAACACCATGATTCGTACAAATCTGAAGCGGCTTCCCATGGGGATGCTCCCTGCCAAGTTTGGTTGTAATCCGTCCAATGGTTCTCAAGAAGAAGTCGAAAATGTTAAGTTAACTAATAACGCGACCCCCCCTCCCATCCCCCATCCCCAGCACGGCCATTTCTGGGCGGATTTTTTTCTCTTGTACAAACTTTGTTGTCCTTGCCCTAAAGACTCTAAATACCAAATGTAAATCAAATCCAATAGCTTGTTCATGAGAAGAAGATTTTTTAAGATGTACCCTATTTAACCCCTTTTTGGCCCTTTATGGGGCCCCAAAGGGAGATAACTCCATGATTCGTACAAATCTGAAGCGGCTTCCCATGGGGATGCTCCCTGCCAAGTTTGGTTGTAATCCGTCCAATGGTTCTCAAGAAGAAGTCGAAAATGTTAAGTTAAGTAATAACGCGACCCCCCCTCCCATCCCCCATCCCCAGCACGGCCATTTCTGGGCGGATTTTTTTCTCTTGTACAAACTTTGTTGTCCTTGCCCTAAAGACTCTAAATACCAAATGTAAATCAAATCCAATAGCTGGTTCATGAGAAGAAGATTTTTTAAGATGTACCCTATTTAACCCCTTTTTGGCCCTTTATGGGGCCCCAAAGGGAGATAACTCCATGATTCGTACAAATCTGAAGCGGCTTCCCATGGGGATGCTCCCTGCCAAGTTTGGTTGTAATCCGTCCAATGGTTCTCAAGAAGAAGTCGAAAATGTTAAGTTAAGTAATAACGCGACCCCCCCTCCCATCCCCCATCCCCAGCACGGCCATTTCTGGGCGGATTTTTTTCTCTTGTACAAACTTTGTTGTCCTTGCCCTAAAGACTCTAAATACCAAATGTAAATCAAATCCAATAGCTGGTTCATGAGAAGAAGATTTTTTAAGATGTACCCTATTTAACCCCTTTTTGGCCCTTTATGGGGCCCCAAAGGGAGATAACTCCATGATTCGTACAAATCTGAAGCGGCTTCCCATGGGGATGCTCCCTGCCAAGTTTGGTTGTAATCCGTCCAATGGTTCTCAAGAAGAAGTCGAAAATGTTAAGTTAAGTAATAACGCGACCCCCCCTCCCATCCCCCATCCCCAGCACGGCCATTTCTGGGCGGATTTTTTTCTCTTGTACAAACTTTGTTGTCCTTGCCCTAAAGACTCTAAATACCAAATGTAAATCAAATCCAATAGCTGGTTCATGAGAAGAAGATTTTTTAAGATGTACCCTATTTAACCCCTTTTTGGCCCTTTATGGGGCCCCAAAGGGAGATAACTCCATGATTCGTACAAATCTGAAGCGGCTTCCCATGGGGATGCTCCCTGCCAAGTTTGGTTGTAATCCGTCCAATGGTTCTCAAGAAGAAGTCGAAAATGTTAAAAGTTAACGCACGACGGACGACGCACGACGCACGACGCACGACGACAGACGAAACACGGCCGCAATAGGTCACCATGACCTTCGGTCAGGTGACCTAAAAATGCTGACTATTGGCATTTTCTTTTCCGTTGTCTATTTCTTGCTTTCCATTTTAAATGGTGATCAGAACCAGGACTTCGGAGGAAAGGGGTATAATTGTTTGTGTATGATATCCCATTTCTTTTCGCTTGTGCACATCTAAGAATGTTTCGAAAATTTATAAGGAACTTTTTCAAAAATCATTATACCTATTCAATGAAAGGTTTTGATATTCAGAAAAAAATCGTGGAAGTAAAAGCAATAGCGTGGAGAATTTCAGTCTATGATTTTAAAGTTGTTACTGTTCTTGTTCTGTCTACGGTAAATATAGTTTCCCTTAGACATTTTTTATTCATAAATGTCTAAAAACTTCTTCCCATATATTTTTAGCATATTTATAGTATTTTCCTTGGCACCCTACGATTTGTTATACTCAAATGAGGCATTTATAATTTGGTGTAATCTACTCTATGTCGTGATTTAATCTACGTTGTAAAGAGGACAGGCGATTTTAAAAGTAAAATTTCGCAAACAAGCACAGAGAATAGATACTTTTCATATCTGTTTAAATAGTAAATTACATTTTTCACAGGATAACAGTAGAAGATTGACAACTTTATAATTTTTTATCTACTTCTATTTTTAGTTTTGAAAGAATGTGTATTTTCATCGCCGACAGATATATCAAAATTATTATTTAAAGACTGAGATTGGGAATTCAGAATAGAAAATAACAAACCCTCTCAGTTAGAATATCAAGAAATATGATTAAATCATTTCTTACAGTAAAATGTAAAATAATCCGTAAAATATTGTCAATTTTTTACTCATAACGCAGATTACACTTCATTTATACCAGAGTTAAGAAACCTAGTGCAAAAAATAAAAATCACTGTATTTGAGTTCTGATATTTCGCATTATTTTTCATAAATGGTTGTTCTATGGAATGAAAAAGAAAAACAACGGTTTTGAAGAAGTTCATTTTTGCTCAATTTGCAAATTGGAATCGACGTCCTATTCTGAGAACGAGTGTTAAATGGGAACAGCCTAATGCTTTGTCATTTGGGAAAGGGTTAAAAATGCCTTACCGTGATATACAGCAAACACACAGACGGACGCTACAAACGCTCCAGCATACTGCATGATCATATAGGCCGGTACTTTCCATAGTGGGAACTTGCCCAGGAGAGCTAGAGCCAGCGTGACAGAAGGGTTAATATGGGCTCCGGACACCCCACCGGCCACATAGATACCCATAGACACCCCGATACCCCATGACCAGTGGATGGACAAGGCTGATCCTAGTGCACCCTTCGTGAGGATAAATTGAGCTACTGACCCTTGTCCGAATGTCTAAAAATAGAAGAATAATCGTAGTTTTTTCAGCAAAAACCTCGTAACTGCAGCCTGTTTTAAGCTGCAGTTACGAGGTTTTTGTTGAAAAGCGTTGATAGTAAGATTCCCACTCCTCTAGCCACATAAATACCCATAGACACCCCAATACCCCATGACCAGTGTATAGACAAGGCGGATCCTAGTGCACCCTTCGTGCGAACATACTGGGCCACCGAACCCTGTCCGAATGTCTGAAAATTGAAGAACAAGAGGCCGACAATCGTCGCTTTTCGATAAAAACCTCGTAACTACAGCTTGATACAAGCTGCAGTAACGAGTTTTTTGTTGAAAAGCGACGATATAGTAAGATTCGCACTCCTCTAGCCACATAAATACCCATAGACACCCCGATACCCAATGACCAGTGGATGGACAAGGCTGATCCCTAGTGCTCCTTTCGTGCGAACATACTGGGCCACCGAACCCTGTCCGAATGTCTGAAAATTGAAGAACAAGAGATCGAAAGTCATCGCTTTTCCACAAAACCATCGTAACTGAAGCTTGAATCAAGCTGCAGTTATGAGTTTTCTGTTGAAAAGCGACGATAGTAAGATTAACACACCGCTAGTCACATAAATACCCATAGATAATACCCCAATACCCCATGACCAGTGGATGGACAATGCGGATCCTAGTGCACCCTTCGTGAGGATAAACTGAGCCACTGAACCCTGTCCGAATGTCTGAAAATAGAAGAACAAGGGACCGAATATCGTCGTTTTTCGATAAATAACCTCCTAACTGCAGCTTGTTTATAGCTGCAGTTACCAGTTTTTTTTGTTGAAAAGCGACGATAGTAAGATTAACACTCCGCTAGCCACATAAGTACCCAAAGACACCCCAATACCCAATGACCAGTGTATGGACAAGGCTGATCCTAGTGCACCCTTCGTGAGAACATACTGGGCCACTGAACCCTGTCCGAATGTCTGAAAATTGAAGAACAAGAGGCCGACAATCGTCGCTTTTCAACAAAATCCTCGTAACTGCAGCTTGAAACAAGCTGCAGTTACGAGTTTTTTTGTTGAAAAACAGCGATATGATCAGATTAAAATGTATCCTGCAGTTCGTGTTCTATTTGCGTTAAATATAACGACGTCGGAATAACGTTCTATGTTATAGTAATTTCCTGCGCATTTGTCGTTCTGAAGACAGGGCCAGGGACCACGGGTATCTCATCATAAATGTGATGCATAGTAGGCCTGTACCCGGTATGCGCATTTCTTAATCAGAATTAATATTTATCTTCTTTTCTTTCAATGCTTTCCAAAGCATGACGGACCCCAAAAGCCAGGATATGTCTATTCAAAACTGTCGACGTCATATTTGGCAATCCGTATGTGGGCGAGAGCAGGGGACTAGGACAAGGACCAACTATATGGTAGGCCTATTTAGCCCATTACCAAATGGCCAATTTTGTACTGTCCCAATTCAGATGATACTGCTGACGACAAAATGGATGCTACTGTTAATAACATACCATAGAAAACATTATTCAGGCAAAAGGAGAAAATGCTGGTTGTCAGTATTTTCTTCAATTGTCTAAATGTTTACCAAATTCTTTTCTCTTCAGAGCGATAAAACTAGGTCTTCTTTTGGGAAAGGGTAAGACTAGATCTACCACGTTTCAAGATCAGCGCATGTGCCTTAGAAATCAAAATTCAGTCTGATCAGGTTCTAGCCTACAGTAGCTACATGTCATGACCAAGCTAGATTGGAAAAACAAAATGGATAGAGATCAGACTGCGCATTTGCGCAGGCTGATCTGGATCCATGTTGGTCACAATTGCCAAAAGGTCTCTTTTTCCATATCATAGCTCATTTATACATTATGTAGGTAGAACTATTCATCCAACACAGGAAACGAAGGGTTCCCAGGATAGAATTTCACTGGAGACAAAAATAGTTTGGTGGGTTAACTCTTTCACAAACAATGTTGGATTTTGACGACCTTGAAAAAGGGATTAGGGAAAGATTGAGGCATCATTGCATCAATACATGCTACTTTCTTTGCGATATTATAGATTTAGATCTACACAAATCTTATCTTAATCAACATCAAGATCTATTTTGTTATCTGCAGCAACTTTCAAATTGAACTGGTCTAAAACTTCGTCATTTATGAAAGGGTTTAAATCTATTGTGCGAAAAAAACTCAAGTTAGATTTAACTATGCGTTACAAATAATAGCCCCAAAATACATAGAGATCTATCTATTTACACAAAAAGGCGCGAAAATTGTACAAAGATCTGTGTTAAATTTTATCCCTTTCCAGAATAGCAAAAAAATAAGAAGTCAAATCAAAACAGAAAATATTGAGACAAAAGAAAAATATGATGGTTTATAAATCACCCATTTTGTCGTCTGCAACAGCAAGTAACCCCAAAATTATGTTCTGTAAATGGGTTACCTAGTAGGCCAATGTCAGAATGAATGCATTCGACATGAAAAGTGCAAAGCTAGGAGCCCAGTCATCCTGAATTTAAACATGCTAGATCTTGCAGTGTAGAAAGGGATCAGACTGTATGTGTGTGCATGCTGATCTTGATCTATAAGCCTTCAACTGCAGAATTTAACCAACATAACACACATTAGCATAATCCTTTCCAAAACAAAACCTGATTTTTACATCTTTTATAGGAATAGATCTAGTTATTGGAACACATTGATGGAAAAGAAGAAATGCTGAAAAAACAAGCATTTTCTCATTTTGCTTCAACGTTTTTTTTGGGGCTAGACTCTAGTCTATATTAGATCTACTCACAAATTTCACTTTTATTCACATAAATTTTGTCGTCTGCAGCAGCATTCAATTTGAGTCACCCTAAAATTTTGTCGTTTGGGGAGGGTTTAATGAAAGTAAATTTAGATCTAGATCTACTTACCAACAATATAAACGTCCCTAGAAATTCCGCCAATGATTCTCGAACAAGATTATTTTTAATCCGTAATCTTCCTAGACAACCAGACATTTTTTAACATGTATCAAAATCTCACTCTAAAATTTATTGTTATTTTATAGCAGATAAAACACACTGATCTAGATCTAGATTCTTTTTTATATATCGCTGCTTTTCTTCAAAAACCTCGTATCTGCAGCTTAAAACAAGCTGCAGATACGAGGTTTTCGCAGAAAAGTGACGATATATTCCAGTAGTTCACAGTAGAATCTAGATTTACATGACTATTGTGTAGTATGCGCTAGCCTATGTATAATCAGGAACAAAATACACATGACGTAGAACTTGATTATGAGAGAAAATGTTTTACCCTTTCTCTCACGATGAAGCCTAACAATCAACAACAAAGCTTTTTTAATGCCATAATTTTGAGACGGATCATACAAAGGTATGGGCGGAAATGGGGGCTTTTATGCCCAACAACAATGAAAAAATGTTGGTAGACTCTAAATCTAGATCTAGATTTTCTATTTCGAATTTTCTTCTTTTACAAAGCCCTTTAACCCTTTTCCAAACAAGACCTGTTTTTGAAGTCCTTAATAGATTAGGCTTGGGAAAACATTGAAACAAAAGAAGAAACTGATAACCAGCAGTTTCTCCTTTTGTCTCAATATTTTCTGTGCCATATTTTACACAAATCCTATCTCTAAACATCCATGTTCTCATTTGTGGCAGTTTTTTTAAAGTGGATCACCCTAAAATTTTGTCGTTTGGGAAAGGGTTAAATAGATCTGGTCTTACATCTGAAAGGTGCACCAAAAAGCATCCTTCTTTAGGACATGGTTGATAAAGAATTAACCGACCTTTTGTCATTCTTGAAAGCACTTTTCGCATCGTCAAGCATGCCGACCTTATTCTTACCCTTTCTCAAAATGACAAAAAAATGTAGAAATAAACGGGACTGGGTTGAATAATAATACTTAGGACAAGAAATATTTTGACAAAAGGAGGAAATGTTGTAGGCCCTAATGAAAACATCGGTGAAGAAGAGAATTATAATACAAAGTCCAGATGAAAAGCGAATCTCCCTCTAGATCTAGTTTGTATCAATTTGAAAAAAGTTTTTGTTCCCAATTTTCGTCTAGGCCTACACATCTTTTCGAAGAACTGACCAGAAGGCACTGGCATTGTCTGAGAACGGCTTAATTACTTTTAAAAAATAAAATTTACTCCGATCATGACCCATGCCAATCTTTTACGTTTCTTTTAGATAAAGGCGCAATTGCAAACTTATTACAGAACAGCTTGGATCCTGATCAGCCTACGTGTATACGCAGGCTGATCAGGATCCACGTTGGTCTGAAACGCCATTTACTGTAAGGGTCCTTTTTCCATATTCCGTATTATGTATTTAGGCCATGCTGATAACAAACTAGCAGTTTGTGGACAAATACCCAATCAATCCATATAAATCGTCGCTTTTCTTCAAAAACCTCGTAACTGCAGCTTGTCTTAAGCTGCAGTTACGAGGTTTAGGAAGAAAAACGCCAATATCCAAGCCTGTGTAAATAAATGATTGTTTTCAAATACGATCTAATTCACTTTCGATTTTCAAGTGTTCGTTTCGCTATTGACCTACAATGTTAACATAGATAGGATTTTCATTCTCCAACTCATGCAATTGAGTTAGGATCTGGGAAAAAAAAAAAAAAAAAAAAAAAAAAAAAAAAAAAAAAAAAAAAAAAAAACAAGAGTGCCTGAAAGGCACTGATATCGCTCACCTGAGTTCTTCGTGTATATGATTGTGTACAAGATAAATTTTGTTGTAAAAAAAAAAATTAATGTCACATTAAATTATTGTAAATTAAGTTTCATAATTTCCAATGAATGCAATAAAGTCACTGCAAATAAAGATTATATAATTTGCAATGAATGCAATGAAATCTTATTATCATTGAATCATATCGTCGTTGTTAATACAAAACCTTCTATCTCGATTTTGGAAAATTCTAAAGGGGAGGGAAAAAAGTGTAATAACTTTTCCCAAACTGAAATGTTTTACTTGAAAATTGGACATATTGTTCACAAATAGTGTGTCATTAATACTGACCAGTAAAAATATCTCAAAACCTGCAAAAATTTTCTTAACTGGGCACACAAGTTTGTATTTTGAACATCGCAAAAATTGACAACAAGGTTTTGCATTTACACCGACGATATGCATATTGTGTCATTAGCATACATGTTTGCCATTGAATATCATGTTCTGTTCCAGTTTGATTTTTATAACCAGATTCAACTTTTACAATCAAATTTTGAAACATCAGAAGGAAAAACATTACAAGTAATAATATTCTTATGGTATGAGGAAGATAAACCCGGCCCTGCCACACAAACTTTTTTTGACGGGTCAAAAAAGTACAACCAAATATTTGAAAAGAGTTCTACAAAGTTTTTTAAGTATGATAAGACCTGCCCTGCCAAGATTTTTTTAAGGTATCAAAGAATTCACCAACAAGTGTTGAAAAGAGTTCTTCAATGAACATTCCTGCTAGGTTTGGTTTATTTAAAATTGGCCCTACAGTTAATTTTGAAGGATTTTCTTATGATTTCTCTTAGTATGATAAAGAATATTTTTTGACAAATTTTGAAACCCTAAAACTTTGCCATTTGGGAAAAGTTTTAATATTGTCAAAACAGTAGCATAAATGGTAACACTGTAAAAACAATAACATCAAATGTCCTTGAAGGAAATAGGGTAAAAAAATAAAATAATTATAAATTACACACTTTTGAAAACAAGTATAAGACAGCATTTAAATTTCAAATGTACCAGTATTATCTTTATAGACTTTTAAAGACCATAGTTCAAACTATTAATTTATGATTGAAATAAAAAGCTATCATTAGGAAATAGATTGGCTTGAATGACTTGTAACCCATGTGGGTGAAAAATAGACGAGGGCATCATTAAATTGACATTTATTTTATTCCATTTTGATCAAAATAACTCCACTAAGATGTTCATTATTTCCGATTTACAAAAGATGTTCTATTCACCCAAACAGCATTCAAAATGTTAATAAAACATAAAAAAATGTTCATTTTTTTTAAAGAGACATCATAATTCCGACTGTAATGTGTCTATAGTCGGTAGAGCAATTAACAAAAATCAATATGATCAACAATTATCAATTGTGATTAGATGGACTGATTTGTCCTAGCTCAAATTATAAACCTGATTAATCTTGTAAAAATAATCAACTACATGTAATTCACTATTCAACAAATACAATGTATCAATCTATATACAATCTCTCCGTTCTAATCTTGGGCAAATTTACTCAGCTACACTCTGTAGATGATGACCAAGCCTATCTATGATCAGTCTTATTTTATTGGCTGAAAAAATATCATGGGTGTATTATTAATAAATCTGCATGACCAACACTATTGGGACATTTCCAATATGGGGTTGTTACTACTTTAAGAACTTGTATGATTGGTTGAGAGATTATCATGAGCATTATCAATTATTTGAATACACAAAATTATTCTAAATGCTCAAACAGTTCCACAAAACACTCAATGAAATCATTCCATTCATTCAGAAAATCATTCAAAATAAATTTCCATTCAACCGAGGGCCTCAATTCTATGATGTTCTCGACTGTGTATCCCACCTTTTTGTACTTTTGGATAACTTAATCAGTGTAGAAGAACAGAATTTTATGGTCAGACCAATATGTTTCAATAGTCCCAATTTTGCCATGAGAATTTGATAGAGCTAAATCAAGAACTGACAAATTATCTGTGGTAGGGCCATTGTTTAGAATTTTACAGTATAACATTTGTTCAATATCTGTCAATACTTTGTTGTAACCATGTGAGAAATCAATATTGAAATCACCCAAAATAATTATAGATTTAGAAAAATCTAAATTTGGCAATAAATTGTCAGAGATACAATCAATTAGGTCTTGGTTTGATGTAGATGGAGATTTATACAAGAATGCTATCTGAAAGTCTTTCGACTTGTGTTTAACTTTTACCAATACAAATTCCAACTTTTTATCACTGTAAGTCATGTGACTTTTGAGTTGTATGTCTGTTCTTAGATAGACACATAATCCATGTGCAGGCCTTTTTGCTGTTAACTGTTCCTGGTCATTCCTAATTAAGTTGAATCCTTCAATAGCATATTCCTCTGTCTGATCTTGTTCGCAAAGCCTTGTCTCTGCTACACCAAAAATGTGAGATGACATCAGGTTGTAATCATATCTAATATCTTGAAAATGTAAATGTAAAGATCTGCAATTATTGAATGCTATTTTGAAATGTTTATCCCGATCTACCACGTCAAGGGGTGTGAAACATATTTCGAGAGAAGCCTCCATATTTAACCTTTGCATTTCTATTTGAACTTGGTTGTCAACAGTATAAGCTTGTTCATTCAGGTTTAAAATCTGAAGATTCTGCATGGATTTCACTCTGCTGAGGGCAACATAATGCAAATGAGGGATTTTTCGGGTCCTCTTCTGACTTAAATCTATTACTACCCTGTCTAAAGTACTACCTTGAGCTCGATGAACAGAACGTCCAGCAGATGGTTGTAATGGAAATTGAATTCTTTGAAATGTTTTCTTGTTGTACAAAAATGTTCTTTCAATGTCAAAAACAGGCGTCCAATTTTCATGAATTCCATGATGATAAAATCCTCTCTGTCGAAACCTGTTTCTAGTCATGGTTCCTGCATGAACTTCTGAAAAATGTACCCACACAATACTGGGACGATTAATGCCATTTTGTTTGTACTCAATAAACTTAACCACACATGATGCACCATTGGCTAGACCATCTTCTGTATCAATATTCACAGTAAGATCATATATCATGTCTACCACAATTGTGAGTGAGGTATGCAAATTAGCGGTTTTGTTTGGATCTGTTGGTAATCTATTAATTGCCTGTTCTTGCCTTTCCTTTGACAGCTTTGGTGAAATTACAACATCATGACAGGGAATTATAACTTTCTCAGTATTCATTGAAGTGATAAGTGACTCATTGAATGCATGCATGAAATAATTCTCGGCAAATAAATGCGGAGCATTCCTTTGATAGCAATCCATATCTGATGAGACTTGGCACTCTTTCAATTTAATTTGGTCTTGATCAGTTACTTCATTAATTCTTAATCTGTTAAGAAGCTCTGAGAATTCAATGTCATCTTTTTGTCTCATGATCTGTGTTAATTCAAAATACTTGAAATATTCCTTCCACAAATTAAGTGATAAAGAAGAAGCACCATGACTCAAATCATTGAATATCCAATCACCACTGACAGGTTTTAACTGATACAAATCACCAACTGCAATTACACTAACACCTCCAAAAGGTATTCTTGTACCTTTCAGTTCTTGAAGTCTCTGGTCAATGAATGACAGCATTGAATTACTGACCATTGATATTTCATCTATGATCACTATACTTAGATTCTTGTACTTAGTTCTGAATGTATTCAGATTGTCACAGGTTAATGTTTGATCTGACTGTTTGAACTTTTGTTTGAAGGCTGAGGAAATTGTTGACCCACCAATATTAAAAGCTGCTTTACCAGTAAAAGCACAAAGAAGAACTCTAACATCATCTGGATCTTCTCCTTCTTTCAGATTTAGAATTCTGTACAATGTTTGGTACAATGCCCTGATAACGACACTCTTTCCAACTCCAGCTCCTCCAGATAGAAAGACATATAATGGAGCATCTTTGGTCTTTACCCAATGAATAACATGGTTGTAAAATTGATTTTGTTTAGTGTTCAAGCAGCGCAGAAGTTTCCTGTATTCATCATCAGATAGAATATTCTCTCTTGTGATTACTTGAGGTGCAGAAAAAGAACACCCAAGCTCATTACCAATGTCATATTCTCTGTGTTCAATAACCCTATCTGGATTGAAATAAACAAATGCATCTGCTTCTATTGGTTCTTCTTCAGCAGTGTCAGCCTCAACCTGTTGAGTACCAGGAGCAAGTTCATCAAATGCATCATGTTCTGTCTCTGCAAGACCTTTAGCTAATTCAAGTTCTTCTGCATGGTGTTCATACTGATTACATTTATGATCAATAATATTCTTTTTAGATTGGTAGCTATTCTTGAATGTGGAGTATCCACCTTTCAGATCAGTTTCTTCATTTCGCCAAGGGTGAAACAAAAGTATTTTTTCTGTATAATGGTTTTCCTCATCTGTCTTTTTGTTAAATCTTACATAACGAATGACTCTGGCTGCTTTGCGCCTTTTTATTTTTATACCATTTTTCAATGTCAGAATGCAATCTTCATCTCTTAATTCTTGATCATTCATGTCATCATCATCCTCATTTCCATCTTCAGCCTTCTCATCTGAATCCATTTCTGATTTTGGATATGTTATGTCTAACTGTGATATATAATCAGCCAAACACCAGTTGTTAAGAGCCTTAGGCCTCTTAGCATATCTTTTCATGGCATTATCAGACATTACATCTTTAGAATTGTCTGGTAAATCCTCAAGTGCAGATTTTGATTTCAATAATTGGATTCTTTTGGTAGGAACTGATGTGTTAATGAACACAACATCTCTGGTACTCTTTGTTAGTGGCATTTGTAAAACCAAATACACAGCCTCTTGAGCACTTACTTCGACACTATTTGAAAATACATTGCCAATATGTCTCACTTGTCGTTTGATATCTAAGTTTCCATTCCGAGCTTCTTTTGCAGCTGCATGCATCAGGTTGCTCATACCTCTCTGTGATTTACTTATGTATGAAACTATATACATAGCACAGGCATAGGGATCTAAGACAAATTGTATGTCTATATTTGCTTTCCAAGCTTTAAGTATGTTTTTGTTATACAAATTAACTCTGATTTCTCTTGGCTGTCTCTTTAGAAACACTTTTGATGCTATCAAAGAACTACGGATGCATTTAATATATTCAGTTTCTGGCATGTTGGCAACTGATTGCAGAAATTCCTCATATGAGATATCAAAACCATCTTTCTCTTCATTCATTTTTGCTTGTAACTGGTTGTATTTCTTCAAATACTTTTCTTTGTCCTCATCAAGAGGATCTAAAACCATTGTACATTGCAGTGGAGGCAAAGGATAGCCAAATCGACAAATTCTGTCTTGCTTTTTGCGACAAGTTCTTGAGTGTTTATGTACTTGAAGGTCAACTAAATGTTGCATTTCAATCTCACCTTTAGAACACTGTAAATATTTATCCACATACTCTGCAATTTCTTCATTTGTATTCACGTTAAATTTAGGTGAATTCTCAGTCCAAACAAGCATATGAATGTGAGGTGAACCTCTTTGCTGAAATTCCACTCTATAGAAGTAATCAGTAAGTTTCCCTAATGGCTCATTTTCACTTTTCAAGATAAGATAAATAAATTCTTGTACTCGGCGATCAAAATACCGTGAACATGTTACTGGGTCTTTTTGAATAAGCCTAGTTTTTTGTTCCCATGTTAGTGCTTCTAAGTCTTCTTCACTGTAGTCTGTATCTTTATCTAAATTAGAAAGAATTCTCAGAAGATCTATCCATCTAGTATCAGCTGATGATAAGGATATAAACCATGTAGGAAGTCCCAATTGACGTATCATTGCGAAGACATCCTTCTTTTTTGTTTCAAGATAAGCTGGTGAATTCCTGAGTTGTTTAAAAATATAGTAACCCTCATCTTTCTTTATAATATTTTCTAGACATTTCTCATCCCTAGCATCTGCTGCTGTCAAGTTTGTTGAATTACTTTGACATCTCCTCACAGCCAGATTCACTTTGTCATTAAGCTGTTTCATCTGTATCTTTTTCAGTTTATAAAAAATGTTTGGTGTACTATTTGCTGCTCTTCTATCTACACTCCTTAACTCCCATTTAGCTATATCACTGTAATGAACTGGGACCGTCCTTTTTTCATTTTCCATCCTCCTTTGTCCACAAAAAATACTTGGAAAGCATAAATATTCTGAATCGGCATCTTGATAAATACTAATAGGCTTTTGTCCTTCACCTGGAGCAAATGAAAAAGTATTTCTGTTTTCTGTATTTCCATCGTCTACTAATGTGTCAATATTTCCAACATTTTCTTCACTAACTTCTTCTGCATCAGAGTCATATTCTACCGGATCATTAATTGCTAATTGGTCTTCATTGCTTGTACTTCTGCTTGAATTGTTTTGTTTACCCACAAATTCTTGTGTAGCATCATCATTGGAGTTTGTAATAGATTTTATCCAATCATTATCAATTTTCAAGTTGGCATTTTTATACAAATCACTGTTGGTCATCAACCAATTTAAGGCAACGAGAACCTTCAAAGGGCGAACATTTTCTGAAAAAACATGAGATTTGAATGACATCTTTTTTTTCAGTTTTACAGCTACGGTCACATTTTCATCAAACGGTCTAGGAAGTACATTTACAACTGGTTGGATATCCACAGGAACATTCACGACATTACCTTTCACAGAAAATTGACGACCTCTTGGAAGTTCTCTAATTTGCATAAAAGGTATACGCAATGAAACAAGACGTTCTTCCAGTGGAAACATGTCCAATTCTGTGGGTTTCTCAGGCCATCCCATACCGTTTATAACAGACAATTTCGGAGTGTTTCCCTTAAAAATAGATTCCCTGCAAGTGAAGCAAATCCACTCTTTACCATCTACTGATAAGAACCCTGTCAAATATTTAGAATGAATATCATGTGATAAACCTTTTGCCTCTGACACACTTTTTTTGAACCAGGTTTGGTGACAGCAACTGCAGACATATAATGGACCACTTGAAATAGTTTTATCAAACATTTCTATTGACTTTTCAATATCTTGACAAAATTTTCTTTTTTTATTTGATAAATCTTGTTCTCCAGTACATAAGCCATGTTTCAACACAATACTTTCTGTATCAGCTTGGCTTCCAAATTGATTACTTCGTTGTTGGGACCTCCGATCTTGCTTTTTTGCCCTTTCTTTTTCTTTTTGAAAAGGATTCTGTCTTGCTTTCCTTTTGGATAGTGTTTGATAAACAAGTTCCCTACATTTTGTAGCATAAGATGCTCTATATTCTCTCTTTGTTTCTAATTCTTTATTTTTGAAATCCACACTTTCCCTACATTTATTTTTATGTTTTTTTGTACTAATGCGGTCTCTCTGTCTTTGATCACTATTTTGTCTTGATTGTCTTCGTGCTTGCTGTTCCTTAGCTTTGAATTCATCTTTTTCCCTACATTTATTCATGGATTTTTTTGTACATATGCGATCTCTCTGTCTTTGATCACTATTTTGTCTTGATTGTCTTCGTGCTTGCTGTTCCTTAGCTTTGAATTCATCTTTTTCCCTACATTTATTCATGGATTTTTTTGTACATATGCGATCTCTCTGTCTTTGATCACTATTTTGTCTTGGTTGTCTTTTTGCTTGCTGTTCCTTAGCTTTGAATTCATCTTTTTTCCTAGATTTATTCATGGATCTTTTTGTACTTATACAGTCTCTCTGTCTTTGACTTTCAAACAGTCTGCTTGTTCTTTTCAAAATCCGTTCCTTCTCTTTAAACTGCAACGATTCTCTCTGTTTCTTTTTATACATTAGCTGGTATTCTTTCCTGCTATTTGTAATAGTGGAAAAAAGCGATTGTTTTTTTGCTTTCAGCTTTTGACTTTGATCATTGAAGTAGTTCTGTATAAGTTGTTCATGGATATCATCTATTTGACTTGTGTTTGTCCCTTTCTGCTTCTCCTGATTTTTACATTGTGATTCGTTTGAAACAGTAATTCCTAAGGAGTCGGAACTTTGAGAATAGCAGGAAAAAGTAACAGGAAGAATTTCAAACTGATTGTCTAAATCTATGCTCATGCTCTCATATAAAGCATACATAAATGCAACAAGATCATGTAAATTTTTGAATGTTAACAAAATGGATTTTCCATCTGGGTCACCCAAGCCATTCCTGCCATGAGAATGAGAGTCAAAAAAGCAATACATGTTCTTGGAAAGAAACACTGCAGAGCAAATTGCACCTATCATAACAAGTAAATTATCTGATTTCTGAAATGCTATTTGGAGAGCTTCTTGCAGAGTTGGTAAAGGAGAACTTGGGTCAGTTTGAATTGCTACACCAGAAATAATCTCAGATTTGTATAAATTAAACTTATTTGTTGAAATAGTTATGATAGAGGGTATTTCATCAAAACTTACAAGCTTTGTACCAAGCGTTGTAGAATCATTTCTATTACTCATAATCATTTTATGCGTTGTAGAATCATTTCTATTACTCATAATCATTTTATACAAACAATCTCCCTCTTTCAAAATTTCATCAAGCTCATTTTGAGTGTACTCACTCCCATCTCTAATTAAACAACAAAGAGAATTCGCAACACACTGACTTCCTCTAGAAAAATGTGAAAACATTAAATCACCTTGATGGAATGATCCAAGCATGATATAGTTTGCATTGAATGGATTTAAAAGTTTCAACTGATTGGTTCTTACATTATCAATGAAAATATTTTTTTTACAGTGCCTTCTTGCAGAAAAATCATACTTTTTCCTTTGAGGTAGTGTGCTCCTGTCTACAAACTTAGGATCAAAGGAGATAGATTCGGGTACAGATTTAAGCACAGTGTTATGTGTTTCATCAATTACAGTTTCAATCACAGTTTCTAGAACAGATTCAATCTCATTTCCAAGTGGCTCATTTCCAAATAGCTCATTTCCAAGAAGCTCATTTCCAAGTAGCTCATTTCCAAGTAGCTCATTTCCAAGTTCAATTTCATGTTCAATTCCAAGTTCATGTTCAATTTCAAGTTCATGTTCAATTTCATGGTCAAGTTCATGTTCAATTTCAGGTTCATGTTCAATTTCAAGTTGTTCAATTTCAGGTTCTTGTTCAAGTTTAAGTTGTTCAATTTCAATTTGTTCAATTTCAGGTTCTTCAATTTCAAGTTGTTCAATTTCAATTTGTTCAATTTCAATTTGTTCAATTTCAGGTTCTTCAATTTCAAGTTCAATTCCAAGTTCATTTCCAAGTTCAACTCCAAGTTCATTTCCAAGTTCAATTCCAAGTTCATTTCCAAGTTCAATTCCAAGTTCAGTTCCAAGTTCATTTCCAAGTTCAATTTCAGTTTTTAGTGAAACGGATGTGACTCCCGAAGGAGACATAGGGTGGGCTAGGCCCTCATCCGGCACTATTCCAGAGACACCCTCTATGCACACAGATGGGACTCCCAAAGGAGACGAAGGACTGTCATCTGATATTCTGGAGACACCCAAACTGTCATCTGCCTTCCTTCTCTTTGACTTCATCACTTCAGCCTTTCTCCAATTCTTCTTTCGTGGCATCTTCTTTTTGACTGAAAATAGAAAATAATAGCTGCCAGTGACTAGCAACACTTGAAATTTTGTGAATGCTGCATAGTACTGGCAATTCAATGTCAACTTTAGGCATAATTCCACAGCATGAATGCCAGAATAATGAGTTTTTTTAAAGGTTCTAGAATGTTTCAACCAATAACGTTTAGTAGTAATAGAGATAAACAAAATGTGTTTGTGAAACATAAATGCCCCAGAAATGGGAATGTTAAGTTTTTATTTTCATGTTAAGGGTTGATAAGGGTTAATGAATGACCTTGAGGAATTTCATATGGCATGGAACAAATAGATATCATTAACAAAAGGTTACACACCAAATTCAAACTTTTATGTTGAATACATTTGCATGAAATGGCAAAGTTAAATTTTTGGACAGACAGACAGACAGACAGACAGACATGAGGAAAACAAAATGCCCCCAATCCTTCGATACAAGTGCATAAAGATATTGTATGTAAAATTAAAGATGAACGAGATGTGATTGTGAAACACAAATGCCCCAAAAAAGGCCTATGTTAAGTTTTCACATTATTTAAGTTTTGGACTGTCTGACAACAGACACCAATAAAAGAACATGATCCCAATCTTTCAATACATGAATATAAATAGGTAACAATTCTAGATTTACAGGGTGTCTTATATTATATAATATATGTTACACTTTCAAATGATATCAATGGATATGAATGATTCATTATCTTTGTACATAATTAGTTTATACATGCATATAATTTTGAAGACAGTTTTATGTAATTCATTTCTAATAGGAAACTTTGACATTACTATGTCATTTTTGACTACATCTAAAGGTGGACATTTTTTCAAAATAGTGGGAAAGTCACAACATTCTGAGGTTCAATTTTTAAATAAAATCTTTTATTTACGTAATAGAAGAAATGAAAATTAAGTATCCAAGTGAAAAACCTCTCAGTAGAATAAAAGTGAACTAACTTATCAGAAATTTTAAAGCAATGTGATCCCCAATAGGACAAACAGGTCTGCGATTCAGAATATAAGAACAAAACTGAATGCAGCGTAACATCAAAATTGATGTCATTTTGAGCCTATCATGAGAAACAGTATATTTACTAAAATGAAATGGTCGAAATGGCTGACTTATCTATCTAATGTTACCATATATGATGTGCATGACATGATGTTATTAAACAACTTACTCTTATCTGTCTATAAATTTCACTGCACTTTAAATTCATACATAGTATGGTATGCATCTGTTTGAAATTGTAACATACATTATGAAAAACACTATATAGCGGATGAGAATTGACCTGGCAGAGCATTCCATTCAATAAGCATGGGCTGCTCTGCCAGGTCATTTATCGAGAGGTATACTAAAATGAACATCAGTGTATTAAATGTTTGGTAAAGAGCTACTATTGATGTTGTTATTATATAACTATTAGACCAAATTTACTATTCAATATATTTTCGATAACCACCAATAGAATGATTTATAGTTTGACCTCAATATATTACCTTGATGTAAGTTCAATTAAAAGGTATTAGACAAACAGACAAATCAATGCAGGTGGGCATCAAATAATGACATTTACCTTTCGTTTACTGTGTATAATTTATCTTCACTATTCCCTATTCCTTTTGTTCAAGCCCAACTGTACAAGGGTCAAATGGCACAATTATTCCAACTGTCTAATAACTCCACATCATTGGAATCAAGTCACATGAATAACTAATCACAAATTAAGTCACATGGAGTTCACTGTTTATTTCCAACTGTCTAATAACTCCACATCATTGGAATCAAGTCACATGAATAACTAATCACAAATTTAGTCACATGAAGTTCACTTTTTCAACAATATTGTTTATTCACCACATGTAGAACTGTTTATACAGTATAATCACAATGAATCAATTAATCTTCAATTTTTTACCTGAAACAAAGAGAAGGACAGTAAAATAAAACAAAACAACAGCTGTCATAGACAGGTTATGCTCCCGAAATAAGTGTTTGTCACTAAAAAAGAGTTTCACTTGAGAACTGCAAAATCAGAATGAGCTATCATACATTAAGCACCCTTTTTCCATGACAGATTTAAGTGCGTGGTTTATAAAATCTGACTTATTACGCAAGTATGAAATTTCATTAAAATAAAATTTAAATGAATAAAAAAAAGTAAGAGAAAAACTAATTTCTACATTACAGCCCCCTTATTGCCATAGATATAACCTCAAATTTCAGAAACAGAAAGAAAAGATTCTTGGCAGAACTGCAGGAAATTTATATTGAAGTTTTATCCAATTTGGTCCAAGTCTTGTGGAGAATTAGCTTTGGACAGAATGACAGAAATAGATGCAAAGCTATCATGCAATTAAGCCCCCTTTAAAGGCTTTTGTCGTGACAAGTTTTTTGTACACTGATTATAGTATTTGGCCTAAACATCTCATTTATCACTTAAGTACAAAATTTCCATTAAATTCTGCCCATTGGATGAAAAGAAATGAAAGAAAACTAATTTCTACATTAAACCCCCCTTTTCTGTGACACAGCCTTGAATTGGGAAATATAGAAAAAAAACTATTTAGGAAATAGTACAGAGAGTTCACATAGGAAGTTTCATTGAATTTTGTCCAAGAGTTGCTTAGATCTGGCTACATGTAGACGAACAGATGGAGATGAGGATAAACAGACAGTGTGGCGACTACATGCTCCCCAAAATCTTTTTCAGGGAGCATTATTATCAGTAACTTTGAAATGCTAAAAATGTTTCAAGTTGTGAGAAATTTCAGATTAGAATGTGAGAAGAGAGAACAAAAATATATTTGAAACCATTTAAAGTAAGGTTAAGATTTGAGTGAAAGACTTCAGTTAATGTAAACACGACTTAAACTGAAATTTACAGTTGAAGGTAAAAAATGTAATTGCATATTTCAACTCTAAATGAGAAAAAATATAATAACAAGAAGAGCATTGTGATCAACAAGGCGGTTCAAACCCTGTAAAAGGCCCCATCCATTTACTAGTGAAACTTTAAAATATGTATTCCAACATAAATATTTTTTATTTTCTATTGTAATACATAAAGATAATTCACAACTTAATATTTTGCAGATTATATAGCTTGTCATTGAAACATGCCAGTTTCACTACACACTTACCTGGTATGGGTTGACATCTGCGATAGCCTTTTTCAATAAAATGTCAAGTTTTCACATTGACAAATGTGAATTACTTACTTTAATATGTACAGAGGAACATTTTGAAACATTAGTGTCACATATTTGACAAATTTTGCCCTATTGGAATTCTATTAAAGTTTCTTGGGGAGGGGGGGGGGGGGGGAGCAGAATGACAGGATATCTTCTTTTAACACATGAGCAAAGTTTCTGACATACATTAATGCAGACAGACAGGCAAAAGTAGAAAGGATATTCCCCATCTAAACCATAGTGATCAAATATGATTTAGGTTGATTGATTGGTGTTTAATGCCTCTTTCAAATACATTGTACTATGGTGATATCAAGAAGCTGGAGCACCTAACCATGGAATCTTATTGTTTCTCAGGATTTCGTTGTTTATCAAACCAGTACTACCAGAACACCCTTACAGAGCCTCCAGCTGCTCGCCCATATAGCTTAACATCATCATCAGTGTGAGACATTTTTTTCTGAAAGGATGTTTGCCACAGCTGGGGATCAAAGCTGTGACCTCACAAGTGAGAGTCTCATGCTATGGCTGCAGCTATATGATATAGGAAAAAGCTTCTTCTTTGTCCAAAACAACAATAATCAGCATCTGAAAAAAACAAAGAGTACCAGGTGTATAATAGATTCACTATTAAACAAGAATTTTTACAGTTTGATTGCTTTATCAACAAAACTGTAATCTTTCTTGTTTAAAAGCGAATCTATATACATTTTTGAATTCTGAACAATAGGATTTTGTAGTAAACAAATAAACATGTCACACTACCGGTAGATTATTGTAAATTAAGTTTTCATAATTTCCGATGTATGCAATGAAGTCTCATTAGCATTCAATCATATGGCATGTAGTAGCATTTGCATACATATTTACTATATTATATCGTTCTCTGTTCAAGTTTGATCTTCATTATAAATCAGATTCAACTTTTACACTCAAATTTCGAAACATCAGAATGAAATACGTTACTAGTATTAATATGTTTATTGTATGAGGAAGACAAGCCCCGCCCTGCCATGCCCACATTTTTCAATAATTCAAAAATTCACCACCATGTATTGAAGAAAGTCACTCAAGGAACATTCCTGTAAGGTTTGGTTCAAATTGGCTCTATAAATGCATTTTTTGACAAGTCACAAATTCAGGAACAATTTTTGTAATGAGTCACCCAAGAAATAATACTGCCAAGTACTGTAAACATTTACCCCATGGTTAAAGGGACATTTCATTCCAATTTCAATTTTTTAAAGTATGTCTTGATGCAAAGATTGGTTGTTCTAATGAGTATAAATACTATTAGTTTTTTGAAGTTGTTGCCAATAAGCAAGAAGCACGCATTTATGGTTGAGACATAATCAATAAATTGCATATAAATCCAAACTGTTGTCCACAACAATTTGTTTAATTTTAACACAAAAATATAAATTTTTCGTAAACGGCACAATATTTTGGCTTGAAATTTTCAGAATTTTCATAAGGAAATATGCTCTTTCAGATAGAAATAAAAGTAAAATTTATGACAAAAAATTCTGAAATGTCACTTTAAGGAAAAGAACATTTTTGAAGAATTATCAAACAATATCTTTAAGTCTGATAAGCCCCGCGCTACCAAGCTCACATTTATTCAACGAATCAAAAATTCATGAACATGTGTTGAATACAATCACTCAAGGGACATTCCTGCCAAGATTGGTTCAAATTGGTCTAGTAATTGATTTCTAAAGATTTTTCACATGATTTCTCTAAGTCCAACTAGAATATCACTGAAAGTGATCATACCCCCCAAAAGTGCAGTTTTTGTGCATTTTGAGAAGTTGATTTCATTTGAACTGGGAGCTGTTCAATTGGAAAAATAGAGCTAACAAAAAATCAACAGACCAAACAACACATGTAAATGTTGCAAAAAATACCAATTTTCAACAAAAGGACATAGCTCATTTAAAAATCCCCAAGCCCAGCCCTGCCATGCTGATATTTTTCAATAAACTAAAAATTTACAACCACGTATTGAAGCCAGTCAATAAAGGTACATTCCTGTAAGATTTGGTTCAAATTTACCGTATAATTGCTTTTTAAAGAATTTTCTCTCATGATTTCGTTAAGTCTGATAAGCCCTGCCCTGCCATTACCACATTTTTTGCAAATCAAAAATTCACGAACAAATTTTGAAATAAGTCACCAAATGAACATTCCTGCCAATTATGGTAACAAAACACCAAATCAAAAATTCCTGATCAAGTTTTGAAAAGAGTCACCCAAGGAACATTCCTGCCAAGTTTGGTAAGAATTGGCTCAGTGGTTAAGGAGGAGAAGATTTTTGAAGAATTATCTGACAATTTCTCGAAGTCGGATTAGCCCCGCCCTGCCACACCCACATTTTTTGACGAATCAAAAATTCATGAACATACATTGCATACAATCGATCAAGGGACTTTAGTGCCAACTTTAATTCAAAATGGTCAAATAATTGATTTTTAAAGAATTTTCACATGATTTCTCTAAGTCCAATAAGCCCCGCCCTGCCACACCCACAATTTTTGACAAATCAAAAATTTGAGAACAAGTTTTAAAAGGGTCACCCAAGGAACATTCCTGCCAAGTTTAGTAAGAATTGGCACAGTGGTTAAGGAGAAGAGTTTTTTTGAAGAATTATCTAACAATTTCTCGAAGTCAGATAAGCCCCGCCCTGCCACGCCCACATTTTTTGGCAAATGAAAAAATCATGACCATACATTGAATACAATCACTCAAGGGTCATTCCTGTCAAATTGGCCTAATAATTGATTTTTAAAGATTTTTCACATGATTTCTCTAAGTCTGATAAGCCCCGCCCTGCCACGCCCACAATTTTTGACAAATCAAAATTTCATGAACAAGTTTTGAAAAGGGTCACCCAAGGAACATTCCTGCCAAATTTATTAAGAATTGGCACAGTGGTTAAGGAGGACAAGATTTTTGAAGAATTATCTAACGATTTCTCGAAGTCGGATAAGCCCCGCCCTGCCACGCCAACATTTTTTGGCCAATGAAAAAATCATGAGCATACATTGAATAGAAACACCCAAGCGTCAGTCCTGTCAAGTTTGGTTCAAATTGGCCAAATAATTGATTTTTAAAGATTTTTCAAATGATTTCTCAAAGTCCGACAAGCCCCACCCTGCCACGCCCACAATTTTTGACAAATCAAAAATTCACGAACAAGTTTTGAAAAGGGTCACCCAAGGAACATTCCTGCCAAGTTTAGTAAGAATTGGCACAGTGGTTAAGGAGGAGAAGATTTTTGAAGAATTATCTAACGATTTCTCGAAGTCGGATAAGCCCCGCCCTGCCACGCCCACATTTTTTGGCAAATGAAAAAATCATGAGCATACATTTAATATAATCACTCAAGGGTCATTCCTGCCAAGTTTGGTTCAAATTGGCCTGATAACTGATTTTTAAAAAATTTTCACATTATTTCTCTAAGTCCGATAAGCCCCGCCCTGCCACGCCAACAATTTTTGACGAATCAAAAATTCACGAACAAGTTTTGAAAAGGGTCACCCAAGGAACATTCCTGCCAAGTTTGGTAAGAATTGGCCCAGTGATTGAGGAGGAGAAGATTTTTGAAGAATTTTCTAACGATTTCTCAAAGACGGATAAGCCCCGCCCTGCCACGCCCACATTTTTTGGCGAATGAAAAAATCATGAGCAAAGATTGAATATAATCACTCAAGGGTCAGTCCTGCCCAGTTTGGTTCAAATTGGACTAATAATTGATTTTTAAAGATTTTTCACATGATTTCTCTAAGTCTGATAAGCCCCGCCCTGCCACGCCAACAATTTTTGACGAATCAAAAATTCACGAACAAGTTTTGAAAAGGGTCACCCAAGGAACATTCCTGCCAAGTTTGGTAAGAATTGGCCCAGTGGTTGAGGAGGAGAAGATTTTTGAAGAATTATCTAACGATTTCTCAAAGACGGATAAGCCCCGCCCTGCCACGCCCACACTTTTTGGCGAATGAAAAAATCATGAGCATACATTGAATATAATCACTCAAGGGTCAGTCCTGCCAAGTTTGGTTCAAATTGGACTAATAATTGATTTTTAAAGATTTTTCACATGATTTCTCTAAGTCCGATAAGCCCCGCCCTGCCACGCCCACAATTTTTGACGAATCAAAAATTCACGAACAAGTTTTGAAAAGGGTCACCCAAGGATCATTCCTGCCAAGTTTGGTAAGAATTGGCCTAGTGGTTGAGGAGGAGAAGATGTTTAAAGAAATTGTTGACGACGCACGACGCACAACGGACGACGGACGCCGGATAGTGACTGACCCTAAGAGCTCCCCTTGAGCTCGTTGAGCTCAGGTGAGCTAAAAAAAAAACGGTCTGAATGGTACCTAGGACCGACATGGATTAAGATCAGCTTGTGAAGTCTGATCATGATCCAAGTTGTTCTCCGTTAGCTTCTTCAGTAGGCAATGGTTTATTGGGGTTTTACGCCGATTTCAACTACCAGGGTCATATCGCGGTGGCTGGAGCACCTAACCATGGGTTCTTGTCCAAGGACATGCCCCTGCTTTCAAGTTGGTAGCCTAAGTCCAGCTCTTATCATTTGGAAGAAATATGTGCCGCAATATTACAAAATAAAAGGGGATATATTGAAGGTGCGAAAACGATCATTCCAGCTCATTGTGTACCAGAGAGCGAAACTTGACCAGAGTCGAAATTGTCCGTGTTCATTTTGATTGATTTTGCTTTGTTGATTAAATGAGTCTTCTTAGCGTTACATTGAACTTTTCCAACGATGTCTCGTTCCAATATCTTGGGTTTCTTCTTGACGGAGTACAAGCAAGCCCCTTTTTGTTGTGCCTGAATGAACGACGCGAATACAGGTGCATTCTGATAAGAAAAACATGTAAACAACTGACTGCAAAACTAGCACATTTCCCAACCAAGCTCTAATGTTGACGTTACTATATCATTAAAGCTTTAAAAAGATTTCGAGAAAAAAATTAAATGCTTATTTACAGAAAAACATTTCCTTTTCATCCAATGCTTTCTACATCCAGAAATGTTCTGATATTTGCCGATATCAACCCCATTGCAAACATTTTTTTTCAAATCGGTCATATATTAGCAGAATTATTGAAAAAATATCGAATATTTTTGAGGCACGTGATTCCCCGATGTATGTGACGGCGATGCAATTCAAATCATCACCTTTCAACAAAACGCCCGTAACTACAGCTTATTTCAAACTGCACGTACGAGTTTTTTTTGTAAAAAAAGGAGATTTTATTAGGGTTTTACGCCGTTTTCAACTGCTATGGTCATATCGCGATGGCAGGAGCACCTAACAGTGGGTTCCTGGTATTTCTCTCACCCGTACAACCGCGACATTCAAACCAAGCCTCCAGCTGCTCTCTCACGTAGATGATTCACACCCATGGGTGAGAGACAAAAAAACTTTGTCAAATGTCAGAATGGATATTGGCCGAGCCGGGGTTCGAACTAGCGGCCCCTGGATTGAGAGACTCCGATTTAACCGATTGAGTTTTTGTTAAAAAAGCCTACCTGTGGATTTGGATAAGCCATGAGGTTGTCGTTTGGGAAAGGGTCAAAGAATTTGCCAGCACTACAGGCACCATCCCAATTCAGGGGAGATAACTACGAAAGAGATTGAGCTTAAGCTGCTCGCCCGTATAGAAAGGGTCAAAGGAAAAACATGACACTGCTGGTACGCATGTTAAGCAATTCTACTATTTTATCATATCACTATCAGCGTGTGAGAGGTCATGAATTGTTATTAAATTTACATCCTCTTTGCTGTTGGACGCTTCCTCTAAGCAGAGGCCGCTGTTGATAGGCAAAAGTAGAGACCAACAAGGTAACTGGCTTGACAAAGCAAACTGATTTTGGCCATTGAGGATATTTCTTCGAAATTTAATTCGACTGACAGATTTGACCACTGTTTACATACATGTAAACAGCAATCACTCCGGACTGTCGAACTATATTTGAAATACATACGCCTACGAAATGCGTAGTAGTTATATACAGAGTGTCCCAAAAAAAAACGGAACCCTATTTCAAAGTCAAATATTTTAAAGCAAAAGCATAGAATATATTTTTTGAATTTGCAGTACTAAAGATACATTATTTTTGCACATGTGTTCTAAATTTCACTTCAAAATATGTATTGGTTCAAAAGTTATATGAAATTTAATAAAGACACTAAAAACCCGTTTTAACACGAAACCGATTTTTGCGTCTTGTTTGTTCGTAAAAGCGCACTGACCGTCAACTGTTGAGTTCTTTACCGTTGTACAAGTACGTACCAATTTTCTCAAAATGTATTAATATAAAAGTACCGCATGTGCAAATTGAGTCCGTAAGGTGTTTGTTTGAAATAATTTTAACCCTTTCCCAGACCACAAAAAGTTAGGATGGACTGGATTGAAAGCTGTTGCTTATGACAAAATTGACGCTGATAAAGACAGAATTTTCGTAAAATACTGCACAGAAAATATAGAGGCAAAAGGAGAAAATGCTGGTGACCATTATTTTCTTCTTTTGTCTAAATACTTTCTCAAGCTAATTCTCTCATGGATGTCAAAACCAGGTCTTGTTTGTGAAAGGGTTAAAGTACTTGGCATTTGAGCGTTGACCGGCATGTTGTAGAGTAATAAAATAACTGCATATGATTACATGTATTATGAATCTTTGATACACTTTGATATTTTGTTTGTATTCATTTTTTGTTTTGGTTACACCGCAGCTCTACTTTAACAGTTTATTTGTTAGCGGTAAAGATGAAAAGAATATGCACTATTGTAAGTAAAATGTTTCAATATCACTTTTGTATTGTATTAAACAATGGTGAAGAGTCAAGTGTAGGCGCGCGCTGCGAACGGAAAGATCGATATCGTGTTAAAATGGTTTTCCGGGTGCATTCATTTGAATGCCAATATTTTCGAAACTAATAAACTTTTTTCAACCAAATTTTAACTGCTTATAGAAAACTGTCGTTTCTATTGCATATTCAAATTTGGTGGAGACATATTACTTAATACATGAGCAATTCACTTTCAAAAATGGGTTCCGTTTTTATTGGGACACCCTGTATATCTAATCTAATAATACATAGACAATTTTATTTAACGTAAGCTGTTTCCAGTTTCTAGTCATACAGAGTGTACAAATTTTACAATATACAACGAGTTATATCATTATTTGGATAAGGTGATGCGTCAAAGTAGAACCTGACAAGCGCGAGGCAACGTTGGTGTAGCAAACAAAATTTTAGTTGTGTGCATAGGACAAAACTGAAATTCAAATCTATAAATCTATAGCATTGGCCTATAAATCATTGAAAGAACAAGAGTAAATACTGGTCATTTTCTTCTTTTCCCATAAGGGTTTTTACACTATTACCCTGTGGGAACGTAAAAACCTGGGCTTCATACTCTTATTTTACCAAAACGAGTGGATGTGAAAAGTTCAGACACGTCCAAATTTAAAGCTGTTACAATTAACCTATTTGACATCGCTAATTATAAATCACACCATAATGTCAGTTTTACACTAGTTGAAACGAAGTAGGATATGGTACTAGGTAGTGAATGATCTAGTATCATTTGTATAGGTCTTGATAAATGACATGACAGAGCATCTCTAGCTGTTAGCTAGAGATGCTCTGCCAGGTCATTTGTCATGAGCTATGATCAGTGTTGTTGATTTTAAGAAAGGCGAAAACGAACGATTGATTGATCTTTAACGCCTCTTTCAACAACTACGGGCATGGCGCGCAGCTGGAGCACCTAAAATAACCGTGAATTCCTGGTATTTTTCGCACCAGTACCACCACAATATCCAATCCGGGCCCAAAGCTGCTCTCTCACATTGTTTATTCATGCTCATTGGTGAGAGACAAATGACTTTTATCAAATGCCAGACTGGATATTCCCCGAGGCAGTTTCTTCATTTTCCACAAAGTTTACGAAAACCTGTATCTTTTGGGGTGTCCTTATGTGGAAATGGGTTTTTAAAGAGAATGGATCCTGATCAGTCAGCACTTTTGTACAGGCTTATTTGGCTCCATGTTTTCTCAAATGCAATAATGACCCTTTTCCTAGATCCTACATGCACAGTCGCTTTTAGTTACCAATTAACCCTTTCACAAAGAAGCACCGACTTTGAAATCTCCAATCAAAACCTTTTTGATTCATAGATATTTTTTCTTCTGTTCTCTTTTTGTTTTTCCTAGTAAAACAAAAATAAATATAAATTCACTAATACGAAAAAAAAAATCCCCTTTCTTCTGCATCTCCTTTCGAATTTTAAGAGTCTAAAATCTTGTCGATTGGAAAAGGGTTACAATTTTAAACATTGAATGAACGGGCAAATATACAAGATTAGTAGTGTTCAAAAGTAAACTTTAATCATTAATGAAAAGTTACAAAAATACTTTAACAAGATCAAAGAATCATTAACAATTGCATAATCTCTTTAGCACCAAAAAAAAAACAAGAGGCCCAGGAGGGCCTGAATCGCTCCACTGGCTAAAGTGGAAGAATTATCTCATGATTTCTTGTAAGCCTTACACAGCCAAATCTTGAAATTTGTGAATAAATTTTGAAGAGAGACTCAAAGAACATTCTTGCAAAGTCTGGTTCAAATTGGCCCAATGGTTGATTTTTAAAGAATTTTGTTATGATTTCTCTAAGTCCGATAAGCCCCTTCTTCCCTGCCACGCCCACTTCTTTTGACAAATGTAAAAAATTGTGAATAAATTTTGTAAAGAGAGACTCAAAGAAGATTCCTGCAAAGTCTGGTTCAAATTGGCCCAATGGTTGATTTTTAAAGAATTTTCTTAAGATTTTTCAAGTCTGATAAGCCCCTTTCTCCCTGCCACAGCCACATTTTTTGACAAATGTAAACATTTGTGAACAAATTTTGAAAAGAATGACTCAAGGCACATTCCTGCCAGGTTTGGTTCAAAATGGCCCAATGGTTGATTTTTAAAGAATTTTCTTATGATTTCTCTAAGTCTGATGAGCCCCTTTCTCCATGCCACAGCCACATTTTTTGACAAATGTAAAAATTTGTGAACACATTTTGAAAAGAATGACTCAAGGCACATTCCTGCCAGGTTTGGTTAAAATTGGCGCAATGGTTGATTTTTAAAGAATTTTCTTATGATTTCTTTAAGTCTGATAAGCCCCTTTCTCCCTGCCACGGCCACATTTTTTGACAAATGTAAAAATTTGTGAACAAATTTTGAAAAGAATGACTCAAGGCACATTCCTGCCAGGTTTGGTTAAAATTGGCCCAATGGTTGATTCTTAAGGAATTTTCTTATGATTTCTCTAAGTCTGATAAGCCCCGCCCTGCCACGCCCACATTTTTTGATGAATCAAAAATTCGCGAACAAGTTTTGAAAAGGGTCACTCAAGGAACATTCCTGCCAAGTTTGGTCAAAATTGGCCCACTGGTATAAGAGGAGAAGATGTTTAAAGAAAAAGTTAACGGACGGACGGACGGACGGACGCACGACGGACACAACGCCATGACAATAGCTCGCTGGCCTTCGGCCAGTGGAGCTAAAAATTATTACAGCATTATTTGAAGCAGTGAGTGATAGAAATGAAAACTGCACAAGCACTTTGAGCTTTTGATTTGTTTAACCCCTTCCCACATGTGGCCTAGTTTTGACATCCCTACTACAAAGGGCTATGGAAAAACATCGAGTCAAAGGAAGAAGCTGCTTTTTCTTCTTTTAGATCAATATTTCCCTGGCAGAGTTGTATGCAACTTCTTCCTTTATCATGATCCATAAGTCGTCATCTGCAGCTTTCAAAAGAAATAGTCTGGTTTTCGTCCCTCTAACACAAAGTCGTGAAAAACATTGGGGGAAAAAGGTAAAGTATTATGCAGTGCAACAAAATGATGCTATTCAACAAAATCCTCGTAACTGTGTAACTGCAGCTTGTTTCACTGCAGCTCGTTTCACTGCAGCTTGTTACACAAGGTATTTGTAGAAAAGTGACTAAATGCTCATTCAACAGCTAGATCTTTTCTTCATATGATGATGTAGGAATGTAATTCTAGGATAGAAATATGGTCCCAAACTTCAGAAAAGGAGCCAGCCAATGCACATGGTAAAATATTTTCTACAATATTTTGAGTTAACCCATTACCCAACAACAAGATCTAAGACTGGTGGAGATCCAATGGAGTTGCAGACAGCAATTTCAAGTAAATGAAATTGTGCATCTTTTGGTCTGTCTGGGTAGGAGTCATCGTAGGAAATTGCTTGTTACAATCGATTTCTTCTTTTTCCACAATTTTTTCCAAAGCCATTATCTTGTGGAGAGTCAAAAAGATTAATTGCATGGGAATGGGTTAAGGCACTCATGAGCCACTTATGCAAAATAGGAATATCACAAGTGTTGAGATAGGGAGCCATACTGATGAACAGATTTGGTTTAAAAGTTGTCTCCAGTTTTAATCCATTACCAGACGTCAACATTTTAGACTGGTCCAAATTCAAAGATACTGCAGACATCATTTTTAAGTCGACAGAATTCTACATTTTTGTTTATTGGGGTAGAAAACATTCTGGGAAATGAAGAAATTGCTTGTCACAAGCAATTTCTTCATTTTCCACAATGTTTTCCAAAGCCATTATCCTGTGGAGGGTCAAAAAGATTCATTGTATGGGAATGGGTTAAGGCACTCATGGGTCACTCATGCAATAGGAATATCAGAAGTGTTGAGATAGGGAGCCAAACTGATGTACATATTTGGTTCATAAGTAGTCTCCACTCTGAAATGTTAATTCTTCCTTTTTGAAATGCCCATTTGACAGAGATTCTCTAAAAATAACAGATAAGGCAATTGAATAATGTCAATATAGGTTTACCATTTTCCCCGAAAAGGCCTGATTTTGATGTCCATATCATAAATGGTTTGAGAAAACATTGAGGCAAACTAAAAATCCCATCATTTCTCCTTTTGCCTCAATATTTTCTGTGCTATATTGTTTGCCCTTTGGGAAAGGGTTAACAGGCCTCCTAGCAGACCAACACAAAAAATAAGGTTTTTATAAAACTCTAAAGTGTGAAAATAAAGGCCTTTTAATGTAAAATATGACAAAATAAAGAGTAAATAAAGGCCATTTTAGTCAGAAAAATACATGGTCATCGTAAAAATACACGGGCATAACCAAAGGCCATTTTATACATCCCTCTACTAAGGGGGGTATGGGGATTTCCCCCAAGAAAATTTTGAAATTTACATGAGATTTTGTGGCATCTAATGATATCTGCATTGTAAGACAACACATAAAAGAAGGGAAATGAAGAACAAAATCCATTGCTTGTTTTAAGCTTGCATGGCAACCAGTCAGAGCAAAAATAAAGGTTTTGAGAAAGAATTATAGACTACTTTGGCATTTTAAAGGTTTTCTGGGAAAAAGTAAAGGTTTTAAAGGTTTGCACTGAAATCAAAGATTGTTAAAGGTTTCACTAGGAGGCCTGGCCTGTTAAAGCGCCAAACTGGTGTCAAATAAAGAGATTTTTCCCTATCTACAGATAGGGAGCCCAGCCAATGTACATCTTACAGAGATTTCGTTCATTAGTTGCTTCTGTATCAGATGGTTGACTTGACCGTCAACTGATATTTTAATTGTGCACCGACAGACAAAGCCAGCCAACTATGTATTGCTCTTCAGTGTAAGTGTATATTTTCTCCAATTAACCCTTTCCAAACAAGACCTGCTTTCGACGTCTCTATGAGAATATGATTTGGAAAACATTGAGACAAAGGAAGAAAATGCTGATAATCAGCATTTTCTCCTTTTGTCTCAATATTTTCTGTGCTATAATTTTGACAAATTTCATCTTGATTAACACTCATTTTGTCGTCTGCAGCTGTTTTCAAATAGGACAAACCTAAAATTTTGTCATTTGGGAAAGGGTTAAAAGAAAAGGTACCAAACAGACACTGAAGAGATAAGAAAGTTCAAAGTTCACAAATAAGGAGCCCAGCCAATATACATCTGACAGAGATTTCGATCATTTGTCGCCTCCTGTATAAGGTGGTTCACTTGACCGTCGACTGATATTTTAATTGTGCATCAACAGACAAATCCAGCCAATTATGTCTTACTCTTCTTCAGTGTAAGTGTATATTTTCTCCAGTTAAGAGAAAAGGTACCAAACAGACACCAATGAGAAAGGAACATTCCAATTTTACAAATAAGGAGCCCAGCCGATGTACATCTGACAGAGATTTCGTTCATTAGTAGCCTCCTGTATCAGGTGGTTCACTTGACCGTCGACCGACAATGCTAGTCCACTCCGTCTTGCACCTCTGTTTAGTATCCCACGTAATCGGTGTTCTATGTTTTGTACATGAACTTTGCCCTGAAATACAAAAATGGTATATTATATCGTCGGTGTAAATGCAAAACCTCGTATCTCGTTTTTGGAAAATTTTAAAGGGGAGGGAAAAAAGTGTAATAACCTTTCCCGAACTGAAATGTTTTACTTGAAATTAGGACAAATTGTTCACAAATAGTGTGTCATTAATACTGATCAGTAGAAATATCTCAAAACCTGCGAAAATTGTCTAAACTGGTCACACAAGTTTGTACTTTGAAAATCACAGCAATCGACATAAAAGATTTTGCGTTTACACCGACGATATGATCAATTTCTTGCTTCTAAATTTCATTTGAGTATTTAGCTGCTTTTCAACAAAAACCTCATAACAACAGCTTAAAACACACTGATTTACTGTCACATGCAGATTCCCGACGAGCACCATTGCAAATAGAGTTAAGATTGAACATTGAAGTAGATGTCAATCAAAAGCATTGCATATTAAGTGAGATGAAAATGTTTCATTTCTTAATTTTAATTTATTTTGTTTATTTGTATTTTTTATAGTCCAGCAAGATAACCCAGGGCATCTGCATATGTAATGACCCCACTTCGGCAATGTTTTGTTCAGACGCTCAACTAACGGGAAATTAAGTATTCCCGGGTTAATTTGGGTGGACAATACACACCTTTCTTCCTCGATAAGTCAAAGTGTTGTTGTCAGGGAAAGACTTAAGACTGGCGGTCACTAACCTGTTCATTTGTAATTTAGCCAGATTCCGTTGGGTTTTGACGCTGACCTTGCCTTGACTTACTCATTGCAAAAAGAGGGTCAAAATTGCTCTGCAACTGGGAACAAGTCAAAAATTAGTGTCAGTGCTCAGACTGTTAGATCTAAAATTCTTGAATGAGGTAACATTGAAGTACAGAAAATATTGAGACAAAAGAAGAAAATGCTGATAATCAGCATTTTCTTCTTTTGTCTCGATATTTTCACAAGCGTTTTCCATCAATGAAAGTCAAAACTAAGGCCTGCTTAGGAAAGGGTTAAAGACCGACTATCATACCTGTTCATTTGTAATTTCCCCAGATTCAGTTGGGTTTTGGCGCTGACCTCTCCTTGACTTACTCCATTCTACTAGAGGATCATACACAAATGGTTTTAGTACACTGAAAGAAGAACAAGAGATGTTTGTAAAACATGTATGCCCCCTTAATCCATAACCAAATGGCATAATTTTAAGGGGATCCACTTCAAAAATTGCCACAAATGACAAAATGGAAGTTTTTAGAGATAGAATTCGGGTAAAATATGTAAAAGAAAATATTGAGAAAAAAGGAGAAACTGCTGGTTATCAGAAATTTCTTCTTTTGCCTCTATGTTTTCCCAAGCCTATTCTATAAAGGACATCAAAACTTTGGGAAAGGGTTAAAGGCCAACCTTTGATGTAGTCATCTAACAATTGAAACAGTCCACTGGTAGTTCATGTATTTATCAAGTCTGAAAATCAAGAACAGGCAATATCTCCTTTTAATGAATAGGGTTGGCAGAGTTACAGAGATAGAGTCGTTTTTAGTAAAGCCTTCATAACTCTATTTTAAATTCTTTAAATATCCTTATTTATAACTTGAAAATAAAGCAAAATTTTTATAAGCAATGAAGGTGAACTAAAAAACTTTTTCTTTACCTCATCAATGGATCAATTTCTTTTCTCATTACTCGTAACGTGACATCACATGATCTCTTGAATATTCCTTCTAGTTTGAGAGGTCCCTGAAACATACACAATAGCTCAGAAAATATTGAGGCAAAAGGAGAAAATGCTGATCATAAACATTTTCATCTTTTGTCTCAATGTTTTCCCAAGTATTTTCTATCAGGGATGTCAAATTCAGATATTGTTTGGTAATGGGGTAAACATAGGACTGGTTTCTTTTGTGACAAACAAAATACAAAATTTGTAAAAACGCAAAATTTTGACCATGGTTATAAGCATTGAATTCTCTAATAATATTTTTGAAACCAATCGTTTTGAGAAAAGTTAAAATGGAGCTTCAGATAAGAAGGATTCTTTAAATAATATATAATAACTAGTACAATTTTCCTTTCCATCATAATGTACATACCATAGCATCAATCATATTGTGTGTCAGGCGGAATGGTACCCTCTCTGGCCATTCAAATGTCTCCCCCTGTAAATAAACAATTCTAGCTTTACAAGAAATAAAGGCTAATATGAAGGAAAGATAAAATGTTGGTTGCTCCCAGCATTATCATTTTACATTATAAAATTCAAAGATAAATTTCATTTTCAAAAATATGAAAGTAGATCTATGCTTTTAGCTTGGATTTACAGTCACTTTTGCCAAGAGCTACAGAAAAGTGTGTGTGTGTGGGGGGGGGGGGGATAGGGGGGTGAAGACATTCTAACTTTATTTCAATTCCAAACCCTATATTGTGGGTACTCGAATCATCCTAATTTTCTCCTTTTGCTTCAATATTTTCTGTCCTATATTGAACACAAATTCTATGTTCCGTTACTTCAATTATGTTGTCTGCAGCAGCTTTGGCATTCGACTATCCTACAATTTCGTCCTTTTGAAAAGTGTAAAACCAATTACCTTATTGAATAGACAGTTGAAGTCTACATGTACACAATCTCCAGATGTAGAATCAAAGAGAATATTTTCACCATGTCTGTCCCCTAATCCAAGTATATAACCCACCATTGACATAACTGCTGCTGTCTTACAGTAGGCCAGTCGAGCATTGTACCTAAAATAGATCATTTTTCATTGAACAGAAATTTTAGTCAACTAGGGGTATTAAAATATAATTTTTCATTTCACTATCTTAAGTTAATATTATTTTTTTCCTGGTGTTACAATAAAACCTGATTCCAAAGAAGGTATTTGGCCATGGATCATTTATTTCAGACTTGCATATCTATAGCAAATACTTTTAGAATCTTTTGAAAGCTCCAAACCCTATGGCTTTTGATATATAGGAAAATATTTCTCTTTTCAAAACAATGACAGAGTTAAAATTCCTTAAAAATTTCAAAAGAACATTGCACAAGAAACAGATACAGCCCAACCAAGATTATCTACATTAAGCAAAGCTGTTTCAGTGGTGTTTAAATAAATTGTTGACAGATGCATGAACAAGAGGCCCAAGAGGGCCTGAATCGCTCCACTGGCTCAATAATCAAAAGAATTATCTATTGATTTCTTGTTAGCCTCCAACTGCCATACCCCTGTTTCCTGACAAAGTTTGGTCTGAATTGACCCAATGATTTGACTTTTAAAGAATTGTTTTGCGCTTTCTGTAAGTCTGATGAGCCCCACCCTGCCACGCCCACACTTATGGAGCAAACAAAATGTCAAGAACAATTTAAGTAAAGGGCAATCTAAGAAAAATTTCTGCCAATTTTGGTCTTACCTAGCCCAATGGCTGATTTTTTACAGATTTATTTTTGTGATTTCTCAAAGTCTGATAAGCCCCACCCTGGAACACCTTCAAAATTCTTGTGCAATTTAAGTAAAGTCAACCAAACAAATATTTTTGTCAAGTTTGGACTAAATTGACCCATTGATTTTTAAAACAAGAGCTGTCACTGTAAGATGACAATGCCCCCGACACCGCTTTGATTTTAAATTATGGCCAATCTATGTTCAAGGTCAAGGTCATCCAGGGGTCAAGGTCACCAAAGTATGTGCCTACAGAAAGGTAATGTACCAAGGAATGTTGTGGTAAAGTATGAAGCGAATATGTTAAGTAATAAGGAAGTTATGGCCAATGTTAAAGTTTTTGGATGGAATGACGGACGGACAGACAGACGGACAGACAGACGGACGGACGGAAGGACATGTCAAATTTATGATGCCTCCCTATCGGGGGCATAAAAAAATATTTCAAGATTTCTCCAAGTCTGATAAGCCCCGCCCTGCCAAACCACCATTTATTGACCAATCAAAATTTTGTTCTCAATTTAAATAGAGCACCATCAAAAGAACATCTCTGCCCAGTTTGATCAGAATTGGCCAGATGGTTTGAGAGGAGAAGATTTTTAAACGAATTATTTTGTTATTTCCCCCCAAGTCTGATAAGCCCTGCCCTGCCACACCCACATTTATCTACTAATCAAAATTTTACAGTCAATTTAGATAAAGGTCTACCCAAGGTATATTTCTGCCAAGTTTGGACTAAATTGACCCATTGGTTGATTTTCAAACAAAATATTTCCAGATTTCCCCGCCCTGCCAAACCACCATTTATTTCTGCTACATTTGGACAAAGTTGGCCAACTGGTTGATTTTTGAAGAATTATTTTGTGATTTCTTTAAGTCTGATAAGCCGCCCCACTCTGCCACGCCCATATTTATAGACCAATCAAAATTCTTTTCGCAATTTAAGTAAAGCACCACCAAAAGAACATATCTGCCAAGTTTGATCAAAATTGGCCCACTGGTTTGAGAGTAGAAGATTTTTTAAGACAAGAGGGCCATTGGCCCTGAAGCGCTCACCTGATATAATAACTTTTTTTTGTAAACCAATTTTCAGGTTGATTGGACAAAGAATGTGACCTCTAGGGTGCACACAAGGTTTATCTAAGATTTGACCTCGTGACCTAGAATTGATCAAGACAATCATTCTGATCAATTTTCAGGTTGATTGGGCAAATAATGCGGCCTCTAGAGTGCACACAAGGTTTTACAAAGATTTTACCTCATGACCTAGTTTATGACCCCAGATGACCCAATTTCAATCTTGTCTGAAAATTGACCAAGACAATCATTCTGATCAATTTTCAGGGTGATTGGGTAAAAAATGTGGCCTCTAGAGTGCACACAAGGTTTTTCTAAGATTTGACCCCGTGATCTAGTTTTTGACTCCACATGACCCAATTTCAAACTTGTCCGAGATTTCACCAAGACAATCATTCTGATCAATTTTCAGGTCGATTGGGCAACAAATGTGGCCTCTAGAGTGCACACAAGGTTTTTCTAAGATTTGACCCCATGACCTAGTTTTTGACCCCGTATGACCCAATTTCAAAATTGTGCGAGATTTTATCAAGCCAATCATTCTGGGCAATTTTCAGGTTGATTGGGCAAAAAATGTGGCCTCTAGAGTGCACACAAGGTTTTTGTAAGATTTGACCCTGTGACCTAGTTTTAGACCCCAGATGACCCTATATCAAACTTGTGCGAGATTTTATCAAGTCAATCATTCTGAGCAATTTTCAGGTTGATTGGGCAAAAAATGTGGCCTCTAGAGTGCACACAAGGTTTTTCTAAGATTTGACCCCGTGACCTAGTTTTTGACCCCAGATGACCCAATTTCTAACTTGTCTGAGATTTCATCAACACAATCATTCTGAGCAAATTTCAGGTTGATTGGGCAAAAGATGGGGCCTCTAGAGTGCACACAAGGTTTTTCTAAGATTTGACCCCATGACCTAGTTTTTGACCCCAGATGACCCAATTTCAAACTTGTCCGAGATTTTATCCAGACAATAATTCTGATCAATTTTCAGGTTGATTGGGCAAAAAATGTGGCCTCTTGAGTGCACACAAGGTTTTTCTAAGATTTGACCAAGTGACCTAGTTTTTGACCCCAGGTAACCCAATTTCAAACTTATACAAGATTTCACCAAAACAATCATTCTGAGCAAATTTCAGGTTGATTGGGCAAAAAATGTGGCCTCTAGAGTGCACACAAGGTTTTTCTAAGATTTGACCCAGTGACCTAGTTTTTGACCCAAGATGACCCAATTTCGAACTTGTCCGAGATTTTATCAAGACAATTATTCTGAGCAAATTTTAAGTTGATTGGGCAAAAAATGTGGCCTCTAGAGTGCACACAAGGTTTTTCTAAGATTTGACCCCGTGGCCTAGTTTTTGACCCCAGATGACCCAATTTCGAACTTGTCCGAGATTTGATCAAGACAATCATTCTGAGCAAATTTCAGGTTGGTTGGGCAAAAAATGTGACCTCTATAGTGCACACAAGGTTTTTCTAAGATTTGACCCTGTGACCTAGTTTTTGACCCCAGATGACCCAATTTCAAACTTGTCCGAGATTTTATCAAGACAATCATTCTGAGCAAATTTCAGGTTGATTGGGCAAAAAATGTGGCCTCTAGAGTGCACACAAGGTTTTTCTAAGATTTGACCCTGTGACCTAGTTTTTGACCTCAGATGACCCAATTTCGAACTTGTCCGAGATTTCATCAAGACAATCATTCTGAGCAAATTTCAGGTTGATTGGGCAAAAAATGTGGCCTCTAGAGTGCACACAAGGCAAAGTTTGACGGACGACGGACGACACACGACGGACGCCGGACACAGCGGTATCACAATAGCTCACCATGAGCACATTCGTGCTCAGGTGAGCAAAAAAGTTTATGCACGCACGTAGGGACACCCCACACACCACAGACACGACGTCATGACAATAGCTCGCTGGCCTTCGGCCAGTGGAGCTAAAAACTGATTAACCTCAAACATCCTTTCCTAAGCCCCCTCTGTTATGAAGATTGAAACCAAAGGACATTTTGGAAAGGGGTTAACCTTTCCCCAACAGGACCTGCAGCTTTCAAATGGGTACAGTCTAAATTCTGGCCATTCGGTAAAGGGGTAAACAAACACTACATACCATGAAGTAGGATCTGGGAATGTCCTCAAGAACCATTCTCCAAACACAGGGGGATGTCTAGGTAGATAGTCATTTTTGAACTTCTGTAACTTTACTCTGTTAACTCATTCCCACATATTGACACCTTTTGGCGTGCCACAAGATAATGGCTTTGGAAAACATTATGGATAATGAAGAAATTGCTTGTGACAAGCAATTTCTTCATTTTCCAAAATGTTTTCCTGAAATTTCTTCATTTTCCAAAATGTTTTCTACCAAATAAGACAAAATGAATTTCATTCACTTGAAATTGATCTTTTGATTTAGACTGATCCATAATTCGCCATCTAGTAAAGGGTTAAACAAACACTACATACCATGAAGTTGGATCAGGAAATGTCCTCAGGAACCATTCTCCAAACACAGGGGGATGTCTAGGTAGATAGTCATTCTTGAACTTTTGTAGCTTCACTCTGCAAATCAAATCAATCTAGTCTTTACAGTCCAGGTTATACAAATAGGAAATTTACAAAAGGGTTTAAATCACAAATCGCTAAAAACGGCCCAGTAAAATAATTGATGGCAGCATTTTTGTACATGTTCTTTCCCCTTTTCAACCACATTGCAATCTTTCCATTAATCTCTTTTACTATTCTAGAAAATGTCATCCAAATACCCCCTTTTTGTGCTAAAATGGCACATTTTCACTATTTTATGTCTGAGAATGTCCGTGAAACTATTTTCGTACAGATGCGACACATATACATTTTTACTACAGATGCCAATGTGCATAATCTACAATAAACAACAAAATTGTGGTGTCGCATGTATGGGAACATAATATTTAGGGAAGCTTTTATGCAAAAATCAGTAAAAATGTGCTTTTCTGGCGTAACAGGTACCATGCTAAGCTAGGATGTATTTTTATATACATAGTACACTGAATCTCATTAAAAACAAGATGCGTTTGTGAAACACAAATGCCCCCAACATGCGTAATTATCTAAAAAAAAAAAAAAAGATAAAAAGAGGCCAACTTTAAGTTTTTGGATAGACTGAGGGACTGACAGACATGAGTAGAACAATATGCCCCTGACTCAGGGGCATAAAAATCAACTTACTCGACTGAACTCTGTAGCGTGGGCATGAGAGCCTTTAGTTCCGAGCCTGGTGTATATATTCCCTTCTCTTTGTACAGTTGTAGTAAAATGTGTCTAAATCCACTGGTGTGACTAACCCATTCTAACATACCACATTCTTCATTTAGGGGGATCACAGTCTGGAATAATTAAGCATAGCATCAATGATCGATCACATTATTAGTTGCATTCTAAAGTATCAAAACTACAGTTTAAACATTCATGTTTAAACGCCGCGATATGACCCTGGTAGTTGAAAACGGCGTAAAACCCCAATAAACTCAAACTCAAACTTAAACTGTAGTTTTGAGGCTTTTGAATGCAACTATTAATCAAATGTAAGAAAGATACATAGATAGTGCCTAACTCCACTGGTGTGGCTTACCCACTCTAACATACCACATTCTTCATTTAGGGGGATCACAGTCTGAAATGATTAAACATAGCATCAATGATTTATCATATCATTTGTTGCATTCTGAAGCATCAAATCTACAGTTTAAACATGAATGTTTAAACTGTAATTTTGAGGCTTTCGAATGCAACTATTAATCAAATGTAAGAAAGATATATTGATAGTGTCTAAATCCACTGGTGTGGCTAACCCATTCTAACATACCACATACTTCATTTAGGGGAATCACAATCTGAAATGACGAATCATAATAATTCATTAACATTTGGAGGTGGTATCCAGCCAACATTTTTGGTAAATCAAAAATTTTTGAACAAATGTTAAAGACCGTCGCTCAAGGAACATTTTGGTTCAAATTGGCCACATGGTTATTTTTAATGACTTTTTTCAATATTTGTCTTAAGTCCGATAAGCCCCACGCTGCCATGCCAACATTTTTACATGAATTAACAATTTGCAAACTGGTTTTGAAAAAGGTCATCCAATAGGAAACATTCCTGCCAAGTCTGGTAAAAATTGGCCATATGGTTAAGGAGAAGAATATTTATGAAAGAAATTGTGGACAGAAGGACAGATTTCATGCTGCTTTGCTCCTTTTGCCTCAACATTTTATATGTTATATTGTTAAGAAGTCCAGTTATAATCAACATCCATTTTGTTGCCTGGAGCAGTTTTTAAATTGAAAATTAAGCATTATCTTCATACTTACATATGTTCGGATGTGCAGATCTCGCTTCCTGGCCTCCGGATCTTTGCGTAAGAACTTGTTCACGATGCCATTAAATTCCATCAGCCTGTTATCCTTGCGTAAATCATCCTGCAGTAAACAGAGCTTCAAATAAAAGGAGTTATTGGCCATTCAAAATGCAAATCTTATATTTCAATTTTTTGTTGATCAGAACCTATGTTGGTACTCAATGGAGTCGTCTCATCGCAACGATTCCAATGAGTACCTACAACAAAGGATTTAAGATAACATATTTGGAGTGCCTTTACCCCCTCTTATCTGTTGTTACGAGTAAAGTTGATAATCATACATATCCACATCCTATTATATCATTAAAACAAATCATCAAGTACTTTTAGGCCTTTGTCAACGGGCAGTTGGAAGCACATTAGACTCTCACTCATGAAGTTCCGGATTTCCGAGCTGTTTCTTAAAATATCTACTAAATCCAGCAAATATCTGGCTTTTTACTGCCTTCTATACTTTGAACCATTTTCAAATCAGTCACATATTAACAGAGTTATTGAAGTTTTTTGAACTGTTGTTGTGTCACATGATTTACATGATTGCAAAAAAAAAGAAATAAATTAATTCATCTAAAATCATTGTCTGCAACATCTTTGAATTTGGATTAGTCTAAAATTTTGCCTTTTGGCAATGGTTAAAAGGTCTCATACAAATACCAAAGCACACTCTACCTTAGGTTTACACATCATCACATACTGGTTACCATCACTGCCCTTCATAAAGATCTTTTTGGGTCGCTGTAGGGACATCAGTATCTCAATCTGAAAACAGGAAAATGGATTATCCTAGAGTGCTTTGGATACAAGGTGTGAAGAGATTCAAAATCCATTACTTGTCATCAAAACCCTTTGTTGATGTTGTTATTAATAGCAACCTAAGAGCCAAAATTGTGGCCTCTGGAGTGCTAACGAATAATTGTTGATGATATACAACGAACATTCAATGATCACAAAAGCTCAACTTTGAGCATGCTGTACTCAGGTGAGATAAAAACATTATTTTGATCGATTTTGGTCCAAATTATTCAAACATTCATGGATATTCGATCTGAATCAATAATCTACATTTCATATGTTTTGCTGTTATAGCTTTTAAAGAAACATCCCATTCCAATTCTATTTTTGTTAACAGAAAGAATGCAAAGCTTTAGTATTTCTTTTACATTTACCGTGACAAAACTCTAAAGAACATTTAAACAATGTCCAACAGTTTCATTTAATCTTGTTGAAACAATAAAGAAAACTTAAGAGAGATATTGTGGTTAACCCTTATCATGCTGAATCAATTTTGACTAGTACACCTCCGTACCGCTGAATTAATTCACTGTGCACAGCGTATAAATGGGGTGCACCTATTCCGACACTATAAATTGAATTTATGAGTTATTTTAGCCCTATAAACCCTATGTTTTTGAAAGAAGACTACATACCGTGCAGGATCATTGAGAATTCCATGTTGTTGGTTTACTTTGACCCACTTAAATTGCATCATAACAAATTCGTTGTCAATCAAGCCCGACTCACTAAAAGTGACAGTTGGTACGTTCCGCTATCGGGGTGATTATTCCATTGGTATTTAACACACAAAGTCCAAATCTACGATATTTTGTTCCAAATATATTTCTAACCATCACTACTAAAGTTACTTTCCGCTTAAAAGTCACCATCATTAAAAATTCACGCAAAACTTCATCAACATGTTCGCCTTCTGAGGGCCGCCATTTTGGATTAGGGTTTTCCCAATTTCACTTTTGAATATTCAGTGCATCATTATGACGTCTAAGGCTTTTGGTTGGCTGATATTTTTACAGAATTGACCTTCACTGAGAGTGTCCTACTAAATATAGCTCAAAACTTGCATATAACGTCATCAGTTCGTGAATACGAGGCTCATATCTAGGGAACCCCTGTAGCGCGACCTAGATTCGCGCTTAGCGGTGGCGAATGGAGTAGTGGTCGCGCTTAGCATGATAAGGGTTAACTTACATCATCCTCAAAATCTCTGATATAGACTGTATTGCCTGGGAATGGATTGTGTTCTTTCTCGTTATCTACAGTGTTAGATAGGGTGACGGTCATCGAGGATTGTAGTGGCAGTAAAATCTGACTAAATGAACTGAAATAGAATAGAGGTATTTGCATACAAGTTTTGGTATTTTTGTGTTTAACCCATCACCGGATGGTAAAATTTTGGACTATCCAATTTGAAATTTGCAGAGGACAACTTCAAGCTGATGAATTTTTAAAAAATCTTTCCATTTTGTGTTAGAAAGCATTGTGGAAAATGAAGAAATTGCTTGTCAAAAGCAATTTCTTCATTTTCCACAATGTTTTCTTAAGCCAATACCTTTTTGGGAGTCAAAAAGGGTCACTGTGTGGTAATGGGTTAAAGCACATAACTATGAATTGTCAATTTGGCATTGGGCGATATACAATCAGAAACCTTAGTATCAATATTATATAGGTTTTCAACTCTCATGTGTAAATATTTTAACACAAAGGTAAAGAAAAGAAACTCCAAGAAGCTTGACTACCTCAAAAAAGTTGCTGAGGTAGATAAGTATCAAGCCAAAGACCCCTTGATTACGAACAATGTGTTATACCCTGGTGCCAATGGAATCACTCATATTTTTATTCACTTATAGTAGCATTGTGCTTATCCCTTAAAATACACATAACTTTGCATTACATTTACCTGTCTTCCAGAAGCCTTTTTAATGGTCTGAAGTGTTTGTTCATGGACAGTTTGGCTTGACCAGGAAAATCTTTCTCACATAGATCGAGCAATCTTTCTGTTAACTTGGTATAGTCCTACAACATATGTATATAACTTGACAAGAATGGCAATACTTTCAAGAATATAATTAAACATTTATAGATTAACACAGAAACTGGGTTAAATTGTTAACATAACAAACAGCAGTTCATTAATACATTTATCATTGGTCTGATAGTAAATTGTCATTTACAGTCTAACTGTCCTAACTACACATTGAATAAAGTATAAGTGTAGTAGGGATAATTTTGGGGTAAGTTTTTCTCACTTTTCTGCCAGAAATCTAACTAAAATTGTCTTATTTGAAGAAAAATCTCACAACAAAGGGTGTTTTAGAAAAGAATTTGTCCCTGAAAACACATCATTCTCTAATCAAATTCCGAGCCAGAATTATCCCTGACCAAAAAAATGCAACTGTAATTTACTGACCTGAATAATCTTGTGTAAGTCAGGATTCATCTCTCTGTAATATACAAGATTGAGTGTCAAATTTCAAACAAGAATTGTAACAGAGCTGATTTTTATCCCCCATTCTGGTGACAAATTCAAAGTTGAACAAGAGATGTTTGTAAAACATATATGCCCCCTCAAGGGCCTACATTTGATGTAGGTCAAAGTCCAAGGTCAAGTTAACAAGGTCCAAGGTCATGGTCAAATATGAAAGGTCTTGGTAGGATGTGTGTATGTGTGAAATATTAAAGCTGTATATGTAAAAGTAAAATGAAACATAGGCCAGGTTAAAGTTTTTAAAAGTAGGCCAAATGCCAAGGTCAAGGTCATGGTCAAATGTGAAAGGTCTTGGTTGGAGGTGTCCATATGTGAAATATCAAGGCTGTAGGTGTAAAAGGACATGATATGTATGCCTGGTTTCAGTCTTTTTAAAAGTAGGTCAAACTCCAAGGTCACGGTTGCAATATTCAAGGTCATGGTCAAATGTGAAAGGTCTTGGTAGGAGGTGTCTATGTGTGAAATATCAAGGCTGTAGGTGTAATAGGACATAAGATAAAGGCTAGGTTAGAAATTTCTAAAAGTAGGTCAAACTCCAAGGTCAAGGTCCAAGGTCATGGTCAAAGTGAAATATCTTGGTTGGAAGTGACCATGTGTGAAATATCAAGGCTGTATATGTAAAATGACATGAAATATAGGCCAGGTTAATGTATTATAAAAGTAGGTCAAACACCAAGGTCAAGGTCACAAGGTCCAAGGTCATGGTCAAATGTGAAAGGCCTTGGTCGTAGGTGTCCATGTGTCAAATATCAAGGCTGTATGTGTAAAAGGACATGATATATCGGCTAAGTTAAAGTTCTTTTTAAAGTAGGTCAAAGTCCAAGGTCAAGGTCACAAGGTCCAAGGTCATGGTCAAATGTGAAAGGTCTTGGTAAAATGTGTCCATGTGTGAAATACCAAGGCTGTATGTGTAGTAGCACATAAGATATAGGCCCAGTTTATTTTTTCTTTAAAAAGTAGGTCAAACTCCAAGGTCAAGGTCACAAGGTCCAAGGTCATAGTCCTATGTGATAGGTCTAAGTCGGAGGTTTCCATGTGTCAAATATCAAGGCTGTATGTGTAAATGGACATGATATATCGGCCAGGTTAAAGCTTTTTTAAAAGTAGGTCAAACTCCAAGGTCAAGGTCACAAAGTCCAAGGTCATGGTCAATTGTGAAAGGTCTTGGTAAGATGTGTCCATGTGTGAAATATCAAGGCTGTATTTGTAAAAGGTCATGAGATATATGTCAGGTTTAATTTTTTTTAAAGTAGGTCAAACTCCAAGGTCAAGGTCACAAGGTCCAAGGTCATGGTTAAATGTGAACGATGTTGATAGGAGGTATCTATGTGTGAGATATCAAGGCTGTATGTGTAAAAGGACACGAGATATAGGCAAGGTTAAGAATTAAGTGTAAAAATCAACAAAGGGCAATAACTCCAAGAATTTGATTGGCAGAGTTACGGTTCTTGTGCACTGCACCTCTCCATAATGAAATCTATTCACCTGTAAAGTTTCATGATTCTACCTTACATATTTTTTGAGTTGTGCTCCGGACAAGAATCAAGTTATAAAATCAACAAAGGGCAATAACTCACAAAAGTTGATCGGCAGAGTTACAGTTCTTGTGCACTGCACCTCTCCATAATGAGATCTATCCACCTGTAAAGTGTCATGATTCTACCTTACATACTTTTTGAGTTATGCACCGGACAATAATCAAGTTTGAAAATCAACAAAGGGCAATAACCCAAAAAATATGATCAGCAGAGTAACGGTTCTTGTGCACTGCACCTCTCCATAATGAGATCTATCCACCTGTAAAGTTTCATGATTCTACCTAACATAGTTTTTGAGTTATGCTCCGGACAAGAATCAAGTTATAAAATCAACAAAGGGCAATAACTCAAAAAATTTGATCAGCAGAGTTACGGTTCTTGTGCACTGCACCTCTCCATAATGAGATCTATCCACCTGTAAAGTTTCATGATTGTACCTTACATACTTTTTGAGTTATGCTCCGGACAAGAATCAAGTTATAAAATCAACAAAGGGCAATAACTCAAAAAATTTGATCGGCAGAGTTACGGTTCTTGTGCACTGCACCTCTCCATAATGAGATCTATCCACCTATGAAGTTTCATGACTCTACCTTTAATACTTTTTGAGTTATGCTCCGGACAAGGTTTGGTCTACGGACAGACCGACCGACCGACCGACCGACCGACCTTCCGACCGACCGACCGACCGACCGACCGACCGACACTTGCAAAACAATATACCCCCATTTTCTTCGAAAGGGGGCATAATTATCTTCCTTGTTTGACCTCAGTATGCAATGAAATTGGTTCATGCAAATGTCCATGCCATGATGATTGTTCATGTAATTTTTTATTAAGATATGTCTGGCCATTTGAAAGGAGTTGCGGTCATAAAAATGTGGACGGACAGACAGACAAGGCGATTCCTATATATTTCCCAAACTTTGTTTTGCAGGGAATATAAAGATAAAAGGATTCAGTGTTGCATCCAGGATGAGCCCAGAGAGGGGGAGATCCCCCATCACATTTTCAAAAAGGGGGGAGTAAAAATTTTGAGCATGCAGCAAATAGAATTTACTTTCTGATCAAATCATGTGTAAACACTGTATGGTACGCTGATGAGGGAGTCGTACATCGGGTTCTCTGACTCGATTTTTAACATAGCCTACATAACATACCCTTTCAGCACATTATTGTCTTTTCCCACGATTCCTTAATCTGTGATGTTAAATATTTCTTTTTTTCGTGACCGGGCGCATATTCCTGCACTGGTTCATCCCTGACTAACAAATTGTCAGTTGCAGGTCAGTACCCGACTTGGAAAAGTTCGTAATCCTTTTAGATGACATCTATCTAACCCAAAAAATATGGTTTCACACTATCTATTCTACTATTTCAAACGAACTCCGCATTCGTAATTTTCAACAAGCCGTGTTTACACACTTGAAATCCAATGAATGACTTCATTTGACAGTCACAGCAGTTCTCCGCTATTTCAATTCTCCGTAGATCGGCCGAGGGATGGTCATTTTCAATCTGAACTTCTCTCGGCCAATCTACAATTAGGTTGCTGTTTACGGAAATAGCCGAGTGTCTTATCACCAACAGGGTTACTTCCCCTAAATCAACTGCGTCATTAAGGAATTTCCCAGGTAGAGAGAAAACCCTTTTTTGGATCAGAATTTTTTAGCGAATTTCACCAATCTTTTTAAAAACATGGTTTAATTTTCTTGTAAGATGCAATTTCGCTGCGCACTGACTTTTGAAGAGCGGGCGATTATTCCCTATTCTGCGGGAGTTACCACCCACGAAATTTTTAAATCGCGGGAGTGAAATTAAAATCAGCGGGAATCGCGCGATCACGCGCCCTGGATGCAACACTGAGGATTCATTACATTAAAACAAGCAAGATTGGTTGGCAAATTTGTATCGAACTTACCTAGCAGTCGCGAATATTTCCTGACATCTTTTTGCCCTCATTTGAGATGAAGACTGAAATTGAAATATAAACAAAATGTGTTAGTGAAACACCGATGCCACGAATAGGCTGATGTTAAGTTTTCATATTAAGGTCCTGACAGACAGACCGACAGACAGACAATGGCAAAACAATATGCCATCATCTTTCCATACAGTGGCATAATTAATTAGAAATATCTTTCTCAAGTATTCAAAAAGAATAGTGAATGTCACAAACACAAAATTGTTTTCAGAAAAACACAGAACTACAAATAAGAAGGGATAATGGCTTTTCAAAATGTAATTTTTCATTCAAAGCTCATCAAACTCCATGTTGTGGGTACTCATTTCAATCACATCACTAAGATGATTCAAATGAGTACCCACAACATAGGCTTCGAATTTAAGATATGCCTTTATCTATCTAATCTGTGGCTCTGAAAACCTACTTAAATTTTTGGCTTTCAAACAAGAAATATCATCAGTAAGTATTGACAAGCGTCTATTACATGCGACTAATACCCTAGACAAAATACATTTCGGATTTATTTACCTTTGATGCTGCCATCAGCAGCCATAAGGCACGCTGTGGAAAACTAACCACCAATCGAGCAATGATATCCTGAAAATCAAAATTTCATTTCGGTAAAATAACTTAATCACTAAGGCAGATCATTAGATCAACATCAAAAAATCATTTCAGGCAACAGATAAGAGATGGAAAAGGCATTCTCAATTTGTTGTATCAAACCCAAACCCCATGTTTAGGGTACTCATTTGAATTTTCTTGATAAAACAATTCTAATGGAAACAGCAACATAGAGTTTGATGCGCAGCAGATGTTATATTGCAATTTGAAAGGCAAGTACCTCATCTTGTCTGTATCTCTGATAAAAAGTCACTCGTCCACATTGATTACAACCCATCTTGATGGTAATGAAGAACAGTCCTAAAACATATCATTTTGATAAAGATTTCCCTTTAGCCCCGAAAATTATATCAGCAAATTTGCATAAAGAAAAGTGCCTGACAAACGCCAATACTTTCCTTCATTATTGATTATAAATCATAACATTACATGTAATATATACCTTGAGTTGTTGAAAGACGTCTGGATGTGTATGACAAATCCTGGAGATGAGTTGAGAGAAGGCAAAGAAGAATTGATATGCTGCCAGGCTCTTACCAAAAGCATTGATCAACTGAAATAACACATAGATATACATGTAAATAATGTACAAGACATTCTGTTAACCATCACCAATCAAGACCTGGTTTTGATGTCCCTAATAGAAATAGCTTGGAGAAAACATTGATTCAAAAGAAGATAATGCTGATAACCATCATTTTCTTCTTTTGCATCAATTTTTTCTTTGCTATTTTGTACTTCTGTGTTTTTTTATCATATCTTTATCAATATCAATGTTGTCATCTGCAAAAATTTTCAATTTGCAACAGTAAAAGTTTAATCACAAAAGAAAGAGATAATACAATATGGAATGTTCCATTGACAAATGTTAAGGATATCGGGCAAATAGGCTCAGATACGCATATACAATGATAACAATATTGCACAAAATATTCAAGCGTCACAAAGAATCTCAGTAAGGATAGAATACCGTCTGGGAAGAATTTGGTTGAAAGTAGAGAAAAAATTCATATTTACTTACTCCATTAAGTTTGACCAGATGAGTCCTGTTTCTAGTCAAGGATTGTGCCGTGGCCTGTGAGGGGTTTGAACGGTTCCGCTCCTTCTTCTCCTGTTCGACAACGGCACTACCAAAGTCTAGCCACAGACTCAACATCCGTGGCATGGATTGGTATATAAACTGGTTACCGTACCTCAGGGAATGTCCGAGATTCTTTACTACATGTACTACAAATTCTCTACAATGAAAAGGATTAAATCGGGTTAAATGTCACTTTCAGTAATATTCTTGTTATATTACATTTTCTCCTCAACTTACCATGTGTTCCTCGCATTTCTTATACAATTTCACACAAAATCTAATCATAGTCATAAGGTGCTTATACTATTGTTACTGTTAAAATGTAATTTGTTTTGTTCAAGTCTTTTATTAACTTTAAATGTGGGCCAGATTTAAACAAGAGATGTTTGTAAAACATATATGCCCCCTTCAAGTGCCTACATTTGATGTAGGTCAAAGTCCAAGGTCAAGTTAACAAGGTTCAAGGTCATGGTCAAATATGAAAGGTCTTGGTAGGAGGTGTCTATGTGTGAAATATCAAGGCTGTATATGTAAAAGTAAAATGAAATATAGGCCAGATTAAAGTTTTTAAAAGTAGGCCAAATGCCAAGGTCAAGGTCATGGTCAAATGTGAAAGGTTTTGGTTGGAGGTGTCCATGTGTGAAATATCAAGGCTATAGGTGTAAAAGGACATGATATATATGCCTGGTTTAAGTTTTTTAAAAGTAGGTCAAACCAAGGTCAAGGTGCAATATTCAAGGTCATGGTCAAATGTGAAAGGTTGGAAGTGACCATGTGTGAAATATCAAGGCTATATGTGTAAAATGACATGAAATATAGGCCAGGTTAATGTATTATAAAAGTAGGTCAAACACCAAGGTCAAGGTCACAAGATCCAAGGTCATGGTCAAATGTGAAAGGTCTTGGTAGGAGGTGTCCATGTGTAAGATATCGAGACTGTATAGGTAACAGGACATGAGATATAGGCCTAGTTTAAGTTTTTTAAAAGTAGGTCAAACTTCAAGGTCAAGGTCCAAGGTCATGGTCAAATGTGAAATGTCTTGGTTGGAAGTGACCATGTGTGAAATATCAATGCTGTATGTGTAAAATGACATAAAATATAGGCCAGGTTAATGTATTATGAAAGTAGGTCAAACACTAAGGTCAAGGTCACAAGGTCCAAGGTCATGGTCAAATGTGAAAGGTCTCGGTCGTAGGTGTCCATGTGTCAAATATCAAGGCTGTATGTGTAAAAGGACATGATATATCAGCTAGATTAAAATTTTATAAAAGTAGGTAAAAGTCCAAGGTCAAGGTCACAAGGTCCAGGGTCATTGTCAAATGTGAAAGGTCTTGGTAGGATGTGTCCCTGTGTGAAATATCAAGGCTGTATGTGTAATAGCACATGAGATATAGGCCCACTTTACTTTTTTTAAAAGTAGGTCAAACTTCAAGGTCAGGGTCACAAGGTCTAAGGTCATAGTCATATGTGATAGGTCTTAGTCGGAGGTTTCCATGTGTCAAATATCAAGGCTGTATTTGTAAAAGGACATGATATATCGGCCAGGTTAAAGTTTTTGAAATGTAGGTCAAACTTCAATGTAAAGGTCACAAGGTCCAAGGTCATGGTCAATTGTGAAAGGTCTTGTTAGGAGGTGTCCATGTGTGAAATATCAAGGCTGTATGTGTAATAGGTCATGAGATATATGCCCGGTTTAATATTTTTAAAGTAGGTCAAACTCCAAGGTCAAGGTCACAAGGTCCAAGGTCATGGTCAAATGTGAAAGATGTTGATAGGAGGTATCTATGTGTGAGATATCAAGTCTGTATGTGTAAAAATACATGAGATATAGGCAAGGTTAAGAATTAAGTGTAAAAATCAACAAAGGGCAATAACTCCAAGAAGTTGATCGACAAGGTTATGGTTCTTGTGCACTGCACCTCTCCATAATGAGATCTATCCACCTGTAAAGTTTCATGATTCTACCTTACATACTTTTTGAGCTGTGCTCTGGACAAGAATCAAGTTATAAAATCAACAAAGGGCAATAACTCAAAAATTTTGATCGGCAGAGTTACGGTTCTTGTGCACTGCACCTCTCCATAATGAGATCTATCCACCTGTAATGTGTCATGATTCTACCTTACATACTTTTTGAGTTGTGCTCTGGACAAGAATCAAGTTATAAAATCAACAAAGGGCAATAACTCAAAAATTTTGATCGGCAGAGTTACGGTTCTTGTGCACTGCACCTCTCCATAATGAGATCTATCCACCTGTAAAGTGTCATGATTCTACCTTACAGACTTTTTGAGTTATGCTCCGGACAAGAATCAAGTTTGAAAATCAACAAAGGGCAATAACTCTAAAAATATTATCAGCAGAGTTACGGTTCTTGTGCACTGCACCTCTCCATAATGAGATATATCCACCTGTAAAGTTTCATGATTCTACCTAACATACTTTTTGAGTTATGCTCCGGACAAGAATCAAGTTTGAAAATCAACAAAGGGCAATAACTCCAAAAATTTGATCGGCAGAGTTACGGTTCTTGTGCACTGCACCTCTCCATGATGAGATCTATCCACCTGTGAAGTTTCATGATTCTACCTTTAATACTTTTCGAGTTATGATCTGGACAAGGTTTGGTCTACGGACAGACCGACCGACCTACAGACCGACCGACCTACGGACCGACCGACCAACCTTCCGACCGACCGACACTTGCAAATCAATATACCCCCATTTTCTTCGAAAGGGGGCATAATTAATTGTTACTAGTATTTGAGGAAGAGTTAAGTGCATATCACAAGCCGTTTACTCTAGTGTGTTAAATTTCAGTTGTTTTTAATTTCATACCCTTGTTTGGTCATATCCTCTTTATCATCTACAAGAGTAGTCATGATTCTGTCAAAGTATCGTCCAAGATAAAAATAGCCATCTTCCCAGTCAGGTGATACCTCGATCACTTCCTTGTACTGTTTGACGATCGCGTTACTCTCCATTTTGGATGTCTCTTCACAGTAGCGACCGTAAAGCAGTAATACCTGTAAAATATTAGTGTGCTCAATCAAGCCTATATAACATTCCACCCAATATTGAAGCCTTCACAGTAGACACCGTAAAGCAGTAAAACTCGTAAAATATTTATGTGCTCAAAACAAGCCTTTATAACATTCGACCCAATATTGAAGCCTTGATAAATTTTTAGATTATGATTAAAATTTGAAACTTTTCAAATACTAAAAGTATCAAATAATTTAAATCTTAATTGAAAGAACTAAAATTTGATTAATAGCACAAAACAAATACATAAATCTGTGGTGAACATTGTGTATCTTGTATTGATAAAAGTTTAAATACAGTGGCGCCTCCTCTACTGCCTTTCATGCTGTTTTTGGCTAAAATTGTGGCAACTGTCAGATGTTTTTGTAGTGATCTTCTTTTGAAGTCGGGTTGATGAACATTTCATTAATTTTTTAGCCAACAAAAAATTTGTTCAGTAGATCTAATATTCACCTTAGCACAGACTTGTTTGTTAGTTTTGCCAGCTGGAGTTTGGTCAGCCTTGATTTGTGTTAGGTTACTGAAGTGTGTAACAGAGTAACTAATGGAGGAAAAGGAGTTAAGATTGCCTTCATGTCATTCCAAATCCAAACCACATGTTATGGGTACTCATTTTAATTGTCTCAAGGAGACAATTGAAATGAGTACCCATGACATAGGGTTTGATAAACAACTATATATTGCATTTTGAACAAGATGTGTTTGTGAAACACAAATGCCCCCGAAATGGCCATTTTTCTAAAATGTTACGTTTTCGTGGAGTAAAGGGTTATTAAGGGTTAAGGGATGACCTTGAGGAAGATCAAATTGCATGGAACAGATAGATATCATTCAAAGGAAGTTGCATACCAAATTTGAGCTTTCTATGTCAAATAGTTTTGGAGACAAGAGGACCATGATGGTCCTATATCGCTCACCTGAACCAAAATGATATTAGCAAAAATTTTGTTCAATTCAATTAATATTCATGACTTTAAGACTGAAAACGAACTTATGGTCAATAACATTGTGAAAATCACACTCATCCAAGATCTTATGGTGCCCCAACATTGTGTCCAAGTTTTGTCTTGATTGTTAAATAATTGTAGATTTTAGAGTGTAAACAATGTTAAAAACAGCCAAAAATGGCAATTTTGTCAAATTCAAGGGCACATAACTCTCGACTTTCTTATCAGATCAGACTAAAAATCAAACCCATCAAAGATCTTATGGTCCCCAACATTGTGTCCAAGTTCTGTCTTGATTGATTGATAATTGTAGATTCTAGATGGTAAAGAAGGTCGAAAACAGCCAAAATGGCAATTTTGTCAAATTCAAGGGCCCATAACTCTCGACTTTCTTATTAGATCAGACTAAAAATCAAACTCATCCAAGATCTTATAGTCCCCAACATTATGTCCAAGTTTTGTCTTGATTAATTTGTAATTGTAGATTCTAGAGTGTGAACAAGGTCAAAAACAGCCAAAAATGGCAATTTTGTCAAATTCAAGGGCACATAACTCTCAACTTTCTAATCAGATCAGACTTAAAATCAAACTGATCCAGGATCTAATGGTCCCTAACACTGTGTGCAAGTTTTGTTTTGATTGGTTAATAATTGTAGATTCTAGAGTGTAAACAAGGTCGAAAACGGTCGAAAATGACAATTTTGTCAATTTCAAGAGCACATAACTCTTGTCTTTCTAATCAGATCAGACTGAAAATCTAACTCATCCGAGATCTTATAATCCCCAACACTTTGTCCAAGTTTTGTTTTGATTGATTAATAATTGTATATTCTAGAGTGTAAACAAGGTCGAAAACAGTCAAAAACGTCAATTTTATCAAATTCAAGGGCACGTAACTCTCGTCTTTCTGATCAGATCAGGCTGAAAATCAAATTCATCAAAGATCTTATGGTTCCCTACATTGTGTCCAAGTTTTGTCTTGATTGATAAATAATTGTAGATTCTAGAGTGTAAACAAGGTCGAAAACAGTCAACAAGAGTGCCATCGTCACAATATACGCCGCCACTTATAAAACTTGAGACAAAAAAATGACATTGACAAGGATTTATAAATATTCACTGAAAAACCTTTAAAAAATTGTGTTCACAAAAAGGTTTTTATAAATATCCAGTGAAAAACCTGGAAGGAATTGCATTCACGAGGCTGAAATATCATTAAGCCCCAGAGACTAAGATTGAAGGGGGCATAATTCTGGCAAAAATCAATGAACCATGAAATCCTTCCTTCATGCACATCTACCAATTGAGGTGATAACATCCACCAAGTTTCATTAAGATCCAGCCAGAAACTTAGGAGGAGTTGTGTTGACAAGCCTGCAATTTCAATAAGCCCCAGAGACTAAGTTTTTAAGGGGCATAACTCAAGCAAAAATCAACGAACCATAAAATCCTTCCTTCATGCACATCTACCAATTGAGGTGATAACATTGACCAAGTTTCATTAAGATCTAGTCAGAAACTTAGGAGGAGTTGTGTTGACAAGCCTGCAATTTCAATAAGCCCCAGAGACTAAGTTTTTAAGGGGCGTAACTCAGGCAAAAATCGACGAACCATAAAATCCTTCCTTCATGCACATCTACCAATTGAGGTGATAACATCCACCAAGTTTCAAGAAGATCCAGCCAGAAACTTAGGAGGAGTTGCGTTGACAAGCCTGCAATTTCAATAAGCCCCAGAGACTAAGTTTTTAAGGGGCGTAACTCAGGCAAAAATCGACGAACCATAAAATCCTTCCTTCATGCACATCTACCAATTGAGGTGATAACATCCACCAAGTTTCAAGAAGATCCAGCCAGAAACTTAGGAGGAGTTGCGTTGACAAGCCTGCAATTTCAATAAGCCCCAGAGACTAAGTTTTTAAGGGGCGTAACTCAGGCAAAAATCGACGAACCATAAAATCCTTCCTTCATGCACATCTACCAATTGAGGTGATAACAATGACCAAGTTTCAAGAAGATCCAGCCAGAAACTTAGGAGGAGTTGCGTTGACAAGGCTGCAATTTCAATAAGCCCCAGAGACTAAGTTTTTAAGGGGCATAACTCAGGCAAAAATCAACGAACCATAAAATCCTTCCTTCATGCACATCTACCAATTGAGGTGATAACATTGACCAAGTTTCAAGAAGATCCAGCCAGAAACTTAGGAGGAGTTGCGTTGACAAGAAAAGTGGACGTACGTACGGACGGACGGACGGACGGATGGACGGATGGACGGACGGACGGACAGACGGAGAAGATGACGCCAATATACGTCCGCCAATCTACCAATTGAGGTGATAACATCCACCAAGTTTCAAGAAGATCCAGCCAGAAACTTAGGAGGAGTTGCGTTGACAAGCCTGCAATTTCAATAAGCCCCAGAGACTAAGTTTTTAAGGGGCGTAACTCAGGCAAAAATCGACGAACCATAAAATCCTTCCTTCATGCACATCTACCAATTGAGGTGATAACATTGACCAAGTTTCAAGAAGATCCAGCCAGAAACTTAGGAGGAGTTGCGTTGACAAGGCTGCAATTTCAATAAGCCCCAGAGACTAAGTTTTTAAGGGGCATAACTCAGGCAAAAATCAACGAACCATAAAATCCTTCCTTCATGCACATCTACCAATTGAGGTGATAACATTGACCAAGTTTCAAGAAGATCCAGCCAGAAACTTAGGAGGAGTTGCGTTGACAAGAAAAGTGGACGTACGTACGGACGGACGGACGGACGGACGGATGGACGGATGGACGGATGGAGGGATGGACGGACGGACGGACGGACAGACGGAGAAGATGACGCCAATATACGTCCGCCTCCGGCGGCGTATAAAAACGACAATTTTGTCAAATTCAAGGGCACATAACTCTTGACTTTCTGTTCAGACCAGATTGAAAATCAAACTCATCCAAGATCTTATGGTCCCTAACATTGTGTCCACGTTTTGTCTTGATTGATTTATAATTGTAGATTCTAGAGTGTAAACAAGGTCGAAAACAGCCAAAAATGGTAATTTTGGAGAATTCAAGGGCACATAACTCTGGTCTTTCTAGTCAGATCAGACTGAAAATTACAATCATACGAGATCATATAGTCCCTAACATTATGTCCAAGTTTTGTCTTAATTGTTTAATAATTGTAGATGCTAGAGTGTAAACAAGGTTGAAAACAGTCAAAAATGACAATTTGGTCGAATTCAAGGGCACATAACTCTCGTCTTTCTATTCTGATCAGACTGAAAATCGAACTCATCCGAGATCTTATAGTCTCCAACATTATGTCCAAGTTTTGTCTTGATTGATCAATAATTGTAGATGCTAGAGTGTAAACAAAGTTAAAAACAGCATTTTTTGACATTCAAGGGCAGATAACTCCCCACATTCTGGTCTGATCAGGCCCATAATCGAACTCATCCGAGAACTTATGACCATACTTGTTTTGGCCAAGTTTGATCAAGATTGCCTAACTTTTGTGGATGCTAGAGTGTAAACACCCCAATTGTGGACAGACGGACAGACGGACAGACGGACGGACGACGGACAAAATGCGATCACAATAGCTCACCTTGAGCACTTTGTGCTCAGGTGAGCTAAAAAGGCAAAGGTTAAGTTTTCGGAATAAAAGGTTAAGTTTTCATAGAGTAAAGGGTTGATAAGGGTTAACGGATGACCTTGAGGAAGGCCAAATTGCATGGAACAGATAGATATCATTCAAAGGAAGTTGCATACCAAATTTGAGCTTTCTATGTCAAACAGTTTTGGAGAAAAGGCAAAGGTTAAGTTTTCGGAATAAAAGGTTAAGTTTTCATAGAGTAAAGGGTTGATAAGGGTTAACGGATGACCTTGAGGAAGGCCAAATTGCATGGAACAGATGGATATCATTGAAAGGAAGTTGCATACCAAATTTGAGCATTGTGTGTCAAATTATTTTGGAGAAAAGGCAAAGGTTAAGTTTTCGGACAGACAGACAGACAGACGGACGGACAGACAGACAGACAGACAGACAGACGGACACGAGTAAAACAATATGCCCCCGATCTCTCGATACGGGGGCATAAAAAGCCATTACCCATTCTTATCAGTAGCTCTGGGGCCTGTTTCATCCGAACATTTGAGACATGTTTTTGACTTACCAATGTCTTACCACACATTTACGACAAAGAGTCACATATCATCCATTCAATGAAGACATAGGTTATGCTATTGTTGTTTAAAGCATTTCATAAATCATTGTTAAGTCGAAAATAGATTTAGATTTATAGGAGTTTTACGTCCCCCTCAACTGCTAAGGTCATACGGAGACGGGACCTCCATTTAACATCTCGTCCGAAAGACTGGAAAGGTGGGGAATCGAACCTGCGAGCCCTGTGTTACAAGTCCAGCACGTTACCACTGCACAAAATATGCTCCTAAGTAAAAGGTATGTCTAAATGTTTTGATGCCTCTGTTGTAACATAAGTCCCTACCTTAGCACAAACTTGTTTGTTTGTTTTGCCTGCTGGAGTCTGGTCAGCCTTGATCTGAGATAGGTTACTGAAATGTACTTCAATTTCCCTCTCCAATAGCAGCATGGCCTGGTCTTTCTCACCCTATGTTACAGAGATAAACTAGATGTATATGTGAAACACCAGTGCCCCCAAAATGGCCAATGTTAACCCATTACCAAACAACAAAATTTTAGACTGGTTGAAATTCAAAGACATTGCAGACAACAATGTTAAGTCAATGAATTTTAAACTTTTTTGGTCATTTTGTGTAGAAAACATTGTGGGACAAGAGCTTCGCAGAGCGGCGCATATACGCCCGAGAGGGGCTTGTCAGTAAAATTGGCATTTTTTTTCAATTCAAGGGCAGATAATTCAAACATGAAAAGTTATCAAAATATTGTTTGCACAACAAGAGACCAAAGAGATTCATTGTGGCTAGTTTGATTAAATTCTGGTTGAAACTGTAGAAGTAGCACACAGGAGAAAATGGGCATTTTTGAAAAAGTGGGCATTTTTCCTTAAATTCAAGGGCAGATAATTCAAGAACGAAAACAGTAATCTAAATTCCGTAAGCGATGTGCACAACTAGACACCATGGAGATTCATTGTGGCAATTGGTTGTCACAAGCAATTTCTTCATTTTCCACAATGTTTTCCAAAGCCATTATCTCATAGGGAGTCAAAGAGTCATTGTATGGTAATGGATTTAGTTTTCTGACAGACAGACGGATGGACTGACGAACATGAGTAAAACATTACATCCCAATCTTTCAATAAAAGCGCATAAAAAGATGTGTTTGTGTGACACCAATGCCCTCGATAAGTTATATTTTTGAAATATGGACTGATGAATGACAATGACTTTGCAAAAGTATGTATTAAGATGTTATCTAATTCAAATATGTAACATGTAACATAAGAGAAAAAATTACAAGAAAATGTTGAGATTTACTCATTACGTTTGAATTGGATGAGCTTCATGTTTAACCCATTACCAAATTACAAAAGTTTGGGCTGGTCCAAATTCAGAGATGTTGCAGACGACAATTTCAAGTGCATGAAATTTTACATTTTTTTTTTATATATTTTAGTCTCTTTGGCTAGAAAACATTGTGGAAAATGAAGCAATTGCTTGTCACAAGCAATTTTTCAAAAGCGTTTATCTCTGGGGGGGGGATTCAAAAAGTCATTGCGTGGTAATGGGTTAAAGACACATATTGATCAGTCGCACCATATAATCAAATAAGCCCAATAACTTTAAGGGAAGAAATGTCTTTGCTCCCAATCATGTGGGTTATATGTTACAGTTAGGAAGATCTTTTTAAGCATTCAGATCATACAAATATAGACAAGTTTTCCTACCTTTTCCCAGAGCCACTTTGCTTTCTGTATACAATATTCTGCAAGGTTATATTCACTGGCTTGTAGTAAGAAGCTGTAGGCTGTCTGCAGTGACCCAGTCCTAGAATGGAAATGGGGTAAAATTAGCAAAAAGAAGCTTAGCATTCAGGTTAACCCTTTCCCATATGAATTGTCCTAAATTAAAAGATGTTGCAGACAACAATTTGTAGTAACTGAAGTTTTACATTTTAGTTTCTTTTGGCATAAAACCTAGTAGAAAATGAAGAAATTGCTTGTCACAAGCAACTTCTTTATTCACCAAAATGTTTTCAAAAGCCAACATATTGTGAGGAATCAGAGTGTAAATATGAGGGGCCCTATTATTCAATTTCGAAGTATCTGACAGTTAATTTTCTTAGAACACATATAGGCTAGAACTATGATGCACATTCTCATTGTTAAAACTTGTGTTCAGAATAAGTTTGCTCAAACAAACCTAATAAATTTTTAATTGACATTAAATCCATTTTTCAGCTTTTCATTGTACTGATTATCCATCTCTGATTTGGCATGCAGGAGAATGAGATCCATCTGCACAATATGTTCTCTGACTTTATTCTATAAAGCTTGATTGCATGAAATCAGCATGAGCTAAGGGTAAAATAACCCATTACCACACAGTGACTCGATATGACACCTCAAAAGCTTTGGAAAACAATGTGGAAAATGAAGAAATTGCTTGTGAAAAGCAATTTCTTAATTTCCCACGTTTTCTACCAAGACATGTAAAAAAAATCCTTTTGAAATTCTCATCTGCAGCATTTTTGAATTTGGATCAGGCTAACATTTTGTCATTTGGTAATGGGATAATTTTCGAGCTGCTAACCATTGAAAATGATTTAACACTTACTTTTGAGCTATTTTAGCACTGGTCAGCCAGCTCTGCCCGATATCTCTGTCCAGATCTAGTTTACCTTCCTGTTGTGCCAGCATCATAAGAGTACGCCTCATTGTTAACACTGGCTCTCTGATACGGAATGATGACTGTATAAGATAGAGTTGAGAGATTAAATTGATAAACCCTTTCTCAAACAACAAAATTTATGGGCGGTCCAACTTCAAGGCAATTGCTGCCAACAAAATAGATGTTGATGAAGGAACAATTTGTGTAAATCATGACACAGAAAATGTTATGGCAAAAGAAGAGAATGTTGTTTATCAGCAATTTCATCTTTTGCCTCAATGTTTTCCAAAGTCCAATCTATTATGTTCGTCAAAACCAGGTCTTGTTTGGAAAAGGGTTAATTAAGAGACATTATTCAAGATTTGAATTTATGCAACAGAGCAAATCAACTATTGGTCTTCCAATTACAAACATTATTAGTGCATAAATCTATAAAGAATGATACCATATAAACAACAAAAAGCATTTTAATTAAACCAAACCAATTATACATATTAAATTCAGTCACCTGCATCATTTTGAGTCTTGTGGGCCACTGTTCTAACAATTCATCTTTAGTCACACTGTTGTCACTAGACTGTTCCTCATCCCAGTTCATTAACGCATACATGGACTCTTCTATCTCATTCAATAAATGTAATCTAGAACAAACATTGAGTTATTTAAATGATTGATTGACATGAGTTTTACATTTGCTATTCAACAGCTTCAGCCATAAGGAAACAGTGCCTTTAAAAAGCTACTCCTGAGTACAAGTTCTGCACTCCGTCAATTATTGCAAATTCACAACTAACATACCAAACACTTCATGCAACTTCCAGCATCATCCGTGGCAATGAACTTTGACAATGGTATACTGTCTTTCCGGGTGTCTGTTGCACAAAGTGTTTGGTATCCAATAATGGATGGAATACCTTAAACTGTGTTTTTAAGAATTCTTCCCTAAACAATGGATGGCATTGATAACCATAATAAATATCAGCTTTTTAAGGTATTGAAGACAATTATGGTAATCAGTGGTTTTTCTTTCCCTTCAAAGGGGGTGTCTCACGAATAGGAAAAATAACATGGGAGTCTGCCCACGTTCGGAATTTAATGAAATTTGGCGTGAAGTTAGTACACTAGATAACGGTTCATATTCATGAAATGTTTGAAATCACACATTCCAGAAAATAATTTTCTCGGAATTTTAAGTTTTCACCATGAAAAAAGAGGGTACCCTGATTAAAACAGTGTGTAAGCGTTCTGGTTGTTAGTTTCATCGCGTAATTTATTCTAAAAATAATGCCCAGTAGTCCCTGATCCTGTATGAAACAAATATATATATAATTATGTACAAAAAAGTTGTTTTATATCAACTGATGTAAGGGGGTAACCCAAAAATTCATTGTTTTTAAATATTTTAAGCAAATTCGGTTCAAAAATTTTCTTTGTTCCAGTTTTTGTCAAGATTTGAAAATTATGTAAAAGTTGCGCACAAATATACTGATGATTATCGTGAAATATCGAGAAAAAATGAAACCGGTAAAATGTTGGTTTTAGAATTCCCCCCTGAATAGTGCACATTTCCAAGAATGGACAAAAATAAGATTTTTTAAAATTACTTTTTTCAAATATTTTGTTTACGTTTTTGGTTATTTTAGTTTACCTGAGGATAAATCAAGATGCAAGGCATTTTTTCGGTTATTTTCTGTCATCTATCCGTGTGTCTGTCTGTCTGTTGGCATTTTCTCAACAAGAGGGCCAAGATGGCCCTGTATCGCTCCACTGGCTTTTAGACATTGTTAGACTACGAACTTCTTCAAGGAATACAATAAAGGTCTATCCAAAGAAGATTCATGCTACACCAGAATGAAATCCAATAAGTAATTAAGGGGCAGAAATGTTTTTAAAATTTTGCTAAAATTACACTGTTTCATATATCGAAAAATAAGCCTAGCCCACAGCGGCCAAGCTTTTCATCCCATCGTGAAGAAATTTGGGAGATATTCATGCAAGGAAGATTCTTGTGAAGTTTGGTTGAAATTGGTCCTGTAGTTTTGGAGAAGAAGATTGTTTACGAATTATTCTAAAATTCAATTTAATTAAATTTATTGAAATTTAAGTTCTACACGGAAATAATTTTTTAAGGAATTTAAAGGAGATTCATGCAAGGAAGATTCGTGTGAAGTTTGGTTAAAATTGGTCCAATAGTTTTGGAAAAGAAGATTTTTCAAAAAATTAATCTAATTTAATTAATCAAAATTTAAGTTTTACACAGAATATATTTTTTTGAAGGAATTAAGAAGAGATTCATGCAAGGAACATTTCTGAAAAGTTTGGTTGAAATTGGTCCAGTAGTTTTGGAGAAGAAGAATTTTTAAAGATTTTTCGAAAATTAATTCAATTAAATTAATTAAAATTCAATTTCTGCACGGATTTTAATCTTTTGAAAGAATTTGGTAGAGATTCATGCAAAGAAGATTTCTGTGAAGTTTGGTAGAAATTGGTCCATTAGTTTTGGAGAAGAAGAATTTTTAAAGATTTTTCGAAAATTTAATTCAATTAAATTAATTAAAATTCAAGTTATACACAGAATTTATCTTTTTAAAGGAATTAAGAAGAGATTCATACAAGGAAGATTTCTGTGAAGTTTGGTTGAAATTGGTCCTTTAGTTTTGGAGAAGAAAATTTTTTAGAGATTTTTCGAAAATCAAAATCAATTAAATTAATTAAAATTCAAGTTCTGCGCGGATTTTATTCTTTTGAAGGAATTTGGTAGAGATTGATGCAAGAAAGATTTCAGTGAAGTTTGGTTGAAATTGGTCCAGTAGTTTTGGAGAAAAAGAATTTTTAATGATTTTTCGAAAATTTAATTCAATTAAATTAATTAAAATTTAAGTTATACACAGAATTTATCTTTTTGAAGGAATTAAGAAGAGATTCATACAAGGAAGATTTCTGTGAAGTTTGGTTGAAATTGGTCCAGTAGTTTTGGAGAAGAAGATTTTTTAAAGATTTTTCGAAAATTTAAATCAATTAAATTAATTAAAATTCAAGTTCTGCGCGGATTTTATTCTTTTGAAGGAATTTGGTAGAGATTGATGCAAGAAAGATTTCTGTGAAGTTTGGTTGAAATTGGTCCAGTTGTTTTGGAGAAGAAGAATTTTTAAAGATTTTATGAAAATTAATTCAATTAAATTAATTAAAATTCAAGTTCTACACGGAATTAAATTTTTTGAAGGAATTTGAAAAAGGTTCATGCAAGGAAGATTTCTGTGAAGTTTGGTTGAAATTGGTCCAGTAGTTTTGGAGAAGAAGATGTTTAAAGAAAAAGTTGACGCACGGACGCACGGACGCACGCACGCACGACGGACACAGGGCCATGACATAAGCCCCGCTGGCCTTCGGCCAGTGGAGCTAAAAATTCTTTTTTCTCCCAATCTAATATGTGAATTTTTTGAAACTTGATAAAAAGTATCCTTGGGTTAAAGGAGTACAACTCTGTGTATTAGAATTTCTTTTTGTCATAAACTTTTGTTGCTGTGGCAGCATAAAAGGGGAAACGTTTTATATAATAAAAATAAGCTCTTTTTGTAAAGCTTTACACATTTATGAGGTTTTAAATTTTGTATGTAAGTTTGCTAAGGGGTAGACTTCAAAGTTGGTTACAATATTTTTGTCCAGGGTCACATTAGATCTTGTCCCAGGTGTACCTACTTTACAAACAAGAGGACCATGATGGTCCTATATCGCTCACCTGAACCAAAATGATATGAGCAACACTTTTGTTCAATTCAATTAATATTTATGACTTTAAGACTGAGAACGAACTTATGGTCAATAGCATTGTGAAAATCCAACTTATACGAGATCTTATGGTGCCCAACTGTGTCCAAGTTTTGTCTTGATTGATAAATATTTGTAGATTCTAGAGTATAAACAATGTCGAAAGCAGCCGAAAAAGCAGGTTTTTTTTCAAATTCAAGGGCACATAACTCTCGACTTCCTGATCAGATCAGACTGAAAATCGAACTCATCTGAGATCTTATGGTCCCAAACATTGTGTCCAAGTTTTGTCTTTACTAATTGTAGAGTCTAGAGTGTAAAACAGGTCGAAAACAGCCGAAAATGGCAATTCTATCAAATTCAAGGGAACATAACTCTCCACTTTGTGATCAGATCACACTGAAAATCAAACTCATCTGAGATCTTATGATCCCCTACATTGGGTCCAAGTTTTGTCTTGATTGATTAATAATTGTAGATTCTAGAGTGCAAACAAGGTCAAAAACAGCCGAAAATGGCAATTTTATCAAATTCAAGGGCATATAACTCTCGTCTTTCTGGTAAGATCAGACTGAAAATCAAACTAATTCAAGATATTATGGTCTCCAACATTGTGTCCAAAATTTGTCTTGATTAGTCAATAATTGTAGATTCTAGAGTGTAAACAAGGTCTAAAACAGTCAAAAACGGCAACTTTGTCAAGTTCAAGGGCACATAACTCTCGACTTTCTGATTAGATCAGACTGAAAATCAAACTCATCCAAGATCTTATAATCCCAAACATTGTGTCCAAGTTTTGTCTTGATTCATTAATAATTGTAGATTCTAGAGTGTTAACAAGGTCGAAAACAGTCAAAAACGGCAATTTTGTCAAGTTCAAGGGCACATAACTCTCAACTTCCTGATCAGATCAGACTGAAAATCAAACTCATACAAGATCTTATGATCCCCAACATTGTGTCCAAATTTTGTCTTGATTGATTGATAATTGTAGATTCTAGAGTGTAAACAAGGTCGAAAACTGCCAAAAATGGCAATTTTGTCAAATACAAGGGCACATAACTCTCGTCTTTCTGGTCAGATCAAAGTGAAAATTGAACTCATTCGAGATCTTATGGTCTCCAACATTATGTCCAAGTTTTGTCTTGAGTGATCAATAATTGTAGATTCTAGAGTGTAAACAATGTCAAAAATAGCTATTTTTGACATTCAAGGGCAGATAACTCCGCACTTTCTGGTCCGATCAGGCCCATAATCGAACTTGTCCGAGAACTTATGACCATACTTGCTTTGACCAAGTTTGATTAAGATTGGCCAACTTTTGTGGATGCTAGAGTGTTAACACCAAATTGTTGACAGACGGACAGACGGACGGACAGACGGACGGACAGACGGACGGACGGACGACGGACATTGAGTGACCACAATAGCTCACCTTGAGCACTTCGTGCTCAGGTGAGCTAAAAAGAGAGGAAATTTTCTATAAAAATCATTTTAAATTATTCAAGCCAGCCGTGATTCATGAAAGCTAACAGCAAGAGTTATTTATAGATCTTTTGAAATATGAGAAAGCAAATAAGAAAAAGCACCGATTTCTCTGATGGCATTTGACAATCGTGCAAAAGTGAAACTATTGTTGTGATGCATAAGAAACAGATAATCCAGCTCCCATGTGACTATTAAGGGCTATTGATGGCTAAACAACATGTTAATCATATGACATCATTGAAATGTGTATAAATTGTGTATCAATACAGGTTAAGCTATGGTCAGAAAAATAATTTGAGGAAATAATTGCACCCTGTTTTATCCCAATAGGGCCACGTTTTGAAATAAACAAGCACATTTTCAACTGTGTAACTGAAAAGGTATAATGCTGTAACAGTCTTTTACTGAATCATAGGGGGCCTTCCATATCATGTTAGTTCATTAGGGGCGCTTAGAGCAAAAATATTTGGTTATGTATTGGTTACCCGGAAGGGCACCTTTTGATGCTTTACCATACCGGTTCTAAGCGTCTTTTCAATTTCATAACATTTGGCTAGACATTTATTGCATGCCATAGTCTCACTAACAATGGTGCATAGACAATGTGACCAAATAGTAAAGAAAACTTGCAATAAGTATATGTATGCCTATCTTGGCTTCCATACATGTAATTTTGTAAATATAAGTAATATTTATATTAATTCTATGTTTTTTTCCAATGAGTTTTTTGGGCATGAATATTGCTGTAGGTTTGTACTGTATGCTACAGTTGATTTTACTGAATATAAAAATGTTTTTTGGCGCACAATCAAATTTTTACTGAATACAAGTTTTGGACCATAACATCACCTTCATTAGTAATATGTATTATATGACATTGTTACCGGTTTTGGATTTCTATATAATTTGGCTCAAAGTAAGAGGAAATATGTAGCATGTTTTTGTGATGATATGGAATCTTGACAAAGACTCCAACATACTTAACTTTGGAATTCAATTTTACTCTTTTCTAAAATTTTGCTGAAAAATATGCATTTTTTCATGATTAATTCAATAAAAAACATTCATAATAATTGCCTCAAATACCTTTTCTGGTATGAATGAAATGCCTTATGTGTCTCGGATCAAATTCAATTGACAGATCTTGAAAATACACAAAACTAAAGTTTTGCGACACATGAAAAAGGGGCCATGTTTCATGTCATAGTGGGAATAAGTCAAGGTGGCTTTTTGGAATCCAGTTTGATTATCTAAGAAACTAAATGCATTTTCATAGCTTGTATATGGTCCTTTATCACCATGCAGAATTAAAAGAAAATTCATGCGTGGGCAGATTTGAGACACCTCCTTTAATATTCAATTCTGGTAAAACGTTCCCAATTATTGTACTAAAATTTTGTACTAAAATTTTCTAACTCCACCAGTTTCAAAATTCATCTAGTAGAAGATTTAACAAATTCTATTGATAAGAAACATACCTGACAATGTACTCGTAAGCTCTCTGGTAAGACCCAATCTCCATACTGGCTGCTGATAGAGGCCCTATCTGTTCTTGTCTGACCATGTGTAACTGTTGTAAAAACTCATCCTCTTTCTACAGTGATAGAATAATCTAATTGTTACTTTTCAATGAAAACCTTGTAACTGCAGCTTGTTTAAAGCTGCAGTTACCAGGTTTTTGTTGAAAAGCAGCGTTTAGTAATGTTGCATATAACCATTATTAATCAAAGGCATTGAATGTTAACTTATTCATGTCTCAAGTGATGTCAAGTTGATGGTAATTCAGACCTTTCCTAAACAACAGTGCACCTGATTTTCTTGTCATCAACTAAAATAGTAAGATGTGTTTGTGAAACACAAATGCCCCCCAAAAGGCCAATATTAAGTTTGGACTGACAGACGGTTGGACGTACAGACAGACACACAAACACAAGTAAAACAATATGCCATCGATCTCCCGACACAAGGGCATACAAATAGCATCAAGGTAAATACTAACCTTATTTCTCGAAGCCAACAGAATTCGTCCAAGAACCACAGGCCAACTTCTACTGTTTTTATCCTGGAAAAAAAAAACATTTGAAACTAGAACTGTCGCAAAGCGGACGAATACCCCCCACTAAAGCCTTGTCACTGAAAAAGTGCTATCGCTCAAAAGGTTCTTGACTTAGAGCATGGAAACGGATTTTAAACAAAGTCCAACTGTGACCTTGACCTTTGACCTTGGTGACCCCCAAAACGATAGGGCACCTCCTTGGGTCATGGCCAACAACTGTGTAAAGTTTCATGATCCTAGGTCAAACGGTTCTTGAGTTAGAACACAGAAACGAAATTGTAAATTTTGACTACTTCCAGTAATATTGACTACTTCCCCCCCCCCCCCCATTAAAAAGTTCAAAGTGGCATAACTCTAAAACTAATCACTGGATCAAGATGAAAATTGCAGGTGCACAACTTCATATGATAGGAAACATCCTGGTAAAATTTCAGAAAAATTGGTCAAAAACTGTGGGAGGAGAAGAGGACACAAGATTATGTCCACGGACGGACGGACAGACGGACGGACGGATGGACAGACGGACAACCTGATTCCAGTATACCCCCCCATAACTTTGTTGTGGGGGGTATAATTAAAATCCAATTCATAAAGACTTTCAGTTGAAATTAATATAACAGTTTACCAGTGATATACAAATAGCTTGTTCAAAACATTCAGGTCATTTCAATATCAATCCGGTTTAATTTTTATTTTGATAGTTATTTTGATATTTTCAAAGGTATAATACCATTTCTTTACTTTACTATTAATTTTCAAAGTAAGTTAATGAATAAAATCGATACTTAATTTCAAAGGTATAATACCATTTCTTTACTTTACTATTAATTTTCAAAGTAAGTTAATGAATAAAAACGATACTTACAGCTTTCATGAACTTTTCAAGATCATTCCAGTTGCCCAGCTTCCAGGCTGCTTCAACTTGATATGTGGATAATTGTGGCTTCCAGGCTTTCCTAAAGGATTAAAATAAACTTAATTTATTACCAAGAATCTGCCGCACCTTCAAAGGGTAGTTACAGTTGAGAACATCATGAAATTGACATTTATACCATTCCATTCTGAACAAAATCATTCCACTCCAGCGTTCATTCATTCCGATCACAAAAACATTCAAAACGCTAATAAAACATTCACACCGCTAAATAAACGTTTACTGGTTTAATTGGTTGTTATAAAAAGACGGCATTTCATTGGCCGAAAAATTATCGTGGGCGTTTTATCGATAAACCTTCATACCTATAATATTGGTTAATTTCCAATATCGGAGTGTTACTATTTAAAGATCAGGTTTGATTTGTTGAATGGTTATCGTGGGTGTGTTATCGATTTTTTAGATACACAAAATCATTCCAAGCGCTCATTCCATTCATTCATTCATTCGTTCATAAAACATTACCATTCCACTCAGAATGTCAATTTCATAATGTTCTCAACTGTACAATAAAGACAAGATGGGTTTTTGAAACACTAATACCCTCGAAAATGCTAATTTCAAGTTTTCATGTAAGTTTCAGAATGACAGACAGACTGAAAGACAGACAGACAGACACGGGTAAAACAGTATGCTCCCAATATTTTGATGCTATGTCATAACAAGAGCTTCGCAGAGCGGCGCATATACGCCCGAGAGGGGCTTGTCAGTAAAAATTGGCCATTTTTTTCAATTCAAGGGCAGATAATTCAAACATGAAAAGTTATCAAAATTTTGTTTGCACAACAAGACACCATAGAGATTCATTGTGGCTACTTTGATTAAATTCTGGTTGAAACTGTAGAAGTAACACAGGAGAAAATGGGCATTTTTGAGAAAATGTGCATTTTTCCTTAAATTCAAGGGCAAATAATTAAAGAACGAAAACAGTTATCTAAATTCCGTAAGCAGTGTGCACAACTAGACACCATGGAGATTCATTGTGGCAAGTTTGATTAAATTCTGATCAAAACTGTAGGAGTTGCGCACACAAGAAAATGGGCATTTTTTTAATTCAAGGGCAGATAATTCAAGAACAAAAAGAGTTATCCGAATTCCGTAAGCGCAGTGCACAACTAGACACCATGGAGATCAATTGTGGAAAGTTTGATCAAATTCCGACCAAAACTGTAGGAGTTGCGCACACAAGAAATTGATAACGGACGGACAGACGGACGGACAGACGGATGGACGGACGAGCGGGGCCATAACATAATACGACCCTTCGGGCGTATAAAAAAATATTGAACACTTGACAGAATTCATAATTTTTAGCACTATGGGACTTGGTCTGAAACCCTCTGTAAACGTTCCGCACACATACATGTGCGAAGTTGGAAAGCCAAAGCATCATTAAATATTGAAATACGCTTACTGCCTAGCTATAACTCCTGATGCATGATGTAATGCCTGTAAAGGTTGTCCCAGGTCCATCAAACAACGCAGTAGACCTTCATGGTGTTGTATAGCGTCATCCTGTTGTAGGGCGAGTTCATACGATGTTTGTAACTGTATCTGGCATCCTAGTATAGGAAACACACAATGGTGCAAATCAGTAAAATTTTCAGCACAAAAGTAATATTCAATTGAAGTCATCTTGACCTGAATAACCAACATTTTTGCTTAATTGTACAGTGTTTAACTCTTTCGCTTCCAAATCCTGGAATTGTCCTATTTCCAGTGCCAAATTTTCGAAACTTCATAAGAGGGCTTATCAGTTTATAGAATAGTAAAAAATTATAGTTAGATGATATTGAGCTGAAACTTTCAGGAATCATTGAGCATAAATTGTTTTGCCTAATAGCATACTTGTTATAAGGCAGTTTGATCAGATGACCTTGACTGACCTCATTAGGCTATTGTTTGAAAGTCGCCGATCGGCGACATAGGCAGTCTTCCTATGGGTCGCTTATTGGCGACATTGGTAGCAAAAGAGTTAATGGTTGTTGAATTAGAATTCATGATAAAAACACCCAGAGAGTATTAAACAAGTTGTGAAATTGGACTAGACAAACCTCATGAAATGATTATGCTATCAATATCGGTGCTAATCAATGACTAAGGAAGGGAATTAGAAAAGATAAGGAATTTTCTAAAACTTAATATTTCAAACAAGATGTGTTTGTGAAACACAAATGCCCCCGAAATGGCCATTTTTCTAAAATGTTAAGTTTTTGTGGAGTAAAGGGTTATCTAGGGTTAAGGGATGACCTTGAGGAAGGTCAAATTGCACAGAACAGATAGATTTCATTGAAAGGAAGTTGCATACCAAATTTGAGCTTTGTATGTCAAATAGTTTTGGAGACAAGGCAAAGGTTAAGTTATCGGAATAAAAGGTTAAGTTTGCGTAGAGTAAAGGGTTGATAAGGGTTAACGGATGACCTTGAGGACGGTCAAATTGCATGGAACAGATAAATATCATTGAAAGGAAGTTGCATACCAAATTTGAGCTTTGTATGTCAAACAGTTTTGGAGAAAAGGCAAAGGTTAAGTTTTCGGAATAAAAGGTTAAGTTTTCGTAGAGTAAAGGGTTGATAAGGGTTAACGGATGACCTTGAGGAAGGTCAAATTGCATGGAACAGATAGATATTATTGAAAGGAAGTTGCATACCAAATTTGAGTTTTGTATGTCAAATACTTTTGGAGAAAAGGCAAAGGTTAAGTTTTCGGACAGACAGACGGACAGACAGACAGACGGACGGACGGACAGACAGACAGACAGACGGACACGAGTAAAACAATATGCCCCCGATCTCTCGATACGGGGGCATAAAAAAGAAAATTCAGTAACATTAAATTTAACATACAACTCTGAAACTTTGTGATCAAATAGAGCTCTTTTTGCACAGAAAGTAAGTTACCTAGCCTTCCTTTGTATGTCAGAATCTGTTCTTGTAGTGTAGGTTTACCCTGTCTGATTGCAGTCACACCTATAACTCTACATACAGTCTCTGTACAATATAATTAAACATATACTAACCTAGCCTTCCTTTGTATGTAAGAATCTGTTCTTGTAGTGTAGGTTTACCCTGTCTGATTGCAGCCACACCTATAACTCTACATACTGTCTCTGTACAATATAATTAAACATCTACTAACCTAGCCTTCCTTTGTATGTAAGAATCAGGGGCCCGTTTTACTAACGAACTTACGCAAGAATTTTTCGTAGATTTGAACGTAAGTTCAAATTATTTGCGTAAGTGCGTTTTACTAAAATGTTCGCAGCTAAGATTTGCGTAAGTTTTTGCGTAACTTTACGATCAAAAAAAGTTTGCGTAAGTTTTTTGGTAACTAATGCCAGTGCATCAATTTACCTTTAAAACGCCCCGTAATGCATGTTAAATGATTCAGAAAACTGAAAATAAAAGCCTAATTATTGTCATTTCTTTTATCCTCGATTAAATTTCTTTAATGAGCCCCTGTGCACCCCAAAAATTTATCGTGTGTTGTGGTGACGTAATATATCGGCATATGCTGACCTCGTTTATAACGTGTAAAACAACCGATGTAAACAGCATAGAAAAAGATTGGATTTTGTTGACAGACAATGATAGAGATGAATGGGTAGTCAACTAATTTCAAGGAAATGATAGGCCTGTATTATGAATCGAGGCCATTGTTATCTTTGGAATTTGCCACCTTACCAAACACAACATTTGACGATTTCTCGTGTAAAAATAATGGAAACTTCACTTGTACAAACACAATTCAGGACACTTTGGACTGAGGAAACTTAGGAAAGTGATTGTGGAATTCTTTTATCCGACAACCAAATGGATTATCGATGGTAGGTGTTATGTAGTTGTTTGAGTTTGATCCGTTTTCCTGTTCAAGTTTTGAACAAAATGTTAAATTTGTTCTATGTTTCTAATCCCAGTCCACACTGACAACACACGCCCCGTGACACGGGCCCAGCCCAGACATAAATCGCTCAGTTCCATGCTCATTTTAAGTTAATATTATTTTGCCAGTACTTGCAAATCGAAATTGTGCTTTGAGATTTGAAATGAACATTCTTGAGGTTGACTTGAATGAACAGATAGCGGCAGCCTCGGTGCTTTTCAAATATTCACGGCCGAGTGCTGCACTCAATGCTGACAGCTGTGCCCAGGCCTGTTTCAGTATTTTGCAAGCTTTTCCCATTATTTATCAACTTCTTATCGCTAGTTATGAATAAAAAACACTATACTGCAAAGATAACTTTACAAGATTTGTTATTTTTGTCGGAAAACTAATCCGAGATGAGAGCAAAAATGTCCGCCATTGTTGTTTTATTTTCAGAGTTACGACAATTTTTTTCTTACGTTCAAAATTTTCTTACGATCGTTTAGTAAAACGCACTTAAGAATTTGCGTAAGTTTTTTTTAACGTAAAGTTACGCAAAAACTTACGCAATCTTAGTAAAACGGTACCCTGTTCTTGTAGTGTAGGTTTACCCTGTCTGATCGCAGTCACACCTATAACTCTACATACAGTCTCTATACAATATAATTAAACATATACTAACCTAGCCTTCCTTTGTATGTCAGAATCTGTTCTTGTAGTGTAGGTTTACCCTGTCTGATTGCAGCCACACCTATAACTCTACATACAGTCTCTGTACATTATAATTAAACATATACTAACCTAGCCTTCCTTTGTATGTCAGTATCTGTTCTTGTAGTGTAGGTTTACCCTGTCTGATTGCAGCCACACCTATAACTCTACATACATACAGTCTCTGTACAATATAATTAAACATCTACTAACCTAGCCTTCCTTTGTATGTAAGAATCTGTTCTTGTAGTGTAGGTTTACCCTGTCTGATTGCAGCCACACCTATAACTCTACATACAGTCTCTATACAATATAATTAAACATATACTAACCTAGCCTTCCTTTGTATGTCAGAATCTGTTCTTGTAGTGTAGGTTTACCCTGTCTGATTGCAGCCACACCTATAACTCTACATACAGTCTCTATACAATATAATTAAACATCTACTAACCTAGCCTTCCTTTGTATGTCAGAATCTGTTCTTGTAGTGTAGGTTTACCCTGTCTGATTGCAGCCACACCTATAACTCTACATACAGTCTCTATACAATATAATTAAACATGTACTAACCTAGCCTTCCTTTGTATGTCAGTATCTGTTCTTGTAGTGTAGGTTTACCCTGTCTGATTGCAGTCACACCTATAACTCTACATACAGTCTCTGTACAATATAATTAAACATGTACTAACCTAGCCTTCCTTTGTATGTAAGAATCTGTTCTTGTAGTGTAGGTTTACCCTGTCTGATTGCAGCCACACCTATAACTCTACATACTGTCTCTATACAATATAATTAAACATATACTAACCTAGCCTTCCTTTGTATGTCAGAATCTGTTCTTGTAGTGTAGGTTTACCCTGTCTGATTGCAGCCACACCTATAACTCTACATACAGTCTCTATACAATATAATTAAACATGTACTAACCTAGCCTTCCTTTGTATGTCAGAATCTGTTCTTGTAGTGTAGGTTTACCCTGTCTGATTGCAGCCACACCTATAACTCTACATACAGTCTCTGTACAATATAATTAAACATATACTAACCTAGCCTTCCTTTGTATGTCAGAATCTGTTCTTGTAGTGTAGGTTTACCCTGTCTGATTGCAGCCACACCTATAACTCTACATACAGTCTCTGTACAATATAATTATACATGTACTAACCTAGCCTTCCTTTGTATGTCAGAATCTGTTCTTGTAGTGTAGGTTTACCCTGTCTGATGGCTGCCACACCTATAACTCTACATACTGTCTCTGTACATTATAATTAAACATATACTAACCTAGCCTTCCTTTGTATGTAAGAATCTGTTCTTGTAGTGTAGGTTTACCCTGTCTGATTGCAGCCACACCTATAACTCTACATACAGTCTCTATACAATATAATTAAACATGTACTAACCTAGCCTTCCTTTGTATGTAAGACTCTGTTCTTGTAGTGTAGGTTTACCCTGTCTGATGGCTGCCACACCTATAACTCTACATACTGTCTCTGTCAATATAATTATACATGTACTAACCTAGCCTTCCTTTGTATGTCAGAATCTGTTCTTGTAGTGTAGGTTTACCCTGTCTGATGGCTGCCACACCTATAACTCCATCTGGCTCATCTAACTCTACATACAGCCTCTGTCAATACACAAGGTTCATTTAGGGATTCTTATAATTCTTATATAAACAAGATGTGTTTGTGAAACACCAATGCCCCTGAAATGGCCATTTTTCTAAAATGTTAAGTTTTCGTGAAAAGGGTTGATAAGGGTTAACAGATGACCTTGAGGAAGATCAAATAGCATGGAACAGATAAATATCATTGAAAGGAAGTTGCATACCAAATTTGAACTTTGTAAGTAAAATACTTTTTGAGAAAAGGCAAATGTTAAGTTTTCGGACAGTTTGAGTTTGAGTTTATTGGGGTTTTACGCCGTTTTCAACTACCAGGGTCATATCGCGGCGGCTGGAGCACCTACCCATGGATTCCTGTTGTTTCTCAAACCAGTACTACCACAACACCCTTACCGAGCCTCCAGCTGCTCGCCCACTTAGGTTAACGATATCAAACCCATTGGTGGAAGTTTTCGGACAGACAGACGAACACACTGACGGACACATGTAAAACAATATGCCCCTGATCTTTCAATATGAGGGAACAAAAAAACTCTTTCCTGAATAGAACGAGATCTTATGGTCACTGACAATGTTTACATGTTGTGTTTTGATTGGTCTATAATTGTGGGCACTAGAGTGTAAACTAAGTCAAAACTAGATATTTTTGACATTCAAGGGCAGATTAATCTGGACTTTCTTTTTTCATCAAGACCAAAATTGAACTCATCTAGGAACTTATAATCATACTTGTTTTGACCAAATTTTATGAAATTTGGCTATCTTTTTGTGGATTTTACAGACGGATAACCAATGGTGAGCGATTATAATAGCTCACCTAGCAGGTGAGCTAGAAACTAGATGTTTTACCTTGACCTATGACTTTAAAACAAAAGGAAAGATCTTATCACAAGAAATACACATGTAAAATATCAATTCCCTTTCATCTATGCTAAATTTTTTTAACCCATTACCCTATAATGACTCTTTCTGACTCCCTACATGATAAAGGCTTCAGAAACCATTGTGAGAAATGAAGAAATTGCTTATGGCAAGCAATTTCTTCATTTCCCAAAAAGTTTTCTGACAAAAACGACCAAAAATGTCTTAACCCTTTCCCAAACAAGACCTGGTTTTGACGTCCCTAGTAGAAAAGGCTTGGGAAAACATTGAAACAAAAGAAGAAACTGCTGATAACCATCAGTTTCTCCTTTTGTCTCAATATTTTCTATGCCATATTTTACACAAATGTTATCTTTGATAACTTCTATTTTGTCATTTGTGGCAGTTTTTGAAGTGGATTACCCTAAACTTTTGTCGTTTGGGAAAGGGCTATTTTCATTCACCTGATATAGTCGTCTGCAACATTTTTGAATTTGGATCAGTCCATATTTTAGCTGTTTGGTAATGAGGGATATACCTGCATGAAGTCAAGTTCCTCCTTTGAAAGCTGTGGTTTATTTCTGACAAACTGTTCAAAGTGCATGAGTGATCGGGTGTAGGCTTTACAAGTAAATGAAGCATCAGCCAGTTTGTCCTGGGGTATTCTCTCTAGAAATGTACACACAACTCGATATTCTGCACTCTTCAAATAGTTGGCAGCTGAAAATGGAGGTGGTTACAAAATTAGGAGCCTACACAAACCGTTTTCCAAACATCAAAATTTTAGTAGGGGCACATGAATGCTCCTGATGACAATAAATTTGATGTTGATAAAGATCAAGATTGTGTACAATATAAAATTGAAAATACAGATGAAAAAAGAAAGAATGTTGGTGAAAAGCATTTTCTTCTTTTGCCTCAATATCTTCCCTTACATTCCCTGTATCGTTTGTCAAAACACATGCTTGTTTGGAAAGCAATTATTTGATCAAACGGCACTGTCAATAAAAGAATTCAATTGACCAATAATTTATTATGAGACAAAATAATAATTTTCTATTGCAGATAGTTAGACAAATTGCGAGAAGTTGAAAAGACTACACTTTTAACCATTTTCACTGACCATCGAAGTTATGTTTTAGTGACGTATTTTGTAAATTCAGCTACAGCAGCAAAGAAAGCATAGCTTTGTAGAGCAGCCCATATACACCTTGGAAAGCCTTGTCAGTGATTTGGGTATTTTTTTATTCAATGGCAGATAATTCAAGATAATTTATAATAATAAGATTTATATCTGAGTTTCCAAGGTGGCATGAACAACTAGGCACCGCAGATTTTCATTGTGGCAAGTTTGACCATCTTTTGATTGAAGCTGTTGCAGGTGTTGCTTACATAAGATATTGTTAAAGATTCATTGATTGGGATTTAATGCCTCTTTCAATGGCTATGATCATATAGTGGTGACTGGAGCATCTAATCATAGATTCCTGTCATCTCGCACACCAGTACTACCACAACATCCCTACCAAGCCTCCAGCTGCTAGCCCACATAATATTGCTGAAGGACAAACAGATGAACGACCAGGGCCATAACATATTATGGCCATTCTGACATATAATAATTCACTTACATGTACTTCTCTGAGCCATAATCTGCTTCCACTGTGTCAGATAATCGAGTACAGAAAACACAGTCTGTAAACTCATGTGGTGAATAGGTGTCCCTTTTTGTTTGCTGTCTTTCCTTGTTTGTTTTAAACCTTTTCCAAACAAGACCTGGTTTTGACGTCCCTACTGTACAAGGCTTAGGAAAACATTGAGACAAAAGAAGAAAATGCTGATGTTCAGCATTTTCTTCTTTTGCCTCAATATTTTCTGAGCTATATTGTACACAAATCCAGTCTTCTTCTACATCAATTTTATCAGTTGGAGAGGTTTTTGAATTGGAGCATCCCAAATTTTGTCGCTTGGGAAAGGATTAAAACTTCCATAAAACCTACAAAAAAAACTTTCACTCTTTCCCAAATAGCAAAACTTTCGCACAAATCCAACATGAAAGCCCAACAAGAGTTGTCCGCGGACAACATAGCTCGCCTATACGAGAGCTTGTCACAAAAACAGGAGTTCAAGGTCAAAGGTCAAGGTCAGTAGGTCAAAGGTCATGGTCTAAAGGCCAAGGTCATGACATGAGGTATCCATATGTGAAATATCAAGGCTCTATCTGTAATAGTGCATGAGATATAGGCCAGATTAAAAAGTAGGTCAAACTCCAAGGTCAAGGTCACTAGGTCAAAGGTCATGGTTCCAAATTAAAGGTCTTGGCAGGAGGTATCTATGTGTCAAGTATCAAGGCTGTATCTCTTATAGTGCCTGAGATATAGACCAGGTTAAAGTTTTTGAAGACACGACAGGACAAGACAGGACGCCGACACTAGGGCTGTGACATTAGCTTCCCGGACATAAAGTCCAGGCTCGCTAAAAAGGTCAGCCTTGCAGCATTTTTAGCTCAATACGGACAATGTGGAGTTGTGTGTGACTGGGTCTTGAAACAGGATAACAAAACAAATTCGCTTACATGTACTTCTCTGAGCCATAATCTGTTTCCACTGTGTCAGATAATCGAGTACAGAAAACACTGTCTGTAAACTCATATGGTGAAAAGGTGTCCCTTTTTGTTTGCTGTCTTTCCTTGTTGTTTGTTTCAATACTTCCATTATTTCTTGATAAACCTGTAAAACAGAAATATTGTCGTGGGAGGTAAAAACAAAGCCTCAATATGTTGGAATGGGTTAATTAAGGTCATATATTGAGACATGCCTCAGTGAAAAGACTTGTTGAAAGACTGCAGAGGTTGGGTATCCAACCAGAGCTGTGTTAAAAGTTCAGCTGGTTGCCAATTCACCAATTCTGCCCCATATTTAACAAGAAGTGAGAGTTTGTTATATAAAGAGTATAGAATTTATTCCCCTAAGTTGAAACTAATTACTTGCTTTTTTTAATGATACCAAAGTAGAGATCTATCTTGGCAACCTGATTTTAAGGTAGTCAACCCCTAATGAGATTTACGCTATGTCAGATTTTTTCATGCCATGTTATTAACATTTATGTATCCAATAATCCAAACCTATTCAGGCAACGCCATAAACTTTCAGCAGTGGAACGCTCCACAGTCCAATATTTACAATGTCGAACGAAAATTCAGACACCACATGAATCAAATTAGGCATGTACTACCTTAAAGACAAAGAAGGGTTGTTATAATCATCATAAATATAGTTACAGTACATTTTCTCACAATTCTTTATGAATATGTGACCAATCACACTAAAAGGGACCTTATAGGATGTGTGAACTAGAAGACCTGAAGGTCTTGAATCGCTCCACAGGCCTGAGATTCTTTTAATACATGTATTTAATCCAAGTGTTGATTAGATAGTGAAAACAAAGTCACAATTAACATTTTTTTTCAAATTGAAATGCATATAACTGAGGATTTATCTTCCTATCAAGCTAAGAATCACACTAATGCAAGATCTTAACTTTGTCTACATCATATTTAAGTTTTGAAGTGCTTGTTTAATATTTGTAGATATACAAAGAGTAAAAACAAAGTCAAAAATAGCAATTTTGTCAAATTCTAGGGCACATAAAACAGGATTTAAGATTCAGATAATGCTGAAAATTACATCCATGCAAGATCTTTTGGCCATTAAGATTATATGAAAGTTTCATATTGACTGGGAGATTTTTATGGCTGTTTGGGTAAAAATAAGGTCAAAAATGGTAATTTTGTCAATTTCAAGTGGACATAACTCTTGATGTAAATTTCAGATTAAGTTGAAAATTACACTTTGGCAAGAACTTATGTTCACCAATATTGTGTCAATGTCCTGTCTTGATAGGTCAATATTTGTAGTTGCTAGAGTGAAAACAAAGTCAAAATAAAGCCGAAAATAACAATTTTGTCAATTTCAAGGGCACATAACTCATGATATAAAATTCAGATCAAGCTGAAAATTGTACTGAGGCAAGATCTTATTGTCATAAATTTTCTATTAAATTTTTGTCTTGATTGGTAAATATTTGTAATTGCTAGAGTGAAACAAAGTAAAAATTGAGCCGAAAATGACAATTTTGTCAATTTCAAGGGCACATAACTCATGATATAAAATTCAGATCGAGCTGAAAATTGCACTCAGTCAAGATCTTATTGTCACCAACAATTTGACCAATTTTTGCCTTGATTGGTTGATATTTGTAAGTGCTAGAGTGAAAACAAAGTCAAAACAGCCATTTTTTAATTCAAGGGCAGATAACTCCAGACTTTCTTATTCAATCAGCATTAATTGAAGGAATCTGATAGAGGACCACCCAAGGACCATTCCTGTGAAGTTTGATTGAAATCCGTCCAGTAGTTTCTGAGGAGAAGATTTTTAAAGAAAAAGTTGACGACCGGACAGACGGACGGACGGACTGACACACGACGGACACAGCGCCATGACAATAGCCCGCTGGCCTGAAGGCCAGTGGAGCTAAAAATTTCGACCCTAGTCAGTCTGCGCAGTCCCTCATTTCTCATTTTTCACATACAGTATCTGGTTGACCTGTACTGAGTCTGACAGGATTGTCAAAATGTGAATATGTTGACTTCTGATAAGATCCCTTTTAGCGTGACGGGTCACATTTGTATATTACCTCATTAATATCTTCCTGGGAACCATCTTGTAGTACATGTAGTACAACATAGGGTAGTATATACAGTGCCAGGTCATTGTCAAACTTGATTACAGCACTACATGCGTGGAACACGGAGAACGCCTTACTATCTTTCTTTACCTAAAACAAGGGAAAATCACATGATGTTAACTACCTAGAATGCTTAATTCTATGCAATAAGATCAGAGGTGTTTTTTATTTAATACAAATGGTTACAAAACAACATGTCTCATAAAAAATATTCAATTTTTATCAACCATATGCATAGAGTGTTCAATAAATTCTCTGAGAAAAGTATTGGCATTTCTTTGAAAAATGGTTGATAAGAGAGATTCTCTATATCTATAAAACTTTTCTCTTGCTAAAGGCCTGGTCACACATACATCTGCATCCACATAATATCCAAGAATATACTGCACAGGCGACCTTTTTTAAATGTCCTCTGACTTTGAATGTGTTTATCATTATGTGATCAGAAGTTTTACATACCTTGGAGAAAAGATATCCAGTCCATGTGCTAACCCAGCCATCAAAAGTGTTACCTTTCCTTGATAGATAGATAGGCTTGATCAAGTCAGGAAAGTTCTGGTTGGTTTTGGCTAGAATATACCTGGACAGAGAAAGAGAAATATCATTTTTATTTAAAAACCTCGCACTTTGAACAAGCCGTAGGTACGAAGTTTTGAAAGAAAAACTGTTTTATTTAGTGGTTCCTTTATAGATAAATAGAAAGAGATATATGTGACTTGTCATGTAAACAAGGTATCATCCTGGAAGTCCATAAAACAAATGTATGAGAAAAAGATTGGATTAGAAAGAGATCAACCAGATGTGGCCTGTGGAAAATGAACATATATACTATATAATTAATATTAACCCTTTCCCAAACAAGACCTGGTTTTGACGTCCCTTATAGAAAAAGCTTGGAAAAACATTGAGACAAAAGAAGAAACTGCTGATAACCAGCAGTTTCTCCTTTTGTCTCAATATTTTCCTTGCTTTATTTTACAGATATCACTTCTTTATCAAAATCCATTTTGTCGTCTGCAGCAGTTTTCACATGGGAAAAGCCCAAGTCTTTCCTGTTTGGGAAAGGGTTAAGATCGAAAAACCTTCTAGATTGAGAAAATGATCACAGAAGGAAAAGTTTTGATCGAGATAAGTCTGTGTGATCTGTGCAGACCAACTATGGTCATTTTTTTTAATACTTTCCAAATGGTCCCATGTGGATTTGTAATATAATGGGGCAAAACTCCTTATTATGGAGGAAGAGAATATCATAGCATAAGATATTGATTTGTCAATATACAAGATTCTAGGCAGTCCGGGGACGCCCTACTGCCATAGAGTTTTGATGAGTGAAGTTAGAGATATGACCACTGACCAATACTCTTGTACCATGCTAGTTTAGTGTTTTGATTCGTTGTTGTCTGTCATATATAATACAGTATTCTCGGTTAACACGAGAGGGAGAGGAGCATGACTCGAGCTTAGTATGAAATGTAGAAAGATCTATTAGAGAATGAGTTCTGAGCAATTAGCTCTAGAACGGAGAGTTGTTATTAAGAGATTGATTAAGATCAGAATAGACAATTATAAATACAGTAGAGAGATGGATCAAGATCAGTTTGGGATTTGATAGAGTTTTAATAAGATATCGTTACATCATTATGGAGTTGGGTGTAGAGATTTATAATATAATCGAGATAGATTAAACATTATGTTGTCTACAAAGGAGTTGTTTGTTTTATCATAAAATCCACTATACGGTCACATAGAGAAGACTAACATAATTGGGAAAGAAGCGAGATTATGTTACAGATTGACGGGTCACATATGTATCTGCCAGAGGCAAATAAAAAAAAACTCTATGGCTTGTTTCAAAAGAAACACTTTTCATAATACCACATCATTAGTTATATTGTACACAAATTACAAGAATAGTTATATTGTACACAAATTCTATCATTATTAACATTCATTTTGTCATCTACTGCAGCATTTAAATTGGATCACACCAAAATTCGGGAACGGGTAAATATAAACCATCAAACTTTACAAACCTTGAGGTCAAGAGAGGAATAAGAATTTCTCTGACATGCTCGGAGAACCTTTCCCAGAGAGCTTTGGATTTCTTATCTTCAGTTGTTTCCGATATTTTGTAAGTAGAGAGAAGCTCCTGTAGAGCGAATGCTGAACAATCCTGAATCCTGGGTTCTGTAGACGCCAAGTAAGACTTAACTACTTCGTTAATCAGTGCTACTGCAAACTTGTCATCTTCTATGCTGTAACGAGATGGTGAAATTCTTAAAATCCATTTCAAAATAATCATGTTTTTTGATGCCACGAAAGATAAACACTTTTGAAAACAGTTTGGAAAGGGAAGAAATTGCTTATGACCCTTATCAAGAAACAGCAAAAATGTAATATTTCACTACTTGAAATCTTTGAATTCGGACAATTCTAAAATTATGTCTGGTAAAGGCTTCAGCTGACTTAGTAGCTATTCTTTCCCATACAAATACACTCAAAAGCCATTAAACATCTTTTTTTTTTGTTTCACCCAAAAGTACACACCACATTCTTTCAAGATCACACGCTACTCAGGCCATGTTGAGGATTCATAGATGATTGAACCAGTGGCAAGAGAATGTTTATATTTAGCAAAAGTTGAAATAGATACTGATCATGCTAGTATAGATAAAGATCATCCATGAATAAATCAAATCTCAAACGGCGACGCCTTTCAAAGTTATAACTATATTCTTATGAGATTAGAAAAATATGCAGGAAAAGAAGAAAATGCTGATATAAATATAAATGTTTCATTTTTCTTTTCCAACAAGGTTTTGTATGCTATGACACGAGATCTCTAGGTTGAGTTAGCTATCACTCTGACATCCGCAAATCCTTGGACTGTGTTAAAATATTGATGATTGTAAAAGGGTTGATAGACGTTGGCAATGATGACTTATAGCTATGGATGTTAAGATGAAAACTGCTAATTTTTCACATATGTTAAACAGATGAAAGAAATGATAAATAAATTACCTTGAGTGAAATTTAGCATTTTCCACCTTTGGATTATTTGTAGCAATCTCTAGTCGTCCCGGATCTATGGCACTACATATACCAAGACATTCAACAACCAAACTCTTGGCTCGCATGTCTGACTCTCGACATCCCTTCAATAACTGTAGACAGAAGACATCATTAACTATTGCATTTCATTTAACGCCAGAATACTACTACATATCTTGTTAAGAGGCCCTTGATAACAATTGTGTAAACATTGAAAGAGAACATCGAAACCATTGCTATCAGAATATTCCTCAAAGTTTTCTGTCCTTTAGAACAAACATACATGTAGTTTCTTTAAGTTGTATGGAATTCTTTTCAATATGACACAGTCTAAAAAATTGTGAACTGGGAAAGGAATTCAGATTGATCTACAATTCTACTAATGGAAAAGCTCTTCAACAATAAAACAATAGAAGCTAAAGGATATGTACCAGAGATATGAGTTTTGACACCAATGGATCAACTGTCTCACTCTCCAATACCAGATGGAAGAAATCTTTCTGCAAAATAAGAACAAAGATAATTTGGGAAACATGTTTAATTAAATAATTAAGTTTTCCACTTGATCAAAGGAATATTTAGAACAGCATTCATGAATAATTTCCTGAATAATCATGATACATATTGACATTGTTGAAAAGATGTCTGATAACAATTATACAATCTTTTTAACTTTGCATTGGATGATAATGGTCAAGTCTGTTTTCCATTCCCACACATTGGTGGTTTTTGATGCACTTAAAGCCATTACTTCATTCCCCACAATATTTTTGTACCAGAAAGTTGGAAAAATCTAAAATATAATCAACTTGAAAATGTTGTTTGCAATTTCTACATCAATTTGGTCCATTATAAAATTTGTCATTTGGGAATGGATTAAGAAAACATGTTTACCATATGTGTATTCCTGATTTATACTTTTAACCCATTATAGACGGCAAAATTTCAGGTGAATTGAATTTTACACATGATTTTCCGTCCATCTGGGTAGATGATACTGTGGGATAAATAGCTTGTCAGAAAGAAGCAATTCCTTTATTTTCCACAATGTTCTCCAAAGCCATTATCATGTGGGGCAGGGCTCCGGAAATTTCGAAATCTGAATCGGTCCACGTTTAAACACCCCCCGCTTACAACCCCCCCCCCCCCCCCCGCCCATGCACTAGTACCAAAATTGGACACCCCAAACACACACATCATTTTTCATATCTTTCCCGTTTATACAATACTTCGGGCTACCAGCTCTTCCATGTTTCAATTCCCGATGATCAAACTAAATTGCGATCTGTAGCTCGAATGAAAGATACGCGAAAACTAGTGACAAATTTCTACTTTCACTTTGTTAAAACGCCCTGACTGCATTAGGCACTTTGGGCAGTTTCACCTATGTTATGTTGGGAATGACAAATGATTCAATCAATCTTACGTGAAATAATGAAATCGCTGTAAGGCGACATCTGAAGTTTTTTCCTATTCCGTTTTTTAAACACGCGGAGTGTTTGAGATGTTCCCCCAGATATAAAACATCACGTGATCCGATATAAGTCAAACGGACCCAACTACCTCCCTCGTGTAAATCGTATTTACGTCATAGATCATATAAATTTACGTCATGCTATTTTGTAGTTTGAATGTGGATTGTTATGTTCTAATGAAGAAAAAATATTAATTGGGCAAGAAACAAAGGAATAAACCAAGTAGGTAATTTATGTCTGCTACGATCGCCAGAAACCTCGCTAGTAAGTAGGCCTAGATATAATCCGAGTCTTCTCTGATGTAAATACGCTCTTTGATATTTTGATTTTTCGCTATTTATATCAGAGAGCGTTGCTCTTTGAAAAAATCAAGAAGTTCGCAACAAATTGTTGCGCATCGTTCACCGTCCGATCTTAAACGCTATCGTTAAAACCCCTGATGATATCGATAAATGAACCATTTATTGTTATGGCTGCTGAAAAAATTACGACCAAAAAGTATTTCTAAAAGGTTAATAGGCAATGTTTTGCAACAACCCTCACCTGAGCAGCCTTTGTTTACCTTGACCTTCCATTCAAAACCAAAGGTTATACTCATCCAGCAGGCCGATTTGAAATGAAATTTTTGGTCAGGTATGGCAAAAAATCATTTATTGATCTATACCCTACAGTGTTTTACCGAGTGATTCGATATGATACACAAAAACAAAGCTTCAAGTTACTTGTAACGTTACCGAACTTTCCGCTGTTTTCAAAGAGCAACGCTCTCTGATGTAAATAGCGAAAAATCAAAATATCAAAGAGCATATTTACATCAAAGAAGACTCGGATTAGCCTAGATAGATCTACGGATGTGTTTCATATCTTTCTTTTTCTTTATGTACTTGGGAATGTACAATCGACTCTGGATAAACAAGAGGACCATGATGGTCCTTAATCGCTCACCTGAACTGAGATTCACAAGGTGAGAAATGATTGCACCTTATCTCATGATTTTCAAAAGAACATTCTAATTCTCAATAGTCTTCATCCTTGTGACTAGACATACCTTCTGAACATGTTTCATGAAGATTGGACAAAAATTGTATCATCTACATTGCTAACAAGGATTTTGTCTTTAAGGCCACTTTTCCCACGATATCCAACAGAACATTCCCATTGTCAATAGGCTTCATCATTGTGACTAGACAAAAAATCTGACTAAATTTCATGAATATTGAGCCAAAATTATTGTCTCTATAGCGCTAACAAGGATTTTGTCATTAAGGTCCCTTTTCCCATGGCATCCCATGGAACATCCCTATTCTCCTCAGAGTTCATCATTGTGACTAGACAAACACAAGTTTCTTGAAGATTAGACCAAAACTGTTGTCTCTAGAGTGCTAACAAGGATTTTGTCATTAAGACCCCTTTACTCATGATATCGACTGGAACATTCCAATTTTTTTACAGGGTTTATCTTTGTGACTAAAACAAACATTCTTTTTTGTTTCATGAAGATTAAGCCAAAACTGTTGCTTCTAGAGTGTTAAAAAAGGATTTTGTCATAAAGGCCCCTTTTCCCATGATATCAAAATGGAAAATTCTGATTGTTGATAAGCTTCATTCTTGTGAAAAGACAAATATTCTGATCAAGTTTCACGAAGATTAAGCCAACATTATGGCCTATAAATTGCCAACACAGATTTTGTCATTATGGCCCCTTTTCCCGTGGTATCCAATGGAATATTCCAATTTTCTGTAGGGTCCATCTCTGTGACTAAACAAACATTCTGATTAAGTTTTATGAACATTTGGCCAATATTGTAGCCTGTACAATGCTAACAAGAGTTTTGTCTTTTAGGCCCCTTTTCTCATGATATCAATGAGAAGGTTCCAATTTTCAACAGGGTTCACCCCATAATAAACCCGAAGAATCAACAACATGGGGCCCTATGAAAAAATACTGTTACTGTATCTTGCACAATACATAGCTAAATATGTTTTGAGATGAAAAAGTTTTCTAAGTCAAAGATCAAAACGTTAGAGATATAACTCTTAACCCCTATATAAATCCCAAGAATCAACAACATAGGGCTCTTTCTTCATTGCAAAATGATTGATTTTATAATAATTTAGTAAAGAGCTAAAGAGAATATAAGTTGCAAAATAGAAGCAAGTCTGATTATAAATCCAAAGAAAAGATAGCAGAACACTGATAACAGCTAGATTAAATCCTCATTTGTTTACTTAAGCTGGGAAAGTCTAGATCATTGATAAGATAAAATCCAAGTTTATCAAAATAGACCAAGGGAGGCAACTTTAACACTAAAAGTCTTACGGCTTCACTGATTGGTTATCTTTCTTAGTAAGTCTGATAAGCCCCACCCTGCCACGCCCACATTTTTTGACTAATCTTAAAATTTGAAAACAAATTTTGAAGAGAGTCACTCAAGGAACATTCCTGCCAAGTTTGGTTCAAATTGACCCAGTGGTTGATTTTTAAATTATTTTCTTAGGATTTTTAAGCCCCGCCCTGCCACGCCCACATTTTTTGAAAAATCAAAAATTAATGAACAAGTTTTGAAAAAGGGCACCCAAGGAACATTCCAGCCAAGTTTGGTCAAAATTGGCCCAATGGTTCAGGAGGAGAAGATGTTTGAAGAAATTGTGAACGGACGGACAGATGGACGGACGGACGGACGGACGGACGACGGACGGTGAGCGACCACAATAGCTCACCTTGAGCACTTCGTGCTCAGGTGAGCTAACAAGAGCCGTCAGAGACGGACAATGCTCCCCGAATAAGGCATTGTCACAATAAATATATGCCATGCAGAGCTAATATAAAGCTAACAAATGTTAAGCCCCCTTTTTGCATGACATATTTTGTATACGCAAATTTTAAATAGTTTATTGTCAAGGGCATCTGATTTGCTACTCAAATATGAAATTTCATCAAATTCCGACCATTAGACTAGGAGAAATTAGAGAAAAACTATATTTAACCTTAAGTCCCCTTTTCCCATGACGAGGCCTCAAATCCAAAAACCGGGAAAAGTACATCGACATTTTGTCATAGGGAGTTCACATGGTAAGTTTCATTTGATTTGGCCCAAGGGTTATGGAGAAATCGCTTCGGACGGACGGACGGACGGAATGACGGACGGACAGGACGGACAGACAAAGCGGCGACTATATGCTCTCCCTTCGGGGAGCATAATAAAATCTAGTGGACAGTCCCGACTCATCCTCGGAAACCACAGCGGTCATAGCTCACGCTCATGTAGCGTGAGCTATGACCGCTGTGGTTTCCGAGGATGGTCCCGACTAAACGCGTGGTGGACTATTCGCGTATGTTCTGTCGATGATTTTTTTTAACTTCCACAACAATTGCGGAAAGGTTTAAATATTTGCAGACTTCAACTGATGCCTTGTACGTCATCTCTCGTAATCACGCACCTGCTTGGTGTCTCGCGCGCAGTTTGTAAACAAACCATCGTAATTGTTGCCTTATTTGGAAAAAGGGGTAAGCTCACGTGATCAATTCGAAACCAAAATCTAGTTGGGAGAATAGAAATTTCAAAGGACGGATTCACATGTGTTTGGCTTAACTGGTACCCGTCGTATGATTATGTATACAACATAGTGGCATCAGAGACGGGAACCAGTCTAGTGGTTTGGCAAGAGCTAAATCTGAGATCATTCATCCGTGAAACTGCAGGTAACTATAAGCATGCCTGCGGGTCAATTATCGGTTTCTGTCACCTCCTTATCTCGGGGTAAAGTGTAAAACCCTTGATTTTGTTATTTTTCATGTTGATTTTTATGAATTGTGGAAATATTTTGGACCAATTTTTCAGTTAGTTTGATGATTTCAATCGGTCTCAGAGATCAAAATCCAGTCCAGACCGGTATTTTATCGGTTTTCCGGAGCCCTGATGTGGGGCATCATTATGTGGGAATGGGTTAACTTACCCTCTGAGTTTTGAGTAAATCTTAAGTTTAGATAGTTCATGAAGCCTCACTTCTCAAGCTTGGGAAAACATTGACACAATAGAAGAAACTGCTGATAACCAGCAGTTTCTCCTTTTGTCACAATATTTTCCTAACCTGTAGATCTAAAACTTCTTAACACAGACAAACTTACCCTTTGAGTTTTAAGCATGTTTTTCAGTTTAGACAATGCATGTAGCCTCACTTCTAAACTTTCATGCTGTATTCCCTTAAGAGAGTGGGACAGCTGCGTTCTGAAGTCCGATTGGCTGGGGAAAGAAAAGAATTGTTCTTTGATATTTGTGTCTGAAGAATAATTGATTGAATAAGTGTAAAGACTAATAATATGTTCATGTAGTGGATGGAAGGTGCATCAAACCATAGCAACAGAGTTGAGGTGGACAAAATTCTTAATAACAGAAGTAGAGATCTAATCACCAACTCATTTTTTGTTTTTTGTTCAATTCATTGGCAGTTATGGTATCATGCATGCCAATAACGATGCCACCTAGTGTAACACTGTCTATTACAAAACACCTATATATAAATAGGACATCATTAGTAAATTTTGTGCATTAAATATTCCTATGTAATGATGAAGACAAATGCAGAAAGTTTCAGTATGTGAGAAAACAGTCTCTATTTCTACCTTCCAAACTTTCATACAAACAAGTATTTCTATATAGGGGATAAAAAATCTTACAATAGCTGCTATAGTTCCTGACATTTCCTATAATTTAGTACAAATCATTGTATAAAATATCATTACCTGAGAGGCCCATCTGTGACTTCCTTCAACACAGCTATAGCATCACTCAACTCTGGTACATCAGGTAGAAAATATATGTCATGGAAGTGGTCCTTCAATGCTTTCCTATAGGAATAGAAATTTTGGAAGACAATTGAGACTTATTCATTAAAATGATGCATAAAAATTAATTCAAGAAAATTAGTAATAGAATAGATGACTCTTTTAACCCTTTTCTAAACAAGACCTAATTTGACATCTCCAATGGAAAAAGTTTAGGAAAACATTGAAACAAAAGAGAAATTGTTGATAATCAGCATTTTTCTCCTTTTGCCTCGAATAATTTCTGAGCTTTATTCTACACAAATCATTTCTCTATTATCACTGATTTCGTGGTTTGAAGTAGCTTTATAATTCAACTGGTCCTAGATTTCGCCCTTTTAGAATGGGTTAATGATGAATAATTGAAGAATGTACCTATTTGTTTTGTTACAGGTCTATATAAGGCTAAGCATTAGATTGGTGCAAGATTTTTGTTCATATTTTTGTTTATCTTTACATCACAATCACAACCATACCTGTTGTCCACAATCATGTAGTTAATAATCTCCGCCACTTGTTTTGGGAACTGCTTCTGTAGAGGCAGTAGGGTAGCCACGATTTGAGGCATCATCTGACCAAGGAACGAGAGTTCCAGGCTTCGTACAAAACAGTTCCAAGCCTTGCAAGAGATCTCCAGGAATGCTCGATCGTCAAACTGCAGCCCTATACGTAAAGTGTTCTTCACCTTATGACGGATTCCACTGATGATTTTAGATCCCATCAGGCGAATGATTGATATCAAACTTTCAAGCACCTGAAGTTTAAACAATAGAACTTATCCCATTACCAAACAGCAAAATTTACGACTCTTCCAATTTGAAAGGTATTGCAGACTACAATTTCAAGTTGATGAAATTTTAGAAATCTTCCCATTTCGCACTATAAGAAACACACCATTTTGGATTAGAAAACATTGTGGTAAATTAAGAAATTGCTTGTTACAAGCAATTTCTTCATAACAAGCAATTTCTTCATTTTCCAAAATGTTTTCCTAAGCCTTTTCTTGTAAAGGAGTCAAAGGCGTCATTGTGCAGTAAAGGTTAACTTTTACCAAATAAATCAAGGTTTTGTCAACCCTTACATAGGTATTGATTTCAAAGAGATCTACTCAAACTCAATGACTACTTTCTTTTTCATTCTAATCTGAAAAACTGGCATGGGATCTGACAAGGGTTTTCTGTATTACAAGTCCAGGTCATTACCACTGTGCAAATATCCTAGAAAATGCTGATAACCAGCAAATTACAGCAGTCTGAATCTTTATTGGTATTGAAAAGGATTAAAGGATAGAGTACAGGAAATTCAGAAAAGAATGTGCATCTTGTCAAAAAATACTTACGGGTCTTTTTTCCTCTAGTGGAATGGTAGAATTGAGGAGTTGCGAGTCAAAGTGAGCCAGGACACCCAGTAACCTGGGCTGTAGGTATGTGGCCATTTCTTCACTGGTTGTGACTGGGTTACCTTTAAACTGTTCCTCGTATTTTGTCATTTGGGAATAGGTTAACAATACTATTTTTACTTACAGGTCTCTTTTCCTCTAGTGGAATGGTAGAATTGAGAAGTTGTGAGTCAAAGTGAGCCAGAACACCCAGTAACCTGGGCTGTAGGTATGTGGCCATTTCTTCACTAGTTGTGACTGGGTTACCTTTAAACTGTTTACTAGACGGGCAAACTTTTAGACTTGTCCAAATTCAAAGATGTTGCAGAAAACTATTTCAAGCGTCGTAATTTTCTCTTTTTTTTTCTTTTTTGGAGCAGAAAGCATTGTGGAGAATGAAGAAATTGCTTGTGACAATCAATTTCTTCATTTCCAACTATGTTTTCTACCCAAAAAGACCAAAATTTTAAAACTTCATTCACTTGATATTGTCGTCTGCAACATCTTTGAAGTTGGACCAGTCTAAAATTTTGCAATTTGGTTAAACACACTTACAGGTCTCTTTTCCTCTAGTGGAATGGTAGAATTGAGAAGTTGTGAGTCAAAGTGGGCCAGAACACCTAGTAACCTGGGCTGTAGGTATGTGGCCATTTCTTCACTCGTTGTGACCAGGTTACCTTTAAACTGTTTACCAGACGGGGAAAACTTTTAGACTTGTCCAAATTCAAAGATGTTGCAGACAGCTATTTCAAGTGTTGTAATTTTCTCTTTTTTTCTTTTTTGGAGCAGAAAGCATTGTGGACAATGAAGAAATTGCTTGTGACAAGCAATTTCTTCATTTCCAACAATGTTTTCTACCCAAAAAGACCAAAAAATTTTAAACATTGTTCACTTGAAATTGTCGTCTGCAACATCTTTGTAATTCGACCAATCTAAAATTCCGCAATTTGGTTAAACATACTTACGGGTCTCTTTTCCTCTAGTGGAATGGTAGAATTGAGAAGTTGTGAGTCAAAGTGAGCCAGGACACCCAATAACCTGGGCTGTAGGTATGTGGCCATTTCTTCACTCGTTGTGACTGGGTTACCTTTAAATTGTTTATCAGACGGGGAAAACTTTTAGACTTATCCAAATTCAAAGATGTTGCAGACAACTATTTCAAGTGTTGTAATTTTACTTCTTTTTTCTTTTTTAGAGCAGAAAACATTGTGGAGAATGAAGGAATGGCTTGTGATAAGCAATTTCTTCATTTCCCACAATGTTTTCTTCCCAAAAAGACCATATCTTTTAAAACTTCATTCACTTGAAATTGTCGTCTGCAACATCTTTGAAATTGGACCAGTCTAAAATTTTGCAATTTGGTTAAACACACTTACAGGTCTCTTTTCCTCTAGTGGAATGGTAGAATTGAGAAGTTGTGAGTCAAAGTGAGCCAGAACACCCAGTAACCTAGGCTGTAGGTATGTGGCCATTTCTTCACTTGTTGTGACTGGATTTCCTTAAAACTGTTTACCAGATGGGGAAAATTTTTAGACTTGTCCAAATTCAAAGATGTTGCAGAAAACTATTTCAAGTGTTGTAATTTTCTTCTTTCTTTCCTTTTTTGGAGCAGAAAACATTGTGGAGAATAAAGTAATTGCTTGTGACAAGCAATTTCTTCATTTCCCACAATGTTTTCTACCCAAAAAGACCAAAATTCTAAAACTTCATTCACTTAAAATTGTCGTCTGCAACATCTTTGAAATAGGACCAGTCTAAAATTCTGCAATTTGGTTAAACATACTTACTGGTCTTTTTTCCTCTAGAGGAATGGTAGAATTGAGAAGTTGTGAATCAAAGTGAGCCAGGACACCCAATAACCTGGGCTGTAGGTATGTGGCCATTTCTTCACTCGTTGTGACCGGGTTACCTTTAAACTGTTTACCAGACAGGAAAACTTTTAGACTTGTCCAAATTCAAAGATGTTGCAGAAAACTATTTCAAATATTGTAATTTTCTTTTTTTTCTTTTTAGGAGCAGAAAGCATTGTGGAGAATGAAGAAATTGCTTGTCACAAGCAATTTCTTCATTTCCAACAATGTTTTCTACCCAAAAAGACAAAAAATTTAAAAATCCATTCACTTGAAATTGTCGTCTGCAACATCTATGAAATTGGACCAGTCTAGAATCTTGCAATTTGGGCTTAACATACTTACTGGTCTTTTCTCCTCTAATGGGATGGTAGAATTGAGAAGTTGTGAATCAAAGTGAGCCAGAACACCCAGTAACCTGGGCTGTAGGTATGTGGCCATTTCTTCACTCGTTGTGACCGGGTTACCTTTAAACTGTTTACCAGATGGAAAAACTTTTGGACTTGTCCAAATTCAAAGATGTTGCAGACAACAATTTCAAGTGTTGTAATTTTCTTTTATTTTAATTTTCTTTTTTTTTCTCTTTTGGAGCAGAAAGCATTGTGTAGAATGAAGAAATTGCTTGTGACAAGCAATTTCTTCATTTCCAACAATGTTTTCTTCCCAAAAAGACCAAAATTTTAAAACTTCATTCACTTGAAATTGTTGTCTGCAACATCTTTGAAATTGGACCAGTCTAAAATTCTGCAATTTGGTTAATCATACTTACAGGCCTCTTTTCCTCTAGTGGAATGGTAGAATTGAGAAGTTGTGAATCAAAGTGAGCCAGAACACCCAGTAACCTAGGCTGTAGGTATGTGGCCATTTCTTCACTAGTTGTGACTGGGTTACCTTTAAACTGTTTACCAGACGTGGAAAACTTTTAGACTTGTCCAAATTCAAAGATGTTGCAAACAACTATTTCAAGTGTTGTAATTTTCTTTTGTTTTCTATTTTTGAAGCAGAAAGCATAGTGGAGAATGAAGAAATTGCTTGTGACAAGCAATTTCTTCATTTTCAACAATGTTTTCTACCCAAAAAGACCAAAATTCTAAAACTTCATTCACTTAAAATTGTCGTCTGCAAAATCTTTAAAATTGGACCAGTCTAAAATTTTGTCATTTTGGAATGGGTTAAACATACTATTTTTACTCACCGGCCTCTTTTCCTCTAGTGGAATGGTAGAATTGAGGAGTTGTGAGTCAAAGTGAGCCAGGACACCCAGTAACCTGGGCTGTAGGTATGTCGCCATTTCTTCACTCGTTGTGACTGGGTTACCTTTAAACTGTATACCAGATGGGGACACTTTTAGACTTGTCCAAATTCAAAGATGTTGCAGACATCAATATTAAGTGTTTTTATTTTACTTTTTTTCTTTTTTTTTGAGCAGAAAGCATTGTGGAGAATGAAGTAATTGTTTGTGACAAGCAATTTCTTCATTTCCAACAATGTTTTCTACCTAAAAAGACCAAAATTTTAAAACTTCACTCACTTGAAATTGTCGTCTGCAACATCTTTGAAATTGGACCAGCCTAAAATCTTGCAATTTGGTTAAACATACTTACAGGCCTCTTTTCCTCTAGTGGAATGGTAGAATTGAGAAGTTGTGAGTCAAAGTGAGCCAGAACACCCAATAACCTGGGCTGTACGTATGTGGCGATTTCTTCACTTGTTGTGACTGGATAACCTTTAAACTGTTTACCAGACTGGAAAACTTTTAGACTTGTCCAAATTCAAAGATGTTCAATTCTAAGTGTTGTAATTTGACTTTTTTCTTTTTTGCAGCAGCATTAACAATGTTTTCTACCCATAAAAAATCAAAATTTTTAAACTTCATTCACTTGAAATTGTCGTCTGAAACATCTTTGAAGTTGGAACATTCTAAAATTTTGCAATATGGTTAACTATTGACTTGTCCAAATTCAAAGATGTTGCAGACAACAATATTTTACATGTTTTAATTATACTTTTTTTTCTTTTTTGGAGCAGAAAGCATTGTGGAAAATGAAGAAATTGCTTGTAACAAGCAATTTCTTTATTTCCAACAATGTTTTCTACCCCAAAAGATCAAAATTTCTAAACTTCATTCACTTGAAATTGTTGTCTGCAACATCTTTGAAATTGGACCAGTCTAAAATTTTGCAATTTGGTTAAACACACTTACAGGTCTCTTTTCCTCTAATGGAATGGTAGAATTGAGAAGTTGTGAGTCAAAGTGAGCCAGAACACCCAATAACCTGGGCTGTAGGTATGTGGCCATTTCTTCACTAGTTGTGACTGGGTTACCTTTGAACTGCTCCTCGTAACCAGAGAGTATCTTCAAACCATGGAATACCTGTAATTTCAAAATTGAAATTTTATCAAGAGCAACATGTAGCTGCAAGACAGGTCCCTTATAACTGCAAAATGCGAAAAAAGTACATGTAAATCTACTCAGTCACCCATGAAAACTCAAAATCTTAGCTAAAATACTTCAGAAATATGCTCTGGACAACATTCAAGTCCTAAAAATAACAAAGGGCAATAACTCAAAAATACCTTGGGAAGAGTTATGATTCTTATATACTACACATTCCCTAAAATAATCTATCCACCTACAAAGTTTCATGATCCTAGCTATCTTAATTATTTTCAAAGGAATGTTCCACACAATATTCAGTCTCAAAATCAATTAAGGGAAATAACTGATAAAATATGTAAGGAAGATTTATTGCTCTTGTGCAGTGTACTTATACTCATAGAGACATCATCGCCTTTCGACAAAAACCTTGTAACTGCAGCTTGTTTAAAGCTGCAGTCACATGTTTTTTGTTGAAAAGCAGCTATATACTTAAGTCAAGATTTTTAATTGTGTGAGGATAGATTATATTTCAAAACAATTTCTTACCTGTGAGTAGTTAGTACTTAAATGTAACAACAGCTCATTATGTACTCTCTGAAAATCTATCCTTAATAGGTTCTTTAATTCTAAATTGGTCTCTTTCTGGAAATGCAAACATATTTCACTGTTATTTTTAATCTTTTTCATCCAAATATTCAGCAAAATAGTCTTTAGTCATAATGAAAGACTGAAAAGTTTGTTAACTTTGTTTGATATTAAGATTCTATCCCAATAAAAGTGACAAATGCCAACTATTACTTTGAATAGAGGTACATATACACCAGAGAGGGGCTTGTCAGCAAAACTAATAATTCTTGTTCAATTCAAAGGCAGAAAATTCAAGAATGACAATATTTATCTGAATTTCAAAAGTGACAAATAAAGCTAGACAGCATGGAGATTCTTTGTGACAAGTTTGATCAAATTCAGATTGAAACTGTAGGATTTGAACACACTGCATAGAACTCTTTGAGGGTATGTGTATTTTCATAATTACTTGTACAACTGAACACCAGACTGCAAAACTACCTTCTTTCTGTTTAAACCTCACTAGGTAAGAGAACAAGTACTTGGTGTTGTTGACCAACAGTTTACTGCGACTGTAACATGCCTTAAGTTCAAACTAAACTTAACTTTGTGTGAACAAGGGTTAAATTAGTTAACTGTTATAATTACTTGTAAAAACTGTACGGCAGACTGCAGATCCGCCTCTTTCTGTTTAAATCTTACTAGATAGGAGAACAAGTACTTGGTGTTGTTGACCAATAGCTTACTGCGACTCTGCAACAAAATAAAGCCATAATTATTCAGAGAAATGCTCTTTATAAAGAACTGGATGATACCCACCAGGAGGAAATGGCCATACGATATTTTCGTTTTTTTTAAATGTGTATTAAAACATTTTTATCTGAAAGGTCTCCTTAACCCTTTCCCAAACGGCGAAATTTTACGGTGATCCACTTCAAAAACTGCCACAAATGACAAAATGGAAGTTATCAAAGTTAGAATTTGTGTAAAAATGGCTTAGAAAACATTGAGACAAAAGGAGAAATTGCTGGTTATCAGCAGTTTCTTCTTTTGTTTCAATGTTTTCCCAAGTTTTTTCTAATAGGGACGTCAAAACCAGGTCTTGTTTGGCAAAGGGTTAAGCCATTCCCACATAATGACACTTTTTGATGCCCTAGGGCCAAAATGCTTGGGAAAACATTGTGAACAAAGAGTTGTCCGCGGACAACGTAGCTCGCCTATACGGGAGCTTGTCACAAAAACAGCAAATTTGTTAAAAGTAGGTCAAACTCCAAGGTCAATGTCACAAGGTCAAGGGTAATGGTCCCAAATGAAAGGTTTTGTCGAGATGTATCTATGTAAAAAATATCAAGGCTGTATCTCTAATAGTGCCTGAGATATAGGCCAGGTTAAAGTTTTTCAAAAGTAGGTCAAACTCCAAGGTCAAGGTCACTAGGTCAAAGGTCATGGTCCGAAATGAAAGGTCTTGTCTAGATGTATCTATGTATGAAATATCAAGGCTGTATCTCTAATAGTGCCTGAGATATGGTCCAGGTTAAAGTGAAGACGGGACGGGATGTGACGCCGACACTAGGGCTGTGACATTAGCTCCCCGGACATAAAGTCCCAGCTCGCTAAAAGACTATGTGTTCATACGCACTATCCACAATGGTTTTTAACCAAACAAGAGCCGTCACAGACAGATTATGCTCCCCAAATAAGTGTTTGTCACAAAATAAAATTTATCATATATTAAGCCCCCTTTTCCCATGACAGATTTTTTGTACACACATTATTTATAGAATATGGTCTAGAACATCTCATTTATCACATAAGTACAAAATTTCATTAAATTCTGCCCATTAGATGAAGAGAAATTAGAGAAAACCTAATTTTTACATTAAGGCCCCTTATTCCACGACACAGCCTCAAATCAAGAAACAGAGAAAAAGATCCCTAGGGATTATTCCAGGGAGTTCACATGTGAAGTTTCATTGAATTTGGTCCAAGGGTTGCTGAGATCTGGCTGTGGACGGACGGACAGACACACGGACGCACAGACACATGAACACAAGGACGGACGGACAGCGTGGCGACTATATGCTCCCCCGAAATTTTTTCAGGGAGCATAAAAACACAAGGATTCTTAAAGTTTCATGAACTTGAAATGGTGATCTGCTAAATCTTTGAATGCATAGAAGTCTAAATAATTGCTGTATTGTAATGGGTTTATAAAAGATGAATTCTCTTACCTGTACAGATAATTCATTTGCAATCAGTTTGATGAGAGTTGAGGCTTCAGGTGTTCCTTTACTCACTAGGAATGGCACAACATATTTCTCTGATCCCTGAAACATAGTGAGAAAATGTTGAGACATAGTGAGAAAATGTTGAAACAAAAGGAGAAAATGTTAAAACATAAGGAGAAAGTGTTAAAACATAGCGAGGAAATGTTTTCTATTCTATGACAAAAGTTAAATTTGTGTCCCTCAAAATCACCATGCATGGATTCTAAACCAAAATGCAAAGAATTTCAATATTTCATCAGTTTGAAATTGTTGTCTGCAACATCTTTGAATTTGGACTTTAATCAAGAATATACAAAACCATTACTCACAGTTAAGAAAGATTTCACATCAGCAAATCCCAAAACACCAGACACTTCTTGTAGTATACTAGCAGCAGTCTTGTCAAGTTTTCCAAGCTCCGCATCATGCATGGATTCTATCAGGAACTTGCAAATGTCCTGACGACATTTCATGTATAGATTCTCTGGTTTGATATTCTTATGGTCCGCTATACCCTTCAACTGAAAGAAAGTTGATCATTTTTATACAGTTTATTGAATAATTCATTGTTATATACAAAGAGTACTAGGTCATAGGCAAATAATATTACATATCTATCAAAAAAACTTTATATTTCTCCCATCAATTTTTTTTTCAATACAAATACAGTCAACACTCGTTGTGTCGAAGTCGGAGGGGCCGTCAAAATACCTTGACATATCCGGAGTTTGACTTATCCGATTTTGTTCGGCTTCGATAAAGTTGATATTTGACTGTTTTAGATACTAATTAAGTACGATTATTATTGAAATATAGTAGGAAAAGGAAAGAAATTGCTCGTTTCGAGCAAGTTCTATCCTTTTCCTACTATGTTTCAATAGCTATATTGAGTTCGAAATTATTTTGTTTGAAAAAATTATGTCCATTGATGAAGACGGGACAAGATTTAAACTTCAACTTAAGCAAAAATTTGACTTATCCAATGTCGACATAACAAGTGTGTAATTAACAAAATAAAATATGTTTGTAAAACATCAAAATATGTTTGACAAATTGACAAGACCAAATCACCAAATTATGACATCTTTTGAAGAAAAAAACTTTTGAGAGCATTAAGGGAAAAGAATAAAATGTTAATAACCAGGGGAACTTCATTCTATCTTGAGCAGTCTGATATTTCATTGTTAGTAAATGACTGAAAGAAACAGAAGGACTTTTCTTACTTGTTCATAAGCTCTGGCAGCAATCAGGGGTGTAGGACTCAACATACTTTCTAGCAGAACAATAATTACGACAACCAGAAGTTCTCCATCAGATACTCTGTAAAAGTAAACAGCTTAAACCATTACCAAACAGAAAAGAGCTAGGGCAGTCCAATATGAAAGGTGCTGAAGATGACAAATTGGATGTTAAAAAAGATAGGATTTGTGCACAATATAGCATAGTAAATATTGCTGGAAAAGGAGAAATTGCTGATTATCAGCAATTTCTCCTTTTCCCGCAATGTTTTCCATAGGTTTTTCTACTAGCGATGTCTAAACCGGGTCTTGTTTCAGAAAGGGTTAAAATTTTTCATGCTTATCATATTAATCTCTTTCAAAGCTGTCTCAAAATTAGATTTCAAAATAAGCACTGGCAGCTATCAATGGTGTAGGACTCAACATACTTTCTAGTAGAACAATAATCACAACAACCAGAAGTTCTCCATCAGATACTCTGAAAAAGTAAACACAACTTAATTCCTGTTATGCCGTTAATTATTGTTGAGCTTCTATCAATGCACACAATTTAAAGATATCATTGTTCAAATAACAATACAGATGTCACAATTATTTTTCTACAACATAATTATCCTTGTTTACTTTTCCGAATTCTGACTCATATTAAGATTTTCAGGCAAAAGCTTAACCTACCTGCCTAGTTGAGCAATTGTAAGCAGCACAGTTTCTTGTAGCCTGACATTGTTGTCACATCGAGCTGTTGTATATACCTCCCTCAGTTTGGTCTGCACAAGATCACTCATAGGCTCAATGCAATATAATCCATTACCACACAGTGACTCTTTTTGACCCCCTTTAAAATGATGGCTTTGGAAAACTTTGTAGAAAATGAAGAAATTGCTTGTGACAAGCAATTTCTTCATTTTCCACAATGTTTTCTATCTGAAATGACCAAGGATGTAAAATCTCATTTGCTTGAAATTGTTATCTGTAAAATCTTTAAATTTCGAACAGTTCAAAATTTATCCATTGTTGCTACGTCCAAATTGTGCAGATAGGTAGATGATGCAGATCCTCTATATCTCTAAAATTACTTTCATAATTAACGCTCAAAATGAACCTACCTGCCTAGTTGAGCAATTGTAAGCAGCACAGTCTCCTGCAGCCTGACATTATTGTCCCATCGAACTGTCATATATACTTCTCTCAGTTTGGTCTGCACAAGTTCACTCGTAGGCATAACGCAATTCAAAGTTGCTGCGTCCAAATTGTGCAGATAGGTAGATGATGCAGATCCTCTATATCTCTAAAAGTACTTCAATAATTAACCCTCAAAATGAACCTACCTGCCTAGTTGAGCAATTGTAAGCAGCACAGTCTCCTGCAGCCTGACATTGTTGTCACATCGAGCTGTTGTATATACCTCCCTCAGTTTGGTCTGCACAAGTTCACTCGTCGGCTCAACGCAATTCAAAGTTGCTGTGTTTGAATTGTGCAGATAGTTAGATGGTACAGATTGTAAAAGCTCTTTCATGATTAACCCTCAAAATCAACTGAGCTGCCAAGTTGAGCAATAGTAAGCAGCACAGTCTCTTGTAGCCTGACATTATTGTCACATCGAGCTGTTGTATATACCTCCCTCAATTTGGTCTGCACAAGACCACTTGTCGGCTCAACGCAATATAATCCATTACCACACAGTGACTCTTTTTTACCCCCTTTAAAATGATGGCTTTGGAAAACTTTGTGGAAAATGAAGAAATTGCTTGAAACAAGCAATTTCTTCATTTTCCACAATGTTTTCTATCCGAAATGACCAAGAAATGTAAAATCTCATTTGCTTGGAATTGTTATCTGTAAAATCTTTGAATTTCGAACAGTTTAAAATTTTGCTGTTGTCACTGCGTTCGAATTGTGCAGATAGTTAAATGGTAACGATCCTCTTTATCTTACTTCCACACTTAACGCTTAAAATAAACTTACCTGCCTAGTTGAGCAATTGTAAGCAGCACAGTCTCTTGCAGCCTGACATTATTGTCACATCGAGCTGTTGTATATACCTCCCTCAATTTGGTCTGCACAAGTTCACTTGTAGGCTCAACGCAATATAATCCATTACCACACAGTGACTCTTTTTGACTCCCTATAAAATGATGGCTTTGGAAAACTTTGTGAAAATGAAGAAATTGCTTGAGACAAGCAATTTCTTCATTTTCCACAATGTTTTCTTTCAGAAATGACCAAGAAATGTAAAATCTCATTTGCTTGAAAAGCATTGAACTTCGAACAGTTTCAAATTTTGATGTCGTTGCTGCGTCCAAATTGTGCATATAGGAAGATGGTAACAATTCTCTTTACACTTAACCCTTACACCTACCTGCCAAGTTGAGCAATTGTAAGCAGCACAGTCTCCTGCAGCCTGACATTGTTGTCACATCGAGCTGTCGTATATACCTCCCTCAGTTTGGTCTGTACAAGTTCACTCGTAGGTTCTGATCCTTCTATGCTAGGGTCACCCAACAAATACTGGATAATTTTGCTGCAATTAACAATAAGTACATTAGAGCAACTGGTGCACCTAACCATGTCATCTTAGCATTTCTCACACACTCAGTTTAGTCTACACAAGTTCTCTGGTCGGTTCTGATTCCTCTATACAAGGATCTCCCAACAAGTACTGGATAATTTTACTGTAATCAACAATTTTATGTACATTAGAGCAACCGATGCATCTAACCATGTCGCTGCTTTTTAACAAAAACCTCGTAACTGCAGCTTAAAACAAGCTGCAGTTACAAGGTTTTTGTTGAAAAGAAACAATATGATCATATCATTTCTCAAACACACAATTTAGTCTGAACAAGTTCACTCGTAGGTTCTGATCCTTCTATGCTAGGATCACCCAACAAGTACTGTATAATTTTACTGCAATTAACAACTAGAAATCTATCTCTGAAGGTGATAAAAATACCCCCGCCACCACATTTGTTCGGACAAGTGTTTTTGTTGAATCAGGAGCCATACTCAGAAATTGTCAATCCGGTTTTCTTGAAATTTGGTCCAATCAGGGGTCATAACTCAGAAAGTATCGGTCTGATTTCTGTGAATTTTGCATCTTGCATATATACAGGTCTCCATACACTTTCGCACAAGCTGCCCATGGGAATTACTATATGCAGACAACCTAGCTATTAGGGGTGAAACAATACGGCAAAAACCGTATTGCAATATATTGCAATACAGCTGACCCGTATTGCAATACGTATTGCAATACGCTATATTACTGACGTTTACCATATTTGACTAGATCTACTTGTAATCACTCTTAGGGTGCATGTGTTCAATGTATGATAAACAACACCTGCTAGTACATTGTTGGGAACTCTTTCTTTCATTTTAATGAACCTTAAAATCAAATCAATTCATGCACAGATACTACAAACAATCAAAACATGACTAAAGGCCAGCAAAATCATATTTTGCAGTAATGTTTTCCCACATTGTTCCTATAAGGGATGTCATAACCAGATTTTGCTAAATGTGAATACTTTCCACGCTAGCAGAAAAGATTTACAATGATTTTTTTCTCTGACAATACTTTTAAATCAAACCAGTCCAAATATTAGTTGTTTCTGGAAAAAATTTACAATTAGAAATTTCTGTGCAGATCGCAGACATGGATCCACTTTTAAATCAAACCAGTCTAAATTTTATTTGTCTTGGCAATGGATGAAATAATTGCATTGATATGATAATTCAGGGTTTTCATTAAGAGCCTACCGCCAGCCGAAATGACCACCTCAAATCAATTTTTGGTCGGCTAGAATCGTTTGAGTTTCCTGGACGATACCTGGACGATGATTTTTGGGTTCATATGGAAGGAGACTGAACTCCTTTTTAAACCCCACTAGTACTGCACTTCTACGGTACTGACTAATCGCCTCAAAATTGGTATGGAAATAAAATCTTCTTTGTTTGATTACACATTTGTATGATGTGGGTAATATGGTTGTCATGTTAGGATGATGACAACTAATGATATTGTTCTAAAACTGGTAAATGCTATCTCCTCGCCAGTGGTTATCCAGTCTGGACTTGAATTGGTTCACAGTCTTTGAATCAACAACTTCTTGTGGTAGAGCATTCCATTCATTGATGAGTTTCGAAAAATGAAAGAAAATAAAACTGGTAATTTCCATAAAATTTATCTAATAACGAAATATTTCGTTCATGAGTAAAATATCTGAGCTGTTTTTCATATATATTCGGATGGTTTACACATCAAAAGGTTAAACTACAGATCCAAAAGTTCTCAATTTAGCGTGTAGCGGCTGCAAAATGAAAGTAGAAATTGTCAAATCTCGACAAAAACGATAGATCATGATAGGCGGTGTGATCGATTGTACTCTCCTGCCAAATAAAATCGAACATATTGAAACAGTGATTTTTAAAATGAAATATGTTCCAAAATTTACGATCCTAAATATTGTTTAGTAATGATTATTATTTTAATCGGTTGAAACTTATTATGCAAGTTGTAAAAGTATAAATAATCGAATTGTTTTAATCGCGTATTAACAAAGAACATTATTCTGGTCGTACTCGCCTGGCACATACGTAAATAAAGAAAAGTAATTAGTTTTCGCGGATTTTGATCTTCGTTAAAATCAAACCACACAACAAAAAAGTTATGAAACAATTTATAAAGTTGTGAAAATGCTCAATAGATATCTGATAGATATTACGAAAAAACGGGACTTTCTGATAAAACAAAGAGTAGTTAATAAATAGCAGAAAAACCGGTACGGCAGAATCCGAACCGGTTACCGGTTTTTCATTTGAGCAGACCGCGGTTTATCGGTATACCGGTAAACCGTTTCACCCCTACTAGCTATTGTCGATACCTCACTGGATGCACTTATAGCGAGACTTACAGACTGGAAAAAGGGTATGGAAGAAAAGGGCCTTAGGGTCAACATGAACAAGACCAAGCTGATGATATCCAACCCCAGTCAAGCTCCTGTGAGAGAGTCAGGAAAGTTCCCATGTGCCGTATGCCTCTCTGGAACAGGGCAGAACTCTATCTACTGCAGCAGCTGCTCACATTGGGTTCATAAGAAGTGTAGCAGTATCAAGGGCCCACTTAAACCTGATCCGGGTTACAAATGCCCTAGATGCACTGGAACCATCACACCAAATGTAAGCAGCACCCCAACAGAAATTACCATTGGACAGGATAAACTGGAATTTGTACCAAGTTTCTGTTACCTAGGTGACACACTGTCAGCCAGTGGTGGATGCGAGTTAGCCGCAACAACGCGATGCAAGTCGGCCTGGAAGAAGTTTAGGGAGCTACTCCCCATCCTTACAAGCAGGAACCTCCCTATCACAACAAGAGGCAGACTTTATTCCATTTACATACGTCCAGTGCTGCTGTATGGATCTGAGACATGGGCTGTATCCTCCAGCATCCTCAAGAAACTGCACAGGAATGAGAAGTCCATGATAAGATGGATCTGCGGCATCAAGCCAGAAGACAAGGTAACACTTGAAACTCTGACCTCGCAGCTACACATTAGAGACCTGTCAAGTATCCTGAGGGCCAACCGACTAAGATGGCTTGGCCACGTTGAACGCAGCAATGGTTGGGTGTCAAAGGTTCGAACCATCAACGTACAGGAGAACAGATCGCGAGGAAGACCTAAGCTGACATGGGAAGAGATAGTAAGAAGAGACCGCGAGGACGTAGGACTAACAGATACTAATCCCTTCGATCGACAGAAATGGAGAGGGAGACTTCGTTCTAGACTTGGCAGCCAGGCCCCACCCTCCGAAGAGGACTAATCCACGGCCTGGATAAACTAAACAGGATGATGATGATGATGATAATACATACCTGTGCTAAGTATGAAGCAAATCATTCAGTAACTGTAGGAGGAATTGTCCTGACAAGCATTTTTGTCAAATAAAGGGCCATAACTCAGAAATTGTCGGTCTGATTTATAAGAAATGTGCGTCTTGCACATCTACTGAAGTTAATGCACACCTGTGCCAAGTATGAAGCAAATTGGACAGTAACTAAAGGATTTGTCCGGACAAGTATTTTTTGGTACAATCAAGGGCCATAACTCAGAAAGTAATGGTCAGATTTTCATGAAATGTGCTTCATGCACATCTACAGGTCCTAATGCACACCTATGCCAAGTGTGAAGCAAATTGGAGAGTAACTGTAGGAGGAGTTGTCCGGACAAGCATTTTTGGGTCAAATCAGGGGCCATAACTCAAAAATTATTGGTCCGATTTTCGTGAAATTTGTGTCTTGCACATCTACAGGTGACAATAAACACTTGTGCCAAGTATGAACTAAATCAGTCCACAAGTGCAGGAGGAGTTATCCGGACAAGCATTTTTTAATCAAATCAGGGGTAATAACTCAGAAAGTATCGGTCCGATTTTTGTGAAATGTGCGTCTTGCACATCTACAGGTCCTAATGCACACCTGTGCCAAGTATGAAGCAAATCGGAAAGTAACTGTAGGAGGAGTTGGCCGGACAAGCATTTTTGGGTCAAATCAGGGGCCATAACTCAAAAAGTATAGGCCCGAATTCTTAGAAATTTGCGTCTTGCACATCTACAGGTCACAATAAACACTTGTGCCAAGTATGAACTAAATCGGACAGTAACTGTAGGAGGAGTTTGCCGGACAAGCATTTTTGGGTCAAATCAGGGGCCATAACTCAGAAAGTAACGGTCAGATTTTCATGAAATTTGCGTCTTGCACATCTGCACATCCTAATGCACACCTGTGCCAAGTATGAAGCAAATCGGACGGTAACTGTAGGATGAGTTGGCCGGACAAGCATTTTTGGGTCAAATCAGGGGCCATAACTCAAAAAGTATCAGTCCTGTTTCCATGAAATTTGCGTCTTGCATATCTACAGGTCACACTAAACACTTGTGCCAAGTACGAACTAAATTGGACAGTAACTGTAGGAGGAAACGGCCAGACAAGCATTTTTGGGTCAAATCAGGGGCCATAACTCAGAAAGTAACGGTCTGATTTTCGTGAAATTTGCGTCTTGCACACCTACAGGTCCTAATGCACAACTGTGCCAAGTATGAAGCAAATCCGACAGTAACTGTAGGAGGAGTTGGCCGGACAAGCATTTTTGGGTCAAATCAGGGGCCATAACTCAAAAAGTATCGGTCCGATTTCCGTGAAATTTGCGTCTTGCACATCTACAGGTCACAATGAACATTTGTGCCAAGTATGAACTAAATCGGTCCACAAGTGTAGGAGGAGTTGTCCGGACAAAGTTTTGAAGACAGACCAACCATCCAACCATCCAACCTTCCAACCATCCAACCAACCATCCAACCACTGGACCGACAGGCTGATTCCAGTATACCCCCTCCAAACTTCGTTTGTGGGGGTATAATAAGCATTAGAGCAACCGGTGCACCTAACCATGTGATCCTAGCATTTTTCACACACTCAGTTTGGTCTGCACAAGTTCTCTGGTCAGTTCTGATTCCTCTATACAAGAATCTCCCAACAAGTACTGGATAATTTTACTGTAATGAAAAATTTTATATACATTAAAGCAACCAATGCATCTGACCAGGTCACTGCTTTTTGACAAAAACCTCGTAACTGCAGCTTAAAACAAGCTGCAGTTACAAGGTTTTTGTTGAAAAGCGCAATATGATCATAGCATTTCTCACACACACAATTAAGTCTGCACAAGTTCACTCGTCGGTTCTGATCCTTCTATACTGGGATCTCACAACAAGTACTGGATAATTTTACTGCAATTAACAATAAGTACATTAGAGCAGTTGGTGCACCTAACCATGTCATCTTAGCATTTCTCACACACAGAGTTTAGTCTGTACAAGTTCACTAGTCGGTTCTGAACCTTCTATACTGGGATCACCCAACAAGTACTGGATAATTTTACTGAAATGAACAATTAGTACATCAGAGCAACCGGTGCACCAAACCAGGTCCCTGCTTTTCAACAAAATCCGCGTAACTGCAGCTTAAAACAAGCTGCAGTTACAAGGTTTTTATTGAAAAGTGACAATATGATCATAGCATTTCTCATACACACAGTTTAGTCTGCACAAGTTCACTGGTCGGTTCTGAACCTTCTATGCTGGGATCTCCCAACAAATACTGGATAATTTTACTGAAAATAACAATTAGTATATTATATCAACTGGCACACTTAACTATTGTGTTACAGGTATTTCTCACAAACACAATTCATTCTGTTCCAAGTTCACTTGTTGGTTCTGAAAGGTATTGAATGATTTTAAAGAAATGAACATAGATGTATGTTCGAATCAAGTTCACAGAAATACAACTTTTTATCTTGTTTAAACCAAATATCACATAGTCTAATCCTTAGGCATGTCATTTCAAAGACACAGTCAAGTGTTGTTGATAAACCTTATAGCTAAAGAGACTGTATCTTTTCACTGACTTCATTAACAGGATGCTAAAAAGTCCATTTCCAAATTTTCTAGAGCTTTTTTAAACAAATAAATCACATCAACCCCTACATATGTTGATACCTGAATTGTTTCCTTGTTTCATAATGAGGATCTTCTACCAGCACCAAGGCAGAGTTCAGGATAGTCACGGTGGTAGAATTACTCTTCCTCAAACAGAAATGTCCAAACATTCTTCTGATGCTGACAATCAATTCTGAAACAAGATGTGTTCATAAAAGCATATTACATGATAATTGACCCCTTTCAATTATCATTTTAGTCCGTACCCATGAGCTGCTTCCGGTGGCAAACAATGGGTTTTTGGGGAATTGACATTGTATATACACAGACACTGTTCCAATTTGTTACTAAAAATAGCAACACATCAGGCAATTTCTTTATACCAGATCAAGGCTCTGACCCAGTTCCGAGCAAAGCATCTCACATGCAATGGCAACCAACGGTGATTGGCCATAATTGTCATCAAACTTCCGGTGGCTGTTGTGAGTGTGGGGTCTTAGTGGAAATAAGCTAATTGTTAAAAGGTTTGTTGAAAGATGACACTATAACAATATGCTCTTGTCACTGGTCATTAAGATTTGTTGGCACACAGTCTTAATAATGGAATTCCAAAGCTGGCGTACCATTTATAAAATTTTCACCTTCCAATTTCACAATTGTCGCTAAGGAGAAATTGACTCATAAAATTTTCTTTTTTCTGACGAAAAAGTATCTATTTCAAGGACATATATACCAATTGGTGTGTCCAGCCTGATTCTATTTCAAGGAAAGATATTTCCTATGGCATGTTTATCATTTTGTATCATCAGTTCGGATTCTAAACTGCAGAGAAGTCATTAAGAAAAATTTCTTGCACTAGTTTCTGATTGTTATGACACGTAATAAGCACAATTGATTTTACATTGCAGACTCCCATTGACAAATTACTGTTAGTGAATATCAATTTTGAGAGTTATCCTTTACCTTGTTTCACCTCAGTTGACTCACTGTGTACAAGTTTCATGAAGGGCAGAAACATGTTGGCATCCACAATCTTGGGTCTGTCTTTGGGACTGTCTGACGGTTCGTCATCTGAACCTGGCAAAAATAGTATATAAACCCTTTCCCAAACGACAAAATTCAAGGGTGATCCAAATTCAAAGACGTTACAGAAGACAATTTGTAGTGATTGAAATTTAAATTTTTTAAAGGTTTTTGTGTAGAAAAACAATGTGGTAAATGAAGAAATTGCTTCTTACAAGCAATTTCTTCATTTTACACAATGTTTTCCAAAGCCTTGAACTCATAAGGCGTCCAAAGGCGTGACTGTGTGGTAAAGGGTTAACTCTTTCCCGCACATAAAATTTCGGACTGTTCCAATTTGAAAGGTTCTTCTGCTGCCAGAAGACAATCTGGCATTAATCCACTACCAGACAGTAAAATTTTGGACTGGTCCAATTAAGGTGTTACAGGTGACAATTTTAAATAGATGAAATTGTAAAAGTCTTAGCATTTTGGAATGAAAAACATTGTAGATAATGAAGAAATTGCTTGTCACCAGCAATTTCTTCATTAGCCACATTGTTTTCAACAGTCTTTATTTTGTTGAATGTCAAAAGGCTTCATTATATGGGAATGTGTTAATCTATAAGTCTCCACAAATTTAGGAAATCTATAATAACGATAGATTATTGCTTAAAATAGTAAAATGCATATTAAAATCTGAAATTGTTAAAATGTAAATCTTTTATTATAAAGTACATAGACAAACAAATAATCTGACTGACTTACCGGCTGATTTGTCGCAGCTGAGGCACTCAATTTCAATTTGGTTGTATAAATGACACCTAGCATTTACTACAATTGGTCTGAAAAAATAAACAAAATACATAGAAGAGTACATCTTGCTTTGATTTTTTTTTTTGAATCATATAGAAAAGGTAACTAACATTATTTATAAAATAGCATGATTGGAGGTCAAAAGCATTTTCATCATTTTCTACAATGCTTTCCATATTTTTCTATTCATTTTCAATCTTTCCATGACAAATGAATTTAAGAAAGTTCCAAACTTCGAGGAGATACAAGCCAACATTACATTAAGGTCGACTTCGATTGGCATATGGCTCGCCCCATCATTGGGAATCAGGGCTGTTCTATCCATCAGATTCACTCCTCGCTTTGTGTCAGCCAATCAAAATCTTTGTTTACTTGACACTGATTGGTCTGCTGTTATCTGAGGAGTTCCAAATGACGTAATGGCGCCGATGGTCCGACCACAGTTCTTCCGGTGGTCGGACTATAGCTGCGGAAATGACGTCAAATAGCTCACACTATTGGTATTCGATTGGAGCGATAGCGCACAATGGCCCGAGCCATAATGCCAATCGAAGTCCGCCTCAGTTTGCACCTACTTTTTGAGGACAGCTTTCCTGCTGATAACACAGGCTAGAGGTCCAGATATGAAGACTGTGAGTGGTTCGATATTGAAATATAGCAGAAAATCAGAATGCTCGTGATTGTGAAGGCAATACATCTTGAGGCTTAACCCATTAACAAACGGTAAAATTTTGGACTGGTCCAAATTGAAAGATCCTGCAGACGACAATTTCAAATGAGTGAAATGTTATTTTTAATCTTTTTGGTTAGAAAACATTGTGGAAAATGAAGAAATTGCTTGTCAGAAGCAATTTCTTCATTTTTCACGATGTTTTCCAAAGCCATGATTTTGTAGGGAGTCAAAAAGAGTGATTGTGTGGTAATGGGTTAACCCATTCCCAAACGACAAAATTTTAGGGTGACCCATTTCAGAAACTGCCACAAATCGCAAAACGGATGTCATTGAAGATAGGATTTGTGTAAAATATGGCACAGAAAATATTGAGACAAAAGGAGAAACTGCTGGTTATCAGCAGTTTCTTCTTTTGTTTCAATGTTTTCCCAAGCAGTTTCTATTAGGGACGTCAAAACCAGGTCTTGTTTGGGAAAGGGTTAACAGCCAAGCTACGACAAGCCAATCTGAATATGTAACATTTGGTTTTCACCTACTTTTTGAGGACAGCTTTCCTGCTGATGACACATGCTAGAGGTCCAGATATGATGGCCAAGGTTTTCTCTAGTTCTGAGTGGTTCTCCTCTATACACGGACTGAAAATTTGAGTTTATTGGGGTTTTACGCCGTTTTCAACTACCAGGGTCATATCGCCGCGGCTGGAGCACCTAACCGTGGGTTCCTGGCATTTCTCGCACCAGTACAACCACAATATCCAAACCGAGCCTTCAGCTGCTCTCTCACATAGATGATTCACACCCATTGGTGAAAGACAAATGACTTTTGTCAAATGTCAGAATGGATACTGGCCGAGCCGGGGTTCGAACTCGAGACCCCTGGATTGAAAGACTCCGACGTAACCGACTGAGCTATCCGGGCTCGGCCACGGACTGAAAAAGAAGGAAGAAAAAGATGTGTATGTGAAACATGAATGTCCCCGAAATGGCCAATGTTAAGTTTTCCAATAATGTTTTTAACACATAAAGACCAAACAATCTGAAATTTCAGTAACTTGAAATTGTCGTCTGTGACACCATTGAATTGACCAAACGCCCGCTGTCAATCAAAACTATAGATCAGCCAATGGACGATCAAAAAAATGCCGCATCACCATTGTTTGTCTTAAATTCTTCGTTCCACATGGTATTGTATCAATCTATCAACTGACAATCAAAACAATCGACATGCTAATGCCCCCATTGTTTGTATTAGATTCTATGTTGGGCCGGGCCATCTATCGATTGGCGTTTGGTCAATTGATACCAGTCTAAAACATTGCTGTATGGTAAATTGTGTTAAAACAGATTTGGAAGTAGTGTTCTGGAATAGTTTACTTACTGCAAGAGATCATACACCAGATGGTTTGCGTTTGGTCCAAGATGGTACAGTAACATTGGACAGGAACTGACAGCTGATTCTTTTTAACGTCTTTAGAAGGAAAGGCTTTTGAAAACATTGATGCAAAAGAAGAAAATGCTGATAATCAGCATTTTCTACTTTTGCCTCAATATTTTCTGGGCTAAATAGTTCACAAATCCTCTCTTTTTTAACATTAATCCTCTCTTTTTTAACATCGATTTAAAAAGTTTTCAAATTAGACCACCTTAAAATGTTGTTGTTGGGAAAGGGTTAACAATGGGTGAAATAATCCCTCTTTTAATTCGCATTACAAAACCTATTCCATGTATTATGATTACTTTGATGATAACTTACTGTAAGAGATCATACACCAGGTGGTTTGCATTTGGTCCAAGATGGTACAGCAACATTGGACAGGAACTGACAGCTGATTCTTTAATAACAAGGTCACTTTCACTCTGAAAAGTACATGTAAACATTGTGAAATATGAAAGCTCCATCATTTATAGCTCATAAAATATGAGCAATACTAAGGACTTTCATTCAAATTGAAAAGAAAAGCTACACAGAGCAGCGCGTGTACACCAATGACAGTCTTGTCAATAAAATTCGGCATTTTTGCGAATCAAATGTTATTGGAATTTCAAAGGATGTATGCACAACTAGACTCATTATATCACATTTTGATTGAAACGATAGGACTTGTACACACTAGAAATTGCAAACAGATGAATCGATGGACTGATGAGCATGGCCATAACATTATATCACTCTTTCAGCATGAAAAAAACCCAAAAAGGACAAAAAGGTTGTCCTTGATATTACTGCGCTTCACAAGAAAACTAAATCTGAATTAGAATATTTAACCCTTTCCCAAACGGAAAAAATAAGGTAGTCCAATTCAAAAGCTGCTGGAAATGACAAAATGGGTGTTGAAAGAGATTGGATTTGTGTACAAAGTAACACAGAAAATATTGAGGCAAAAGGAGAAACTGCTGGTTATCAGCAGTTTCTTCTTTTGTTTCAATGTTTTCCCAAGCCTTTTCAATTAGAGGCATCAAAACCAGACCATGGTTTCTCGAAAACGTTCAGTACATATTCATGAGTACATACTCAACTTCAATTGAATACTCTCTAACGTTGAAGGGTATTCGATTGAAGTTCATGTGATATGAGTATGGTGCTCAGATTTGAGTCGGGGAACTTATTTAAGTTTTTTTGAGAAACTGGGGCCTGTTCTTGTTTAGGAAAGGGGTAATCAGAGCCAGAGATTATTGACCCATTTCTCACCATGGCCTGTTTATATACATGTATTCTCCATTTTGAACACACTTCCTTGGGTAACAGGGACAGAATCTTTAAACATCTACATACTGTCTGCTTCTCTGAAAAAAAATATTGTTTATAAGATAACTTATCAATTTATTCTTTTATTGCAACAAAAAGTATTAACAACTTTTCAAAGCAACAGATAAGAGGGAGTGAAGACATTCTTAACTTGTTATTTCAAATCCAAACCTTATGGTGTGGGTACTATTATAAATGAAACTTTTCATTTTTATAGGCCATCATCCCTCTTATCTGTAGCTTTGTCATTTTTTTTATTTCTTACTTTAAGTAAAAGAGTTAAGCTATATTACTACTTTCACTCTAACAATTTTGCAGTTACTGAAGAGTTTGTAATACTTCCCAAGTAGGCTTCATGAAAGACTATGATATCAGTTTTGTTTGAATGTGAAGCTCTTAACAAACCAAACTTGATTTGTCAGAATGCTGACTTGTACCCCACACAAGAGCCTTGGAACATGTGTGTGGGTAGAAGTGATCAACTACCCGACATGCAGAATATTTTAATTAATGAAAAGATAAAATTTTTACCTATGCTATCTCCAATAGATGTACACATCTTTACAATTTCTCTGGAATTGGCTGGCTTTAAATCAATCCAAGATGCATCATTCTGAAAAAATAGACCACTGATAATAGTTATATGCTTATTATTGTAAGAATGACCATTTGACTTATCTAAAATTGTTTGCAGTTTAGTTAAGGTTTTTGCATCTTTAATGTATCACTATTTATATCAAATTAAGATTGTATTTATAAAGATTTCTATACAAGACTAACTGTAAATGAAATTGACACACTACTCTATCAGCTCCTTGACACAAAACTGGAATAGTCTAATTTTTTGTTGTTTAGGAAAGGATTAATACATACCAGGATGACTGAACTTACCAGTAGCCATGGCATTGAAGAAATCCATGTAAATGTCTGAAAGTTCTCCACACTGAAGTCACAAAACTCTGAAATATATACAGTTTTTTGTTATTGGAATATTGGGAATAAACATGACATTGTTAAAGAACCACTTTCAATTTGACAGATAAGTATATTTCATTTGCACTAGATCTATCACTTCTAAATTTAAGTGTTTTTTAATTTAAATTGGCAATTTTAAATCATGCATCTTGAACCTGTTATCAGGTACTTTACTCTTATCCATAACAGAGAAAATTTAGGCCAGGGTGGTCAAATTTGAAATTCAAGATGCTGCATACAACACAATGGATGTTAATAGAGAAAGCGTACAATTGACCACTAAAAACATTGCGGCAAAATGAGAAAATTATCAGCATTTCCTTCTTTTGCCTCAATGTTTTCCAAAGCTTTTTATATAAAGGACATCAAAACTAGACCATGTTTGGGAAAGGGTTAAAAGCAGTCTCTCATCAAGCAAGATGAAACTCTATACCACATACAGCATAAACAAACAAATCTCAGACATTTTAAAAGATATTGTAAAATTATTGTGAATGCATAGTGACTTATGTGCACTTACAATATTTTGCACTAACACTTTCATAGTATTGAAAATGCTTACCTTGAATGCTGAGCAGGGAACCAATGATGTCTAACACAGCCTGTAAACATGTATTTACAGTAGCTGGTTCCACTCTCGATGTCAAAGCCTTTATAACATGGTGAATGTACACACATAACTCATTAAGGAAGTCTGTGTGTGTCCATGTGGATAACTTGGTGAGGTCTATTGCCCTAAATGAACAAAACATTCCATATATCAACTCTTTTCGAAACAAGATGTATTTGTGAAACATGAATGCCCCCGAAATGGCCATTTTTCTAAAATGTTAAGTTTTCTTGTAAAGGGTTGATAAGGGTTAACAGATGACCTTGAGGAAGGTCACATTGCATAGAAAACAGATAGATATCATTGAAAGGAAGTTGCATACCAAACTTAAGCTTTGTATGTCAAATACTTTTGGAGAAAAGGCAAATGTTAAGTTTTCGGACAGACAGACAGACAGGCGGACACGAGTAAAGCAATATGCCCCCGATCTCTCGATACGGGGGCATAAAAATATACACTCAAAACTCATTTTAGGAAGTCTGCATGAATCAATTTAACTTAGTCAGGTCTATCCATCTAAATAAAAAAATACACAGAGCTATAGATTGGAGGGGTGAGATGGCTTTTTCAAGATTTTAACTTTCATTCATTCTTCAACACACCCAATGTTGAGGGTACTCATTGGAAAAGTCGAAGTGAGATTTGAAAAAAAATCAGAATGTTTGAATCAGATTTCGCTCAGCAAAGGATTAATATTAGTATGCTAAATGGTCAATTATCCCTTTCCCAAAGAGCAAAATTTTAGCGTGGTCAAATTTCAAAGATGCTGCTGACAACAATTTCAAGTTAATGAAATTTTATGATTTTTCTTTGAAGAAAGTTTCGTGGGAAATGAAGAAATTGCTTGTCACAAGCAATTTCTTCATTTTCCACCATGTTTTCCAAAGTCTTTATCTTTCATGATGTCAAAAAGAGTCAGAAATGTATGTGGGAAAGGGCTAAAAGAATTCATATGGCTAATTGTTCACCAAATGGTGGGAAATGAAACAATTGCTTGTCATAAGAAATTTCTTCATTTTTCTACAATGTTTTCCAACGTCAGTATGTGGTAATGGTTTAAAATATAAATTTACCTTGGCTTTATCACACCATCACTGTTGTAGTTACACTGTATTATACAGGTGGCCATGATCTCTATGGTGGTTTTCATCTCTTCTAGTTTCTGTGCAACTTCATCCTATCAAAAATACAAGATGTACAGGAACTCTCATGAATTTATATAAGAAAAGCTGATCTGCATTGAGTCTACAAATGTCAATTTTGTAAACTATATATCTGATTGAAATAATCTAGACAGGATAAACACTTGTCTTGCTGGACAAAACAAGATGTGTTTGTGAAAGACGAAAGTCTCCGAAATGGCCAATGGCCTCGGGCAAACAGATTGATGGACACGCGTAAAACAATATGCTCCCGATGTTTCGATACGAGGGCTTAAAAATCTGTCTATGTTGAAAAAGTTAGAAGGCATGTATGCGCAGGCATTTCTTGTTCTGTCTGCTAAAGCAACTGACTTATTCTGGCAACAACCTGGCAAGAGGTGATACAGTCATAGGAATGCAAGTCCAATGTTTTATATTCCTTGGAAATAATAGTGGCATGTATGCCTTGATTTTGTTCAGTCATATTACAAATCAATAAGTCAACTTGTCAAAAATTTGTTAATAATTATGAATTTACCCTTTTCCTGAATGACGAACTTTTAGGGTGCTCCAATTCAAAATCTGCTCAAGACAGCAAAATGGATGTAAATTTTGATTAAATTTATGTATCATAATATAGCATAGAAAAAATTGAGACAAAAGGAGAAACTGCTGGTTATCAGCAGTTTCTTCTTTTGTCTCAATGTTTTCTCAAACCACTTCTTTAAAGGATGTCAAAACCCTGTCTTGTTTGGGAAAGGGTTAAAGTCTTCAAACCTGAGTAACATTTCCGTGTAAAATTCTATCCATCCTCTCAAACAACAATCTATATGTTCTCGTATAGCTAGCCACTCTACATGTCCTCTGCGAATCATCCATCAGTTTTCGTTTCCGACTTGACCCTGACAGCCCGAGTTTTCCCCGCCCCGTTGGTGTATCGTTTGACTCGTCTGAGCATGACACCTCTCTCGTTGTTCCCTGGTCATGGTCCTGTTTGGGCAGGGATAGTTCTGCTAATATTGCTTTAATTAGAGGTTCAACGGTATACTGGAATGGAAAATAAGGTAAAAATGCTAGAAGATACATGTATATTCATGAAAAAAAATGCTTCTGAAGTTACATGTTAACCCATTACCACATAGTGACTCTTTTTGACTCCGCAATAGATACAGCTTTGGAAAACATTGTGGACAAAAAAGAAATTGCTTGCGACAAGCAATTTATTTATTTTCCACAATGTTTTCCATCCAAAAAGGCCAAAACATTTCAAATTACATCCACTTCAAATTATAGCCTGCAACACCTTTGAATTTTAGATCTGCAAGTATGGCTTTAACCAAAGGTCCAACTGTATACTGTAAATGTTAAGGAAAGAGTAAAGTGATTTGCATCAAACAAATTTCAGAAAATATGTTAATCAGTGAAAATGCAAGATAAACGAGATGTGTTTGTGAAACACAAATGACGGACAGACACAAGTAAAACAATATGCCCCCCCCCATCTTCAATACAGGGGCATAAAAAGTTACTCTTTGAACAAAATTGGAAACAATCTTTCTTAAAAAATAAATATCATCAAACTAACAAAGGCTTGTTGGATGAAATTTGTTATTCTTCATTTTGTTTTCATGATTAACAATTCGAAGCATAATAAAATTGTGGACAAGTACAGAGGGAAGCATGCTGAACCCAGGTGATCCCTGCTGCTTTAAAAATTGCAAAAAATATGATCAGCTTGCACATTATAGCAATGAATGGTGTTCTAAAAATAGACTAAAGGATGAGTGTCAATAAGGCCCTTTCTGTGACCCAGCCCGATTTTCTTCATTTTCGCCACACATGATCACTAAAATATTGACCTTATGTATGCAAAGTATCAACTTGAACGGAGCCTTGGTTTGGAAGATATATTGAATCAAAGTGGGTGGGGTAAGTCACTCACTATGCCAATATATGCTGATCAATTTCTTATACAGTTTTACTTACAATTTGTATCTTAAAAACTGGTGATGCAGTGAAATGTATGTGTTGTGTACTTTGAATGCACATTGTTATTTATTCCACTGGATGCCATGTACAGGAGAAAAGGGGCAATAAACATGTTAAAGAATTTTTAGGATTTTTTGATGGACTAACTTTACGGAAAACCACAACAGGATTTTATATCTCATTTCATTTGATTTATCTTTCTGGTGGTGAATGAAGATATATAACCATAATTTGTAATATGAAAATTTTCAAAATTGCTTTTGTAAATTCTGGATTAATTGCCCTTGATTTCTTGATAAAATTGCCAAAAAATATGAGAAGTACTATTTCGTTTCTGAACTAAACATTTCTTTATAAATCACCATGAAATACCAATAGGAGGACGATATGAGCCTTATGTACACAGAAACATCAGATAATGAGGTTGCAATTGCCAGCTTAACAGAGTGGGTGGGGTAATATACTCCAAAATTAAGCGTGAAACAGACATGACTTTTTCGTAGTCAGAATTGCTTGTTTAGCACCTTAAATGTATGGTAACGCTTTTATTAGCTAATCTGAGCACAAAATGCTCAAGTTGAGCTATTTTGATTGCTTTTCGTCCGTCGTCTGTCTCTCTATCTGCTCATCTGTCTGTTCTTAATTTGGTGATTACATTCTAGCATCCGCAAATATAAGCCAATCTTGACCGAACTTTGTCAAAACAAGTATGGCCATAAGTTCTCTTAGGAGTTCGATTATGTGCCGGATCGATACAGAAAGGTCCCGAGTTATCTGCCCTTAAACGTCAAAATTAGTAAGTTTTGACATTGGTTCCTCTCTAGCATGTGCATTTCTTGACCAATCAAGATGAAAATTATACACTATGTTAGTTAATATATTTGCTCGCATTACTCAGATTTTCAGTCTGATCGAACCAGAAAGTCATGAGTTATGTGCCCTTGAATGTGACAAAATTGCCGTTTTCAACTTTGTTTCACTCCAGTTAACACAAATACCGTCCAATCACGACAAATCTTTTACATAATGTTGGTCTCTTTAAGATCTTGAATGAGTTTAAATTTAAGCACAATCGGACAACAATTTGCGAAGTTGTCTGCCCTTGAATTGGATAAAATTGCAGTTTTCGACTTTGTTTTCACCTCAAAAACCACAAATATTGACCAATCAAAATGAAACTTGGACACACTGTTTGTGACCATAAGAACTTGGAGCAGTGTGAATTTCAACATAATTATGATAAGACTTGCTTAGTTATCCGCCCTTGTATTATACAAAATTAGAGTGATTAAAGTCGAAAACAGTAATTTTCTGATCAAATCAGACTGAAAATCTGAGTAATTCGAGCAAATATGGTAACCAACCTAGTGTATTTATAAAATTTTCATCTTGGTTGGACAATAAATGTAGGTGCTGGAGTAGAAACAATGTCAAAACTTACTATTTTTGACGTTTAAGGGAAGATAACTCTAGACCTTTTTGTTTGATCCGGCCCATAATCGAACTCATAAGAGAAATTATGACCATACTTGTTTTGACAAAGTTCGATCAAGATTGGCTTATATTTGTGGATGCTGGAATGTAAACACTAAATTAAGAACAGACAGATGGACAGATAGAGGGACAGACGACGGACGAAAAGCTATCAAAATAGCTCAACTTGAGCATTTTGTGCTCAGATGAGCTAATAAAAACGTTTCCATACATTTAAAATGCTGAACAAGCGATTCTGACTACGAAAAAGTCATGTCTGCTTCACGCTTAATTTTGGAGTATATTACCCCACCCACTCTGTTAAGCTGGCAATTGCAACCTCATTATCTGATGTTTCTGTGTACATAAGGCTCATATCGTCCTCCTATTGGTATTTCATGGTGATTTATAAAGAAATGTTTGGTTCAGAAACGAAATAGTACTTCTCATATTTTTGGCAACTTTATCAAGAAATCAAGGGCACGTAATCCAGAATTTACAAAAGCAATTTTGAAAATTTTCATATTACAAATTATGGTCATATATCTTCATTCACCACCAGACAGATAAATCAAATGAAATGAGATATAAAAGCCTGTTGTGGTTTTCCATAAAGTTAGTCCATCAAAAAATCCTAAAAATTCTTTAACATGTTTAATGCCCCTTTTCTCCTGTACATGGCATCCAATGAAATAAATAACAGCGTGTATTCAAAGTACACGGCACATACATTTCACTGCATCACCAGTTTTTAAGATACAAATTGTAAGTAAAACTGTATAAGAAATTGATTAGCTTATATTGGCATAGTGAGTGACTTACCCCACCCACTTTGATTCAATATATCTTCCAAACCAAGGCTCCGTTCAAGTTGATACTTTGCATACATAAGGTCAATATGTTAGTGATCATGTGTGGCGAAAATGAAGAAAATCGGACTGGGTCACGAAAAGGGCCTTATTGACACTCATCCTTTACTAATATGTTTTCATAAACCATTGATGTTGTTATAAAATCTCATGAATACGGCTTGAACAAAGCTGTAGTTACGAGATTTTATAACAACACCTTCGAAATACTTTGTCCAAAATTACATCACGTTTAACTGGATGGAATTGTTCACTATCATCATGTGATGTCTGACCTTATTCTACACTTTTATTTGGGTTAAGATTTGAAGGCAAAGTGGTTAATAGATTTCATTATGATTGTAATCCAGACAAACCTGTGATGAATGATCTCCTTCATCATTTATCAATGATTCCAACACAAGATTTCTCTGTGCTTTACAAATCACTCCCATCAAATATTGCGGGGAAAGGACTTCTTGTATCTTACAGACTAGTCTACCCATACACCATCTCATCTCATCTGTGTGCAGGTTACCCAGTCTATGTTTGTTCAAAATGTCAGCCAGGTCATACAGTATATCTCTGTAACATCGACTATATGAAGACAGGAATATCTCATCACTTTTCTCCAGGAAGCAGTTCAGCACATGTGCATTTGCTCGTTCCATGTCTTCTATCTCTCTGTTTGATGAAATAAAAAGAAATTAAGCTAAAATCTCACTAAACCAACAAAGGATTCTATGACATCAACAAGACAGCCATGATGACCTTATGTCTCTCATCTGAGGGATTTGCCATTTAGGCCCATTTTCACATGATTCGCAAATAAAATTTCTTTTAGCAATTTTCATACGGATAAATAGGAATTGATGTGTACTAAATATCAATGTTCTAGGCCATGCATTTTCTTTTTTAAGATTTTCCTATTTCCCCTTTTATGGGAATCAGAATATTTGACATATCCAAATTCTTTTAGCACCTTACAAAGCCCATCACCCGAAGTATCATTCTTGCTTAAATTCAAGGGGATTTGCCAACTGGTTTCGGAAGAAAAGCATTTTAAAGGTTCAGCTATTTTCCCCCTAAATTAACACTTGAATGAACTCCCATTTTGTCTTTTGCAGCAGTTTTTGAATTAGACTGGTCTAAAATTTGGCCATTTGTTAGAGGATTCACCCTATAATGTTGTGTAAACACTTACTGCGTGGAGATAAAGTCGATGGGTGAACACAACAATTCTATCATGGCAGTTAAATTTCCTATAAAGAAGTCCTCAATCTCAGGTGGCAACTTCACATGTTGTCTTAGTAGACTTGCTGACGCATACAAAGATTCCTGGAAATGAGTCATGAGTCATGTAAATCACTAATGAATCAACAATATATGAGCCGCGACACGAGAAAAAAAGTCTTCGGGAGTTTTGACCAGATCCGACACAAATGAGGCTGTACAGCCGCAGAAAGTGATTAGAGTCACGAAATTTCGTACATGGGAAGAAGAAGAACTAAACTTTCTCACCAGCGAAAACACAGACGCTGATCAGATTCGCGGTTACCGCGAAGCTGATCTGCGTCTTTGTTTTCGCTTATGCTAAATTCCGCTTCACTCGCATTGCGGCTCATATCAAATGATTCACACAAATCACTGAAATCACAGGAAAGGTTACCGAATATTTTTTCTCATACATTTTCTAGGAAATTACTTTTAATTTTTCTTTCTATTTATTGTATGATTTACTTTGTCTCGTATATATACAGTCGACACTCGTTGTGTCAAAGTCGGAGGGGACCGTCAAAATACCTCGACATATCCGGAGTTCGACTCATCCGATTTTGTTCGGCTTCGATAAAGTTGATATTTGACCATTTTTGAAACTAATCAAGTATGATTATTATTGAAATATAGCAGGAAAAGGAAAGAAATTGCTTGTTTCGAGCAATTTCTATCCTTTTCCTACTATATTTCAATAGCTATATTCAGTTCGAAATTATTTTATTTGGAAAAAAAATATGTCCATTGATGAGGACGGGACCAGATTTGAACTTCAACTTAAGCGAGAATTCGACTTATCCGATGTCGACATAACGAGTGCCAACTGTAACAATGTGTCATATAAATCCATTATGAATCAACAATATATCAAATGATTCGCTGGGTCACATACATCACTGAGATCACAGGAAAGGTTACCCAATATTTTCTCTACTACATTTTCAAGGAAATTATTGTGAAATTTTCTATTTATTGTGTGATTTACTTTGTCTCCTATATATCTTTAAAGTCCAGTCTTAATATTTATCGAGGGTAAGGGCATACTTACAATTTTCAAGGCAGCATTCCCATTTTCTATATTACAACACAAACATCCCCAGAACACATTCACATGGGAGGCCAAACACGACATGGGCAAATCTGAGGCCACATTTCTCATCACTTTCCTAAAAAGATTACAGAACATTTTATCCGAGGATTCCTCTATTTCAACAAATCATGAGTGATCATTACCATGAAATTGTATTTCCTGATTTGAAGGTATAATATTACTAAATGCTAATTTTGTTATCCAATGGTCTTCAGTTTATGTCTAATAGCACCTTTGTCACTTACAGAATTAATGAATGATATATGTTTCAGAGACAATTCAAAATGACATGAAAGTTGCTTTAACCTTTTCCTACACAAGACTTAGTTTTGACGTCCCTTAAGCATTGTGGAAAAATACCCTTTTATCAATTACTCTGCTCCAAGCCAGTCAATTGTATTAGCAAATGACAATATATATGACCTTAACCCTTTCCCAAACGGCAAATTTTTAGGCTAGTCCAAATTCAAAGATGATGCCGACGACAATTTCAAGTGAATGAAATTTTGCATATTTGGTCTTGTTACGTAGAAAACATTGTGGGAAATGAAGAAATTGCTTGTCACAAGCAATTTCTTCATTTTCCACGATGTTTTCCAAAGCCAATACCTTCTGGGGAGTAAAAAGGAGTCACTGTGTGGAAATGGGTTAAAGATTTGCTGAAAGTCCTTGAAGTCATCTTACATAAAATTAAGCTGTAAAGTCTCACAGGCATCTTCTGTCTTAATCTCAAACTTGGCTGGAGAGAGGACAACGTCAAACTTTTCTGTTCTCTATAACACAATACAGTCGACACTCGTTATGTCGACATCGCAAAAGTCGAAGTTCAAATCTGGTCCCGTCCTCATTAATGGACATATTTTTTTCCAAATAAAATGATTTCGAACTGAATATAGCTATTGAAATATAGAAGGAAAAGGATAGAAATTGCTCGAAACGAGCAATTTCTTACCTTTTCCTACTATATTTCAATATTAATCGTACTTGATTAGTTTCAAAAACGGTCAAATATCAACTTTATAGAAGCCAAACAAAATCGGATGAGTCTAACTCCGGATATGTCGAGGTATTTTGACGGCCCCTCCGACTTCGAAACAACGAGTGTCGACTGTATTGTCATTATATAAGTCATCTTACATGAAATTAAGCTGTAAAGTCTCACAGGCATCTTCTGTTTTGATCTCAAACTTGGCTGGAGAGAGGACAACATCAAACTTTTCTGTTCTCTATAACACAATAGAAAGAAAATCCTATTATGTCATGAAATAGCAATACAACTAAAATTTTCAAGAAACAAATAAAATTAAAAAAGAAACCTTTCAAAAGGGCAAAGCAAATTTTGAATTAAAAGTAAAATCATATATGAACACGGTGGATAACCCACATGACTTTTGGAAAGTATTCACACCGAAAAATCGTCCACTTCAAGTATGTTTTCTTTAATTTCTCAGCTAAAACTCTGTGAATTTGACAAGATTAAGTGCACCGTACGCCCCTTTGTCTGAAAGAGCCATTCCAAATTCTAACTCACTATGTACCAAAGCCCATGGTTTCTTCAAACATTCAAGTGAAACAATTTAATTGAAGAAACCATTGAAGTGATGTCTCTTCAAACTAACCTTTGCCGGTTCTTGCAGACTCTTCAATACTATTTCCATTTTGAGTCTAGAAAACATAGTGTTGGGTTGCTGGCATGTATCTCAATATAGTGATATTAGAAATAGGCCCAATTAGGCTCACCTACAAATAGGTTCAACAATTTTCCAATTACACTGACGTGGCTGGTGCACCTAACCATATAATCTTGGTGTTTACGCCACCAGTATGTATTTAAACAACTAACCTTTGCTGGTTCTTGTAAACTTTTCAATACCATTTCCATGTCCATTTTGAATCTAGACAACGCAGTGTTGGGTTGCTGGCCAGTATCTATGGCATCTGACACTCCCTCTATCTCTGTTATATAGAAAAAAATCTTTAAAACTTCCCCAAAAAGGCCAGTATTTTCTTCCTTTGTGGGTTAAAGATCATTTCCCGTCAGTGGCTCCACTCATAAGCATTAACAAGAGCTGTCCGAAGACAGCGCGCTCGACTTTCTAAGTTGCTTAGTATAAAGGGGGCATAACTCCAAATAGAGTGGTCCCAGGGTCATGGGCCCTGATAGTAAGGTAGAGGGTGTGATGGTGAACAAGTATTCCAAATTTGGGTTGAATCCCTTTGATAGTATGGAAGTTATTGATGTTTGAAAAAACTTTAACCTTTGTTGCAACGCCGACGCCAACGCCGACGCCCGGTTGACAGTATAAGCTCTCATTTTCTTCGAAAAGTCAAGCTAAAAATGTTATCTTGAAGGTCTTGTCCAGTAGAATTGATAGTTTCTGTATAGATTTTGGTGTCGTCAGCAACATCTTTTGTGGCGTGTGTCACAAATCCTATTTTTATCTATGTCTATTTTGTCTTCTGTGGAAGCTTTCAGATTGAACCGTCCATAACTAAAGATCACTTAGGATGTATTTCTGATGGAAAGAATTACAAACAAACAGACAGACACAGCGGCAGCTATAAGTTGGCCCTTCAGGGAGGATAAATAGAGACCCTTTCCCAAACAATCCCATGGTTTTGACGTCTATAAAAGAAAGGATTTTGGAAAACATTGAGACAAAAGAAGAAACTGTTGATAATCAGCAGTTTCTCTTTTTGTCTCAATATTTTCTGAGCTATATCATACACAAATCTCATCTCTATCAACATTCATTATGTCGTCTGCAACATATTTCATATTGGAACGCCATTAAATTTTGCCGTTTGGGAAAGGGTTAACCCTGATTTTGAATTGTTTTCAAAACCATGCATTTTCTATCAATCTTTCGCTCTTTTCTAGAGCTTTAAATTACCTGCTATAAGTAGTATGATTTCTGTAAGGATATAACCGTAACAATGAGCGTCCCTGGACCTGACTGTTTGCAGTACATGATGCACCACCTCAAATGTTCTCTCATGGATCGCCTCACATTTCTTGTAGCCAAGGATTACAAGAATTCTAGATAGGAACCATAACAGGAATGCTGAAATGGATAAAATTTTGATAACCATTTCCCAAACAGCAAAGAATTAAACTGCTCCATCTGGAAAGCTGCTGATGCTAAACAACAAAATGGATGCTTTTTAACGCTTTCCCAAACAGCAAAATTTTAGGGTGATCCACTTCAAAAAGTGCCACAAATGACGAAATGGATGTTATTAAAGATAGAATTTGTGCAAAATATGGCATAGAAAATATTGAGACAAAAGGAGAAATTGCTAGTTATCAGCAGTTTCTTCTTTTGTTTCAATGTTTTCCCAAGCAGTTTTGATTAGGGAAGTCAAAACCAGGTCCTGTTTGGGAAAGGGTTAAGTTTGGATTTGTGTATGGTATAATCAAGAAAATTTTGAAGCAAAGGAGCAAATGCAGATAAAGGAGAAGGGGAAAATGCACCCAAAACTAGTTATTCTTATCCAACCCTATATTGTTTGATGAGATGATTCTAATGAGCATCCAAAGTACAGTGTTTGATGAACAATAAGATATATATTATAATATATATAATTGTGACCCGTCACGCTAAAAGGGACCTTATCGGATGTGTGAAAAATATCGACCCTAGTCAGTCTGCGCAGTCCGTGCAGCCAGACTAGGACCGACACTTTTCACTTTTATGTAATTTTCTAAATCCGGAATGTTCTCCCTATCTTACTATATGTTTATTTTTCGCATACGGGATCTGGTTGACCTGTGAGAAGTCTGACAAGTTTGTCAAAATATGGATTTTTGGAGTTCGGATAAGGTCCCTTTTAGTGTGACGGGTCACATATAATAATGTACATGAATTTTGTATTTTGAAAAGTGAAAACCCCTTTCTATCTGTAGCTCTTAATTATTTTGTCAGCTTGAGCTTTCATTTCAGAAATATCTAAAATTTAAAAAATGGCCCTCACCTCTTGCCAAATTGTCCTCTTCTGACGATGCAGCTGGGACAGGTGGAGTCGCAGCACCATGACTTGCCAGGGGCGGTAAAAACACTTCTGTATTCTCCGTCAAAAACAAGTCACAAAATTGTAGCAGCACGTAGCACTCACTCTTTGTACCATCTTTCTTGATTGATGCTGCAACTGGAACAAAATGAAAGTAGATAAATCCTTTCCTTTAAACATGTAACCGAGACCTGCATAATGACACCTTTTGACGCCCTGCATTATAGAGGATTTTGAAAGCATTGTATAATGTCATGATGTTTTGTATTATGGGCCAGTGTCCTAAATCATCAATTAACTTATGTTATGTGGAAAATGTAGAAATTGCTTTTAACATACAGTTTCTTCATTTATCACAATGTCTTCTACCAAAAAAAATGTAATACCGGTATTTTATTCACCTGAAGTTGTCATCTGCAACACCCTTTAAATCTGACTGGTCTGTAATTTTGCTGTTTCGGGAAGGGTGAAGATTTGAAATCCCCCACAGAAAAAGCTTGGGAAAACATTCCCAGCATTTTCAACTTTTGTCTGAATATTTCTCTGCTCCATTTACATATTTCCTACTTTATCAACCACCATTTTGTCTTCTCAAGCAACTTTCAAATTGAAACAGTCTCAATACTTGCCATTTGGGAAAGGGCAATTAACCTTGAGTCCGGTAATGACAATATCATTTTTGCCTAATCAGTTTTCTTCCTATTTGGGCAGATCTGTAAAATTTTCACTCACTATTATTTTAAGTTTGAGCTACTTCAAAAATACAAGACTCAGATGAACAGTTTTATAAGTTAAAGGCATTCTGAATTTTGAAAAGTTATATCAATTCCAAAACCTATTTATTGGGTACTCATTTGAATTGTCTCCAGTAGACAATTCCAATAAATACCCATAACATAGGGTTTGGTAAACATTCAAAGGTGTTGAAGTCTGAATATAGCAATTTCAATCCTTTCCCAAACAAGACCTGGAAATGTCAAAAACATTGAAGAAAAAGAAGACAAGTGTTGTCCGCGGACAACGTAGCTCGCCTATACAAGAGCTTGTCACAAATAAAAGAGTCCAAGGTCAATGGTCAAGGGCATTGGGTCAAAGGTCATGGTTCCAAGGTCAAGGTCATAGCATGAAGTATCCATATGAGAAATATCAAGGCTCTATCAATAATAGTGCATGAGATATAGGCCAGGTTAAAGTTTTTTAAAAAGTAGGCCAATCTCCAAGTAAAGGTCCCTAGGTTTAAAGTCATGGTCCCAAATGAAAGGTCTTGCTGAGAAGTATCCATGTGTGAAGTATCAAGGCTGTATCTGTAATAAGAGCTGTCCGAAGACAGCGCCCTCGACTTTCTAAGTTGCTTAGTATAAAGGGGGCATAACTCCAAATATAGTGGAGCCAGGGTAATGGGCCCTGATAGTAAGTTGAGGGTGTGATGGTGAATAAGTATTCCAAGTTTGGGTTGAATCCCTTTGATAGTATGGAAGTTATTGATGTTTGAAAAAACTTTAACCTTTGTAGCAACGCCGACGCCGACGCCAACGCCCGGGTGACAGTATAAGCTCTCATTTTCTTCGAAAATGGCTGAAATATAGGCCAGGTTAAAGTTTTGAAAAGTAGGTCAAACTCCAAGGTCAAGGTCACTAGGTCAAAGGTCATGGTCCCAAATGAAAGGTCTTGTCGAGAAGTATCTATGTGTGAAATATCAAGGCTGTATGTGTAATAGTGCCTGAGATATAGACCAGGTTAAAGTTTTTCAAGTGAAGACGCGACGGGACAGGATGCCGACACTAGGGCTGTGACATTAGATCTCGCTAAAAATGCTGATGATCAGCATTTTTTTCTTTTCCTTCAATATTTTCTATGTATAATGTACACCAATTTCATATTTCTTAACTTAAACATCCATTTTTTTTAATCTGCAGAAGCTTTCAATTGGGACAGTTTGGGAAAGGGTGTTTATCCATAGCTCTGATTCATGGCGTCACTGGTCCAGAGCTACAGATAAGAGGGAGTGAAGGTTTTTTCGAAACGCAATATTTCTTTTATTGTCTCGTCAAGACGATTCAAATGAGTACCAACAACATAGGGTTTGGATTTCAAATAACAAATTTGGAATGGCTTCACTCTCTTCTCTGTTGCTCTGATTGGTCACTTACTTTTATCCTCATTTGACAACACATTCTCTGCTAGTCGTCCCAGAAAGATTCGTATCTGGTAGATACTCTGGTTTGCACCAGACTGACGGAAACTGGAAATGTAAGATGATAATATTGGTTAGCAAATACATCTCTAGAGGTTAGTCTATTGCAATCATCAACAAGAGTGCCATGGTCACAATATACGCCACCACTTATAAAACTTGAGACAAAAAAATGACATTGACAAGGATTTATAAATATTCACACAAAAACCTGTAAAAGGTTGTGTTCAGAAAAAGGTTTTTATAAATATCCAGTAAAAAAAACCTGGAAGGAATTGCGTTCATGAGGCTGAAATATCATTATGCCCCAGAGACTAAGGTTGAAGGGGGCATAACTCAGGCAAAAATCAATGTACCATAAAATCCTTACTTCATGCACATCTACCAATTTAGGTAATAACATCCACCAAGTTTCATTAGGATCCAGTCAGAATCTTAGAAGAAGTTGTGTTGACAAGGCTGCAATTTCAATCAGCCCCAGAGACTAAGTTTTAAGGGGGCATAACTCTGGCAAAAATCAATGAACCATAAAATCCTTCCTTCATGCACATCTACCAATTGAGGTAATAACATTGACCAAGTTTCATTAAGATCCAGCAAGAAACTTAGGAGGAGTTGCGTTGACAAGGCTGCAACTTCAATAAGCCCCAGAGACTAAGTTTTTAAGGGGCATAACTCAGGCAAAAATCAACGAACCATAAAATCCTTCCTTCATGCACATCTACCAATTGAGGTGATAACATTGACCAAGTTTCAAGAAGATCCAGCCAGAAACTTAGGAGGAGTTGCGTTGACAAGAAAAGTGGACGGACGGACGGACGGATGGACGGGTGGACGGACGGACAGACAGACGGAGAAGATGACGCCAATATACGTCCGCCTCCGGCGGCGTATAAAAACTTGAAAGAAAGAAGATAATTTGTGGATTCATTTCAAGAGTTTAGTGCATGGTAAGAGAATAAATCTATATCCCTGCTTTTCAACGAAAACCTCGTGTCTACAGCTTGTTTAAAGCTGTAGACACAAGGTCTTTGTTGAAATGTGATGATATGCAACTAATGAGCTGTTTATAACTGATATCAAATTAACACCGTGCAATACAAAAGCTTAAAGTGACATTTCAGAATTTTTTGTCATAAATATTACTTTTATTTTTATCTGAAAGAGCATATTTCCTTATGAAAATTCTGAAAATTTCAACCCAAAATATTGCACCGTTTACGAAAAATTTATATTTTTGTGTTAAAATTGAACAAATTGTTGTGGACAACAGTTCGGATTTATATGCAATTGATCGATTATGTGTCAACTTTAAATGCGTGTATCTCGCTTACTGGCAACAACTTAAAAAAACTAATATCATTTATACTCATTAGAATACCCAATCTTGGCATCAAGACATACTTTAAAAAATTGAAATCGGAATGAAATGTCCCTTTAAATCAAGGCAATAATTAAAGAGAACATTTTGGGGCGATATTTGGGGAGATTTTCTCATTTTTCAACCACAAGTTTTATCAAATTGGTTTTATTGGAGAAATATCATATCCTAGATATTTTCCAGAGTCTTTATCTCAACCCTTTCCCAAACAAGATCTGGTTTTGATGTCCGTAAAAGAAATAGCAAGGGAATACATTGAGGCAAAAGAAGAAACTGCTGATAACCAGCAGTTTCTCCTTTTACCTTAATATTTTCTGTTCTTTGTTCTATACAAATTCCATACTCAAAAACATGCATTTTGTTGTCTGCAGCAGCCTTCAAGTTGGACCACTCAAAATTTTTTGGGAAAGGGTTAAGACCTTAAGGGGCCTCAAAAGGTGTCAATAAGTGGGAACGGGTTAACATAAAGTTAACCTCTATCTAGTATCTAATAAAATATACACTTACTTTTGTAGAAACTTAACACTTTCTTCTAGCATGTTTAATCAAACAGCAATTCTCCCATTCTCGTCAAAAACAGACATCTGAAAAAAATGTGAAAATATGTAAAAAAAAAAAATAAAAAAAAAATAGAAAGACCTGAAGGTCTTGAGTCGCTCCACAGGCCTAAATTTCTTTTAAATTTAATCCAAGTTTTGACTAGATTTTTCAATACTTGTGGTAGGGATGTAACGATACATCGGACTATCGATATATCGCAATAGTGACCTCTGCAATAGTGCTATCGTGATAGGCAACTGGCAATATCAATAGTAGCGCAATAGTTGTTTCCACTATCGCAAAAGTTTTGATAGTTCTAAAAATCGCAATTTGTTCTAACAAGAGGACCATGATGGTCCTATATCGCTCACCTGAACCAAAATGATATGAGCAACACTTTTGTTCAATTCAATAAACATTTATGACTATAAGACTGAAAACTAACTTATAGTCAATAACTTTGTGAAAATCAAACTCATCGGAGATCTTATGGTGCCAAACATTGTGTCCAAGTTTTTCTTGATTAATAAATAATCACAGATTCTAGAGTATAAACAAGGTCGAAAACAGCCAAAGACGGTATTTTTTTCAAATTCAAGGGCACACAATTCTCGACTTTCTGATCACATCAGACTGAAAATCTACCTCATCCAAGATATTATGGTCTCCAACATAGTGTCCAAGATTTGTCTTGATTGGTAAATAATTGAAGATTCAAGATCGAAAAACAGCCAGAAACGGCTATTTTGTTAAATTCAAGGGCACATAACTCTCAACTTTCTGATCGGATCAGACTGAAAATCAAACTCATCCGACATATTATGGTCCCAAACATTGTGTCCAAGGTTTGTCTTGATTAATTGATAATTGTAGATTCTAGAGTGTAAACAAGGTCGAAAACAGCCGAAAATGATAATTTTATCAAATTCAAGGGCACATAACTCTCGTCTTTCTGGTCAGATCACACTAAAAATCAAACTCATCCGAAATCTTATCCTCTCAAACATTGTGTCCAAGATTTGTCTTGATTGGACAATAATTGAAAATTCTAGAGTGTAAACAAGGTTGAAAACAGTCAAAAACGACAATTTTGTCAAATTCAAGGGCACATAAGTCTCGACTTTCTTGTCTTATCAGATTGAAAATTCTAGTCGTCTGAGATCTTATGATCTCTAACATTATGTCCAAGTTTTGTCTTGATTGATTGATAAATGTAGATTCTAGAGTGTAAACAATGTCGAAAACAGCCGAAAATGACAATTTTATCAAATTCAAGGGCACGTTACTCTTGTCTTTATTGTCAGATCACACTGAAAATCGAACTCATCCGAAATCTTATGGGCTCAAACATTGTGTCCAAGATCTGTCTTGATTGGTCAATAATTGTAGATTCTAGAGTGTAAAAAAGGTAGAAAACAGTCAAAAACGACAATTTTGTCAAATTCAAGGGCACGTAACTCTCTTCTTTCTACTCAGATCACACTGAAAATCAAACTCATCCAAGATCTTATGGTCTCAAAGATTTTGTCCAAGATTTGTCTTGATTGGTCAATAATTGAAAATTCTAGAGTGTAAACAAGGTCGAGTTTGAGTTTGAGTTTATTGGGGTTTTACGCCGTTTTCAACTACCAAGGTCATATCGCGGCGGCTGGAGCACCTAACCGTGGGTTCCTGGTATTTCTCGCACCAGTACAACCACAATATCCAAACCGAGCCTCCAGCTGCTCTCTCACATAGATGATTCACACCCATTGGTGAGAGACAAATGACTTTTGTCAAATGTCAGAATGGATACTGGCCGAGCCGGGGTTCGAACTCGAGACCCCTGGATTGACAGACTCCGACGTAACCGACTGAGCTATCCGGGCTCGGCGTAAACAAGGTCGAAAACAGTAAAAAACGACAATTTTGTCAAATTCAAGGGCACATAAGTCTTGACTTTGTCTTATCAGATTGAAATTTCATCTCATCTGAGATCTTATGATCTCCAACACTGTGTCCAAGTTTTGTCTTGATTGATTAATAAATGTAGATTCTAGAGTATAAACAATGTCGAAAACAGCCGAAAATGACAATTTTATCAAATTCAAGGGCACATAACTCTTAGTCCGTGGGCTGGCTACACCCTAGGTCCCCCCCTACCGGGATTTTATGACACATATATCATTGTAAAGCTTGATGAATTCCCTTTCAAATGTAACTTGTTGTTTGATATATAAGTGCTGGATAAGCATATGCGGAACGATTGATTATCTCCCCTTGAATTACAAAAAATGCTTGTTTATAACTCACCTTATACACATTCATGGGATCCAAAATAACCCAAATTTAAGCGCAAATGACCAAAATGCTTATAGATTTTATCAATTCATATCGTTAAATAGTAAAAGATCATTTCACACCAAAATTAGCACGAATTATGCCCCTTGAATATGTAAAACAAGAGAAAAATAGTATAGATATTGCCTTTGTTTATATTCACTTTGCATTTGGAAATCATTTCCACAGCGAATAGTTGCTAGAATTTGTATTAAAGTGTTTATTAGATGCCTTATAATAAAAGTCAAAGTGTTGACTATCGACATTTTAGGATATATTCGACATTTCAAATGATTTTCAAGATGGCCGCCGCAAAATGACCACTTGACTAAATATCGAAATATCACTGCCCTATAATTTGTAATCATGTTCTGTATGTAAATGAGATCATTTCTTAGGAAAATTGAGTATATCAAATCTAAAAGTGTTGCCATGCTTATAATAGGCTTTTTTTGTCATTTTTTTTTTAATTTTCATAATGGCCACCAAAATCTCAAATATGCAAAAACGATGTAAATGTTTTTCATTTCTGCAAATCTTCTGCACTTAATATTGTATTTTCTAATATTTTTCATTTTCTTATTAAAACTACATGATTCAACAAGTAAATAAATGACATAACCTTGAAAATATATATTTCCAAAACGGTCCTAATTACCGTATAAATGGCTATAAATCCCCAATCCCATAAATTAAGTACTGAAGAAAATCCAAATTGATTATTTTCTAGGAGAGATAAGCATTTTCCCTCTTTGACAGAAACCATGTACCCGATTCTTTGATAATGAGTCCACATTGGAGTACATCATTGGTATGAAGGTTTTAAGTCTTACATGGACAAGGGACGCTTTGGATAATATGTGTTATAGAGGGTATAAAGACATTAAGGCTTATTTTGGTCATAAAGCGTTTAAGCTCTTTTTTGTGGGGTGGATATGTTTAATACAAAACACTTTTGCCACGCTAAAAATGGCTTCTTCACTGTTAATTTACATGACATATAATATAATACAATAATATGTATTTTATGTAATCTGCCTAAATGCTCAAATACGAGCATGGATCAATGAATAACTGACCTATTTTTTATGTTTCGATCGACATCTTTTCTCTTGAAATACTTTCCATCCAGGCCTATGCGCTTTGACCCAACTATATGACCATAGCAGTTGAAAAAGAAGTTAAAATCAAATTAATCAAAGAACCACACATAAACTGCATCAATAACTTCTTTCATGAGACTTAAAATTGCAACCATTCGTGTCCCTTTTAGGAAAGAAGTCGATAGCAGCAAGGTCATGTGGATAGGAAGGGTGTGATCTAAATTGATACCCATTTTTCTCGACAGCATCCATTGTACTTTGGCAATTGTGTACTAATGTAATTTCCAGTTGCAAGCAGTGGTCACATTTTGAGCGTTTGCCGCTACGTTTCTCACGTATGGTCTGCTTCAGATTGTCTAGCAACTTGGCATAGTATGCTTCGTTAATTGTACCTTTCTTGGGTAATATGTCCAACAAAATATTTTATTGCAACCCTCAATTGTCCCAAAACATTGAATACTGAACCTTGTCTGTAAAATATTGAATAATTTTCTTGGCCCTTGGGATTCCATACCAACGTACTTAGGACTCTGGACCTTTTTTCGTTCATGAGAATGCAACGTGTACTCTTTGTCTATCTTTTTGTCATTTGCTTATCGTTGAGGAATTTTAGACCCGACAGTCTGTAAGTTTGTGCATCCTTTTGCGATCAAGCAATATCTTGAAAAAGATAATGCATGGACAATTTGTTTCTTTAATTCGCTCAGCAAGTATATCAGATCTGTGAATTTATGACACATACCGTCGGCAGTGGTTGCAACTTTGCCTTCAGACCGAGCATCATCTTCTTAAGTTTCTTTGTCGCGTTATAACCCCCCGCTCCCCCCCCCCAACCACGATATTTTACTTGAGAATAAGATGGTACAGAAGACCAGTAAACGCATCATGCATGTTTTACCCTCAGTCCCTTTTCAATACAAGTGTCGAACCATAGCAAGCTCTCCCTTTTTGTGAAAAGGCTTTCTAATAACCGTATATTTAGACAAGTTTGTGCACATATAATGACATAATTCTATAAATCGCGGATTCCTTGGTTAATTGGAAATTGCTTATATGTGTTATTCATAGCTAGCCCTTGTGTTTTATGGATTTACCTCATCCTGGGGTTAGCTTGTTGTCTTCCACAAAAGTCAGAATTCCAAAAACTAATTTGTGGTGGAGATGTTTGAAATGAATTAAGAAATGCACGGGCATATCTAAAAACTGATAACAAAACGAAGGATTTCAAATCTTCGGCCAGCGACATATTACAACACAAGAAGTTGGAATATGATGTGTTTCCCTCTCATCATAATCAACAGAAATTGTGTTTTCTATTTAAACTTAATCTTTCAAAACAACATTTTGTTACACGAATACGAGAATTCCTCACAAATCAGGTGTCTTCGAAGTACTGGTATCCAACCAATAAGGTACATATGTACAATTTATAACTGTTTATATTATCACATATAAGTATTCTGAATTATAAAGGTGTAAAACGATGTCACTCGAATGCAATTTGATAAAGAAATGAATAATTCAGTTGCTATTATAGGCAATTTTAAATCATCAATTAATGCACATGACAGTGCCAATATGAAATTGTCCAGTTTCAACTATCGCTTATTAGAATATATTTGGTAAACTGTGTTCCTGTAACATAGCATTCCAATCAATAGAAGTGGTTGGGAAGATTTCTCTACTGCACAGCATGTCTCCAATAGTATTGTTAAGTTTAAATTTGGAGCAAAATGTAAAAAAGCATGCATTACAAGGCAAAAATGGTATAAATCAAAGGTGACCATACATGTACTACAATGGGAATTCATTATTAAAACGCTTTTTTTAGTACTTAACTTTTACAAAATAAAGTTTCTTGTATAACAGAAAACTGTATTTCACATAGAAAAAAATCAAAGAAAGCAGGTTAAAGTTTTCAGCATGTCATTTGCGCTAAATGGAATTTTATTGCCATTTATACGGTAATTTTTCAGAGCATATTATATTGTTAAGATTCTCCCTTTTAATGGGTAAATTATGAAATTTTAGTTTTCAAACACAACAAGTAAACAATTTAGGGGAAAAGATGCAAAAAATGAAAGTCATTAACATTATTAGAGAATATTTGAGAGTTTATTTGCCATTTAGAGAAAAATATGCAAATAATTGTGAATGCGAATAAGCCCGTATTTGCTTGTTCTGTGTAGCTGATGAATGGTTTATGAACTTATCATTGGTCTATTAGTGTTCTTATTCATTTGAAACATAAAGCGTTATAAAAACGTATAAAAATGTATCGCCTCAGCATATTTATTTCATAGAAAAGCCTTGTTTTAGCTAATTAAACACATATTTCTACTTTCTCATTAATATTCATGAATATGCAAATTAGCTAAATAAAAATGATTTCAAGAAAAATGTATATTTAAAATTTTAAAAATAGTCTTATGTTTTATTACCAAAATAAGTATATATCTTAAATAAGTATTTTAAAATATTTCATTGCAATTAATTGATCCAAGTACTGAAACGTAGGAAAATGAGCAGTTGCCATGGTAACAGGCCAACCATTTTCTTATCCAGCACTTTTAAATCAAACAAGAACCTGAATTCATTAATATGTTTCCTGCGCTTCAAGAAAATACAGGTCTTAAAAAATCCCATGTGGTGGGGAGGGTTTCTATTCACTAGTAAACTAGTGAACTCGTATTTTCCAAATAAAACACATATTTTCCACAATCTCATTAATATTCATGAATATGCAAATTAGCATATTTTCTGAAAAATATTTTGGTTGTGAGAGAAATGTAATGACAACATTTTAAAACTAGCCTCAATGTTTTCTGACCAAAATAAGTAATTTTATTGCAATTAATTGATCCAAGCGCTGGAACGAATGAAAATGGGTGGTTACCATGGTAACAAGCCAACTACTTGCTTATCCAGCATTTTTAAATCAAATAACAAAGTGAATGTATTAAAATACATCATAAGCTTCAAGAAAATATAGATCTTCAATAATCCTACCTATTAGGGAGGTTTAAATTCACTAGTAAAGTCTTGTTTTTAGCAAATTAAACACATTTTCTTACTTTCTCATTAATATTCATGAATATGCAAATTAGCAAATTTTCTAAGAAATATCTATATTGTGAGAGAAATATCTTGGTAATAATTTAAAACTATTTTGAAAGACTTATGACAAAAAATAGTAATTTTATTGCAATTAATTGATCCAAGCGCTGGATTGTAGAAAAATGGACGGTTGCCATGGTAACGAGCCCGCCATTTGCTTATCCAGCACTTTTAAATTGAACAACAACCTGAATTCATTACTATACATCATAAGCTTCAAGAAAATATAGGTCTTCAAAAATCCCACTAGGGGGGGAGGGTTTCGGTTATGGGCCCATGGACTATCTAGTCTCTTTTGTCAGATCACACTGAAAATCAAACTCATGCAAGATCTTATGGTCTAAAACATTGTGTCCAAGATCTGTCTTGATTGGTCAATAATTGTAGATTCTATAGTGTAAACAAGGTTGAAAACAGTCAAAAAACAATTTTGTCAAATTCAAGGGCACATAACTCTTGACTTTCTCGTCTAATCAGATTAAAAATTAAACTCACCCGAGATCTTATGGTCTGCAACATTGTGTTCAAGATTTGTCTTGATTGGTCAATAATTGTAGATTCTAGAGTGTAAACAAGGTCGAAAACGGCAATTTTGACAAATTCAAGGGCACTTAACTTTTGACTTTTTCGCCTGATTTGACTGAAAATCGAACTCATCCAAGATCCTATAGTCTCCAATATTATATCCAAGTTTTGTATTGATTGGGCAATAATTGTAGATGCTAGAGTGTAAACAAAGTTAAAAACAGCATTTTTTGTCATTCAGGGGCAGATAACTCCACACTTTCTGGTCCGATCTAGCCCATAATCGAACTCATCCGAGAACTTATGACCATACTTGTTTTGACAAAGTTTGGTCAAGGTTGACTAATATTTGTGGATGCTAGAGTGTAAACACCAAATTGTGGACAGACGGACAGATGGACAGACGGACAGATGGACGGACAAAAAGCGATCACAATAGCTCACCTCGAGCACTTCGTGCTCAGGTGAGCTAAAAATAGCAATTTGTCACATGACATTGTCTAATTTTAGCAAAAAATCTGTCTCTTGAATATCAGACATCAATGACAGGCTACTCAAATCATGACATGTCACTCTCTTCCTTCAGATTATTTATTTAACAAGAGGACCATGATGGTCCTATATCGCTCACCTGAACCAAAATGATATGAGCAACACTTAGGTTCAATTCAATTGATATTTATGACTTTAAGACTAAATATGAACTTATGGTCAATAACGTTGTGAAAATCAAACTCATCCGAGCTCTTATGGTGCCCAACATTGTTTTTTTTTTGGTTTTGTTTTAAATAATTGTAGATTCTACAGTGTAAACAAGGTCAACAACAGCCAAAAATGGCAATTTAATCACATTCAAGGGCACATAACTCTCGTCTTTCTGATCACACCAGACTGGTCAGATCAGACTGAAAATCATACTCATCCGAGATCTTATGGTCCCCAACATTGTGTCCAAGTTTTGTCTTGATTGATTAATAATTGTAGATTCTAGAGTGTAAACAAGGTCGAAAACAGCCAAAAATGGCAATTTTTCCCAATTCAAGGGCGCATAACTCTCATCTATCTGGTCAGATCAGATTGAAAATGGAACTCATCCGAGATCTTATAGTCCCCAACATTGTGTCCAAGTTTTGTCTTGATTGATTGATAATTGTAGATTCTAGAGTGTAAACAAGGTCGAAAACAGCCCAAAACAGCAATTTTGTCAAATTCAAGGGCACATAACTCTTGACTTTCTGATCAGATCAGACTGAAAACCAAACTCATCCAAGATCTTATGGTCCCCAACATTGTGTCCAAGATTTGTCTTGATTGGTCAATAAATGTAGATTCAAGAGTGTAAACAAGGTCGAAAACAGCCAAAAATGGCAATTTGGTCAAATTCAAGGGCAAGTAACTCTCGACTTTCAGATCAAATCACACTGAAAGTCAAACTCATCCAAGATCTTATGGTCCCCAACATTGTGTCCAAGTTTTGTCTTCATTGATGAATAATTGTAGATTCTAGAGTGTAAACAAGGTCGAAAACAGCCGAAAATGGCAATTTTGTCGAATTCAAGGGTACATAACTCTCGTCTTTCTGGTCAGATCAGACTGAAAATCAAACTCATCCAAGATCTTATGGTCTGCAATGTTATGTCCAAGATTTGTCTTGATTGATCAATAATTGTAGATGCTAGAGTGTAAACAATGTCAAAAGTAGGTATTTTTCGCATTCAAGGGCAGATAACTCCTGACTTTCTAGTTCGATCTGACCCATAATCGAACTCATCCGAGATCTTATGGCCATACATGTTTTGACCAAGTTTGGTCAAGATTGGCTTATATTTGTAGATGCTAGAGTGTAAACACGAAATTGTGAACGGACGGACAGACGGACAGACAGACAGACGACGGACGGTGAGCGACCACAATAGCTCACCTTGAGCACTTCGTGCTCAGGTGAGCTAATAATTCTGCAAACTAGTTCATTTATGTAAAATATTCAGGAAATGTGATTTTTAATGAAAAAATATCCATTTTTAGCACTTAAAGCATATAACAATAGTATCGCAATAGTATTGCAATAGCAACCTACAATAGCAATACTATCGTGATAGCAATTTGGTCAATACAAATACTATCGCAAGTCATTTTGGCCTGCAATAGTCATCCCTAACTTGTGGTTCTTACGGCAAAAAACAAAGTAAAAAGCAGCAATCATGTAGTCAAAGCAAAAAGAAAGTAAATAATTGACTAATATTTTGGGGATGTTAGAGCGATAATAAAATTGAAAACTGTGATTTTGCCAAATTCAAGGACACATAATTCATTATGTGAGTTTATACTGTGAGTTTAGAATCAAGCCAAAAATTAAACTCATACAAGATGTTATATAGTCACCATCATTTTGTCTATATAAGTCAATATTCATGGCTGCAGGAGTGAAACAAGAGTGCCATGGTCATAATATACGCCGCCACTTATAAAACTTGAGACAAAAAAATGACATTGACAAGGATTTATAAATATTCACTGAAAAACATGTAAAAAATTGTGTTCACAAAAAGGTTTTTATAAATATCCAGTGAAAAACCTGGAAGGAATTGCGTTCACGAGGCTGAAATATCATTAAGCCCCAGAGACTAAAATTGAAGGGGGCATAACTCTGGCCAAAAATCAATGAACCATAAAATCCTTCCTTCATGCACATCTACCAATTGAGGTGATAACATTGACCAAGTTTCAAGAAGATCCAGCCAGAAACTTAGGAGGAGTTGCGTTGACAAGAAAAGTGGACGGATGTACGGACGGATGGACGGACGGACGGACAGACGGAGAAGATGACGCCAATATACGTCCGCCTCCGGCGGCGTATAAAAAGTTTCAAAAATGAAATTTTGTCAATTTCAAGGGCACACAGGGGTCTCGTTTGCCAAAATTTGGGGCCGTTATTGGGCCCCATTCCCAATGGCAAAAAGTATCTTTTTTTCCCAATTCTCTGGTGAAAATTCCCAATGAGGATCCAGAATGCCCCATGTTAAGACCTCATCTTCATTTACAAACATTTTGAAGACAGTTTTAGAGTAGATTATTATACAAGAGAATGTACAAATGCATTTTACATCACCACAGTCTAATTTGCAGCTGAAACTGAGTGACAGTAGGAATAAAAACTTGTTTTAGTTTTTCCCAATTTAGGTGAAAACATCGCTATTTTTCCCAATTTCACTGGCCCCTGACCCCAAACAAAAATTGGTAGCAACACCCCTGGCACAGAACTCAGATTGTAACGGTGTGATCATGCTGAAAATTATACATAAGCAAGATCATGTTGTCAACAATATTCTTTCCATGTATCATCTTGATTGGTTGACATTTGTGATTGTTAGAGTAAAAACTAGAAGACCTGAAGGTCTTGAATCGCTCCACAGGCTTGAGATTCTTTTAATATTTAATCCAAGTGTTGATTAGATAGTGAAAACAAAGTCACAGTTAGCATTTTTTTCAAATTGAAAGGCATATAACTGAGGATTTATCTTCCTATCAAGCTAAGAACCACACTAATGCAAGATCTTAACTTCGTCTACATCATGTGTAAGTTTTGAAGTGCTTGTTCAATATTTGTAGATATATAGAGAGTAAAAAACAAAGTCGAAAATAGCAATTTAGACAAATTCTAGGGCACATAAAACAGGATTTAAGATTCAGATGATGCTGAAAATTATATCCAATCCATGCAAGATCTTTTGGCCGGTAAGATTATGAGAAAGTTTCATATTGATTGGGAGATATTTATGGCTGTTTGAGTAAAAATAAGGTCAAAAATGGTAATTTTGTCAATTTCAAGGGGACATAACTCATGATGTAAAATTCAGATTAAGCTGAAAATTACACTCTGGCAAGAACTTATGTTCACAAATATTGTGTCAATGTCCTTTCTTGATAGGTCAATATTTGTAGTTGCTAGAGTCAAAACAATGTCAAAATAAAGCCGAAAATGATAATTTTGTCAATTTCAAGGGCACATAACTCATGATATAAAATTCAGATCAAGCTGAAAATTATACCGAGACAAGATCTTATTGTCTTCAACATTCTATTAATTTTTTGTCTTGATTGGTAAATATTTGTGATTGCTAGAGTGAAACAAAGTAAAAATTGAGCCGAAAATGACAATTTTGTCAATTTCAAGGGCACATAACTCATGATATAAAATTTAGATCAAGCTGAAAATTGCACTGTGTCAAGATCTTATTGTCACCAACATTTTGACCAAGTTTTGTCCTGATTGGTCGATATTTGTAAGTGCTAGAGTGAAAACAAAGTCAACACAGCCATTTTTTAATTCAAGGGCAGATAACTCCGGACCTTCTGGTTCAATCTGCATTAATTGAAGGAATCTGATAGAGGACCACCTAAGGATCATTCCTGTGAAGTTTGATTGAAATCCATCCAGTAGTTTCTGAGGAGAAGATTTTTAAAGAAAAAGTTGACGACCGGACGGACGGACGCACGCACGCACGACGGACACAGCGCCATGACAATAGCCCGCTGGCCTGAAGGCCAGTGGAGCTAACAAAGTCGAAAATGGCAATTTTGTCAAATTCAAGGGCACGTAACTCATGATGTAAGATTCAGATCAAGCTGAAATTTACACCCGGGCAGGATATATTGCTAATATATATTCTGTCCAAGTTTTGTTTTGATTGGTCAATATTTGTAGATTTTAGAGCAAAAACAAAGTCAAAACCAGCTATTTTTGACATTCAAGGGCAGATAACTCAGATTATTAGTACAATCCAAATTTTTTTAAGGAATCCGAGAGAGGGTCACACAAGGATTATTCCTGTGAAGTTTGGTTGAAATCCATCCAGTAGTTTTTGAGAAAAAGATTTTTAAAGAAAAAGTTTACGGACGCACACACAAACACGACAGACACACCGCCATGACAATAGCCCGCTGGCCTGAAAGGCCAGTGGAGCTAAAAATCTATGAGATGAATTCGGCAGTTATTTCAATTACCACTATTTGATAATTGCTTGTTTGTGCGTATACCTAAATTCATCAGGGTTCTCCGCAGAATAATTTGAAGCCGTAGTGGCAAATTATAAGTATGGGCACACCTTGAAACGCACTGTGTTCATCATGCAAATAAATATGAATAAAAACATAATGGGAAAAGAAGAAATTGCTCAATTTGAGCAATTTCTTCTTTCCCAATAATGTTTTTATACAGAATTATTACATTTTAATTCATAAGAAAGCATTATTTATCAGTTTTTGGCATGAAATACCTCAAAACTCTTTTAGGTGACCATTTTGATGAAATTAAGCTGTGGGGTACTTTTGAAGCTGTAGTGGCATTACCCTGGTTTACGTGAAGCTGTAGTGGGGCTGATACAGCTTATTGGCCTGGGGAGAACACTGTTCATAACAGATAAATTGACTCGGTAGATAATAGGGCTGAAACATGTAGAAAGTTTCTACCCGAGTACTTGTCTGACATTTATCATGCATGTACCCGCACAACCGTATGAATATTGAATTAAGATGATTCAATCCAATTACAGTAGACAAGCGATCCAATAGGGATGACTATTGCAGGCCAAAATGACTATTGCGATAGTATTGCTATTGACAAAATTACTATCACGATAGTATTGCTATTGTAGGTTGCTATTGCAATACTATTGCGATACTATTGTTATATGCTTTAAGTGCTATAAATGGATATTTTTTCATTAACAAGAGCTGTCACTGTAAGATGACAATGCCCCCGACACCGCTTTGATCGTCATAAGGTCAAGGTCATCCAGGGGTCAAGGTCACCAAAGTATGTGCCTACAGAAAGGTAATGTACCAAGGAATGTTGTGGTAAAGTATGAAGCGAATATGTTAAGTAATAAGGAAGTTATGGCCAATGTTAAAGTTTTTGGACGGAATGACGGACGGACAGACGGACGGACAGACGGACGGACAGACGGACGGACGGACAAGTCAGATTTATGATGCCTTCCTATCGGGAGCATAAAAATGACATTTCCTGAATATTTTACATATATGAATTAATTTGAAGAATCATTAAATAAATAATCTGAAGGAAGAGAGTGACATTTCATGAGTTGAGTAGCCTGTCATTGATGTCTGATATTCAAGAGACAGATTTTTTGCTAAAATTAGACAATGTCATGTGACAAATTGCTATTTTTAGAACAAATTGCTATTTTTAGAACTATCAAAACTATTGCGATAGTGGAAACAACAGTTTATCTTTTCAACCATTTTAATTCTGTATCGTGAATACTAAATATTAATGTTGTTGTTTTTTTTTCTTTTAACTTTCAGCTGCTTGGCAGTCGATCAGGGCAGTTTTCCCCGCCGCTGTCATAAAGGACTGTATTCCATCTGACACAGCGTATCTACAGGAAGATCTAGACCAGGGCTCCGGAAATTTCAAAATCTAAATCGGTCCACGTTTAATCCCCCCCCCCCTGGCCCTCGCGCACCCCCATCCCCCCCCCCCCCCCCCCCCCCCCGCCCATGCACTAGAACCAAAATCCGACACCCCCAACACACACATCATTTTTAATATCTTTCCCGTTTATACAACAATTCAGGCTACCATCTTTTCCATGTTTCAATTCCCGATGATCAAACTAAATTGTGAAGTGTAACATACACGAAAACTATTGACAAAAGTCTACTTTCACTTTGTTAAAACGCCCTAACTGAATTAGGCACTTTTGGCTGTTTCGTTTTTGTTATTTAAGGAATGACCATTAATTTATTCATTCTTACGTGAAATAATGAAATCGCTGTAAGGTGACATCTGAAGTTTTTTCCTATTTTATTTTTTAAACACGCGGAGTGTTTGATATGTTCCCCAGTTTTAAAACATCACGTGATCCGATATAGGTCAAACAAATCCAATTACCTCCCTCGTGTAAATCGTATAAATTTACGTCATAGATCGCATTTACGTCATGCAATTTTGTAGTTCAAGTGTAAGTGGATTATTATGTTCCAATGAAGAAAAAAGTATTAATTGAAGAAGAAACGAAGGAATAAACCAAGTATGTAATTTACGTCTGCTATGATCGCCAGAAGTCTCGCTAATGACACGCTAAGTAGATAGATCTACGAAAGTATTTCATAGAGCTTTCTTTTTATTTTTTTGTACATTGTATTTGTGAATGTACCATCCACTCTGGATAAATAGAATCTAGTGGATTATCTGCGTATGTTCTGTGGATGATTCTTCAACTTCCACAACAAATTGCGGAAAGGTTTAAGTTTGCAGACTTCAACTGAAGCCTCGAAACATCATCCCTCGTAATCACGCACCTGCTTGGTGTCTCGCGCGCAGTTTGTAAACAAACCATCGTAATTGTTGCCTTATTTGGAAAAAGGGGTAAGCTCACGTGATCAATTCAAAGTTGGGAGAATAGAAATTTCAAAGGAAAAATTCACATAACTGTGTGTGGCTTGACTGGTACCCGTTGTATGACTATGTATAAAGCATAGTGGCATCTGAGACGGGAACCAGTCTGTGTTTGGCAAGAGCTTAATCCGAGATCATTCATCCGTGAAATTTCAGGTTACTGTAAGCATGCCTGCGGGTTAATTATCGGTTTCTGTCACCTCCTTATCTCGGGGTAAAGTGTAAAACCCTTGATTTCGTTACTTTTCACGTTGATTTTTATGAATTGTAGAAAAATTTTGGACCGATTTTTTCAGTAAATTTGATGATTTCAATCGGTCTCAGAAGTCAAAATCCAGTCCAGACCGACAATTTGTCGGATTTCCGGAGCCCTGATCTAGACAGAAGGTTTGATAGCAGCCTACAACGAGCGGAGGACACTTTCTTGTTCCTCACGCATGTCTCTACCCTACCTCCAGACATAACAGATCTAGCCAGCCTTCGACCAACTCAAGACAGTCCCCAATATGTTGATTGTAAATGAGCGACATCAACATGTCAAAGAGCGAATTTCATCAGAGAAAATTCAGATTATGAACGTCGTAGGTTACATTGATAACTAGAAGATTCGTGGGACCGCCAACATCACTAGCCTGGTCCCACTTACTGCATACAACATGCCAGAACACCGATGACATTTGTGAAATTTCATTACATTACATTTCCGTGTTAATAAGTGACAATCGTGAATTATTACATAGAAAAATATAGCAATAAAATTACAAGATTTTATCTCTTACTAAAAAAGAAATACATGTAAGTAGAATAGAAACATTAATTTTCTTCTTCAAATTCACTTTTATTTTGTATTTTCATATTTTGACGTCTGTAAAAAGTCCGATTTGTTGTCTACATCCTTTGATTTTTCTGCCGAGGAAAAGCATCTTGGACCCGAAATTAGAAAAAAAGCACATCATTATCAAAAACGCATCAATATTTGATCAATATCTGACAGAAAAATCAGTAAATGTTTATAACATACATTGCTAAAATTTCATCCATAATGTTATCGGGGAAATCGAAGAAGGCATTTCTTCATTTACCACAACGTTTCTGTCCAATCAATTTTATATTTCATTCACATCATCTGCAACAAGTTTTGTCGTAACAATTTTAAATTTCGTCGGTGGTAAAGAGTTTTTTTTTAATTGGACCTCATCAAAATCTGAAAATAAAAAGAAGAAATAGGTCTACATATTTCATTACATGTCCTTTATTCCAATTGTATATTTTGTCATATATGATCGATCGATAAATAAACATGTTAAAATATATATTATGTTATTTTCATTACTTCACTTATTAAATGAATATTTATAAGTTCAATTTCTTGTTTGCCCATCATTTACTCAAATAAATCACTTAATACGGGCGAAGCCCAAAACTTGTTGCGGGCGAAGCCCGCCTATAGGTCACGGGTAATTATGATGACAAATATTGACATACCCATACAACTTTGTGGCGGCCATTTTGTTTTTATTTTCATGGGGCATTCATGGACTAACTCTCGACAACTACTTCCGGTTGCCGTTTTCCTCGTCCCTAAATCCACTGTTTGATGACCAGTCAACTTTACGTTGTCTTATGGGAAAATATATAACAAAAGTTAATAAAAACATCACCCACCAAAATTTCTCATAAAATTCTGTTTCAATAACGCTGAAACGCGTTTGTACAACATCTAAATAAGATATGGCAAAGAAATATACAAGTTTCGTATCCACGGCGTTTTATGACACAAATGACGTCATCAATATATTTGCGCATAACGTCACGCGCACTCGCGCGGGGGTTTTAATACGACGAATGCTACATTTCTGTCATCTTCGCTAGCCAAGGTTGAACCCACCTACGTTTGTATTCACCCTTGGCGGATTTAGTCCGATTTTCTTGAAATCGCGAAGTGCCGCCTAGCGGTTGTTTTGCTGGTTGTTTACGTCCATTATCGATGACGTCATTAACGCGCGTTGTCTTTCGCGTCATACGTCATGCGGATTATGTAAAATTAGCTGCTTTTTTGGTCGAATTGTCGAAAGTATAATAATTCGTCGATTAAAGTTAGGGAATTCCTGTCTATTGAAGTGAAATTCTTAGGAAATATCGCCTATCTTCGCGTTTTTGAGTTGCAAATGCAATGCTTTTTCCCGCCCGTTGTCATGATTTGGTTACTCATAACAAATGTATCAGTCGACAATCTGATTGGTTCCAGCGAGACCTCGCTGGAACCAATGAAAATGCTTTCCAGAAGACCAAGAAAATCGGACTAAATACGCCAAGGGTGAATACAGAAACGACGTTACGTCGTAGATGTCACCCTTGGCTTGCGAAGATGCATTTCTGTCTACGCGTCCCGTTGTTTAACCGACACGGATACGCCGTTTTAACCCTTTCCAAATTGGCGTAAAAAATTACAACACACTTTTCAAGGTGACTCAGAACTCATGATAATTGATGCGAATAGAGGGGAAAGAGGACATTCTAATTAAAATATATCAACAAAACATTTTCTCTCAAAACATTTCCCTAGTTTTTAGAATTTTGACTACTCGCTCATAAAGACATGAAAGCACTGCGATATTGCTGTTATCATTCTTCTTTTAACCAAAACAATCACAATCATAGCCTCTCATTATTTAACCCTTTTCTCTCTTTTACTTGAAGACAGATAAGCGACTGCTCAGAAGTAATCCGAGTCTTCTCTGATGTAAATACGCTCTTTGATATTTTGATTTTTCGCTATTTACATCAGAGAGCGTTGCTCTTTGAAAAAATCAAGAAGTTCTCAACAAATTATTGTTGCGCATCGTTCACCGTCCGATCTTAAACGCTATTGTTAAAACCCCTGATGATATCTATCAATGAACCATTTATTGACATACATGTTGAAAAATTTACGACCAAAAAGTATTTCTAAAAGGTTTATAGGCAATGTTTTGCAACAACCCTCACCTGAGCAGCCTTTGTTTACCTTGACCTCCATTCAAAACCAAAGGTTATACTCTTCCAGCAGGCCGATTTGAAATTAAATTTTTGGTCAGGTATGACAAAAAATGATTTGTTGATCTATACCCTACAGTGTTTTACCGAGTGATTCGATATGATACACAAAAACAAAGCTTCACTACTTGTAACGTTACCGAACTTTCCGCTGTTTTCAAAGAGCAACGCACTCTGATGTAAATAGCGAAAAATCAAAATATCAAAGAGCGTATTTACATCAGAGAAGACTCGGATTAGCTCAGAAGTTACATGTTGCCATTTGACAGTGTAAAAAAGTAGCATAATTATGTCATCTAGATTTATTTATGCTTGCTTGGCCCGTATCTAGGCCTTGCCTATATTCATATTTACATGTTTAATACAAACTGCCAAAAAATGATTAACTCGACTTGTGTCAGTACCCGGTCTCAAGGTGATAATTACACTATAATTACCTTTTTACCGAAGTATCCATTTTATTACTATAAAAATCATTTTACCGAAATTGTATTTTTCCGAAATTACTATCACCCATTATCTCCAATAAATGGGGTATCTAATTCGTAAGAAGTATTGAATCCATTATGAGAAAAAAGCATTTATCCTCGAGTACTTTATTTCGACGCATCGCTATTACGACGCCATTTTTGTTTTGACCTCGCTTTCAATTTAACAACACCGTGTGACGTCATTCTCACGCACTTCTGTCTACTGAAGACACGAAGCATCCAAGAAGACCAAAATGTGAAAAATCGCCGATTACCAAATATCATTTTAGTCATATTTTATTTGAAACACTGAAATATTCCATTTTTTCTTATTACCAAATTTCCATGTTCTAAAAATTGTTATTTTCGGAGAATTTTTGAAAATGAAAAGCAGACCAGCCAACACCGAATATTTCGCTATTTCTAGAAAGTCACGTGACAAACATGTGACATAAAACGTGATTTCATTAAGAAAAATTCACTGTTTTGGATGATGTACTCGTTAGCTGCATATTGTGTGGTACACAGAATAGTTTTAAACAGCCATGATGTTTTGAAATGATGTTTCAAACAATATTTTCATTTCTTTTTTCTAGAAACCTAAAGGCAAGTGTAGGAGTAATTCTCCCACATAGATGACAACCGCATACCATCTACGCAGAGATACTGGAGCCTCAGTGGAGTCCCTGAAGTCACACTGTGGCTGAACTGTCGGGGAAATCAATCCAGAGGCTGTCTGCTCTGGACCACTAGTCTATCCTTGCATTCTTACAAGCACATCTTAGTTCATAGTTAATTTTTCCAGCTCCAGTTTATAAATTTATGGCGTACAGGTCTCTCAGAGTGAAAAGAGAACTGTACTTCCGTTTTTGTCAGAGTAAATATAGAAACCAATGAAATGCGTTGTTTCTCTGTACTATCAATGCCGCCATATTGGAAACCCATACCCGATATTTTTTCTGTACCTAAAGTTGAAAAATAAGTTTTATCGATATCAGAAGTTTCTAAAAGGCGGATGAAAGAATGAGCTTTATGTTGCAAAGGTAGATAAATGTTTGGTATTTCATTTTGTTTGATTTATCGCCGATTGTTTCTTAGGTGCGTAGGAACTACGTAAGCGAGGATAATATTATGGTACGAAATGGTTTTGGGACGAAATGGCTTATGTATACCCAACAATGTTTTTGTGTGTAAAACCTTTCATCAAATGTCCTCTGGAGAAAGCACAATAAAAAGCTGTGCAAAATGGGTAATCTGGCGCAACTATTAAAAGAAAATGTGGATTCTAACTTTCAAATTAGGATTTGGTCAGCTTTTTGTTGTTGTTGTCTCCCGCAAAAAAATCCGACTGGATTGGCATTGACTAAGCAGCCAGTCTACAATATTTCCAGTCTATTTTTTTTTTATTTTTGGACTGACTAATTTGACGCATCACTTTATCCATTTTTGGATAAAAATCACTACGCGGTGCGCATAACTCCAAAATCCTGTCGCCAAAAAGTAACAAGCAGAAAATTGCAACTACAAATACATTTGCAACAAAATAAAGTTTGATTTTCGTCTCAATTTCATCTAATAAAATAATTAATTCAAATTAGATTATTCATTTTACTCTATGCAAGCACATGAAGCAAATATGCCGCGTGACAGGAAGTCATGAGGAAGTACCACGTGTATGCATTTTATGGGCGCTGACATCTTGAAAGTAGTTAACCCAGAATGCCCACCAGAGATAGATGGTAATCGACAGGTGGCGACATCTATTGCTAGATATTGACTGGATTGGTTCCAAGCTTTTTAGCGGGTAAAATTTAGAGGAGTTCTCATAGCCGAGAACCTTGCTAAAATACAGATACGTTTGATTTGTAATTGTTTACACTTTTCAATCGAACATTGAAATAGATTGAACTTTTTATTTTAAAAAAATCGTATGCTTTAAAGTATAGGCATTAATTCTGAATCTTCTTAACTATATTTGACTATTTTTGCACAATCATAATTCACACAGACTGATCAGAGAAAGGAGGACAGAAATAATCAACTGGCCGATGTAGGAGTAAAATGAATTTTCAAACCGAGTCGTACCATGTTCCTGTTTCCGGAGTGAATCGGTTTTCTTCATTCGTTGTGAAATGTCAACATATTGTTGGTAGCAGTTTCGGAATAACGATCAGTTTCGGAATTCCAAAATGGTCAACGTCAATTTCGAGATTGATCGTGACCTAATATCGAAGGTAAACACAACAGCAACGGTGTCACAACTTTCGATTTAAATGTAAAACAAGTTATAAAATCGAATTTAATCATCGATATATGTAAACAGACTTTGATGATATGTTAAATAGGATATTTTTGATAGAAGGAAGCACTAAGTCTTCAATGACAAGCGTGTCTACAGTGTTGACATTGATTTGCAGCTGATTAGGACTGCTGAGCCGAGGATGGCTGTGGTGGGGCTGTGGTGCCCGGCTAAAAAAATGGGGCGACAGGACTTTGTGCAAAGGCACAGTTTAAATAAAGGTAAATTTAATCTTGGTTTGTAAATATGCGGTTAATTTTGATCTATGCATTGCATTTAAAAGAGAAAAATACTTCTGGATGTTTACACATGTTTTGGATGGAAAATTTAGCATTTCCCAAACAACAAAATAAAAGGTTGGACCAATTTGAAAGCTGCTGTAGATGACAAAATGGGTTTAACTAAAGATAATCTAACTATATATACTGCCTAACTCCCCTTTCGGGTATTATTTACTGGCAGATAAAATTTGTGATTGATAAAATATTGAGGCAAAAGGAGAAAATGCTGATTATCATTTGTTTCTTCTTTTGTTTCGATGTTTTCCAAAGCCTACACTTTAAGAGACGTCAAAACAAGGTATTGTGTGGCAAAGGGGTAAAACGCCGTAGTCCTATCAAAGTATTTTTCCATACTAGATCTACCTTGTTTATAGTTATGACAGTCACACCATACCGAAAGATTTGGGGCATATTGTTTTACTTGTGTCCGTCTGTCTGTTCGCTTTGTCCGTAAATTTAACATTAGCCATTTTTTGGGCATTCATGTTTCACAAACACATCCTATTTCTTGAGAAGTTATTTGAACATATTTATTTAACATCAATTTGGAAGTATTTATTTTAGTAAGTTTTTATTACTTAGTTTCATCCCTTTCGATTCTGCTTCCTGGAAACCACACAGTCGGGGCTAGAATTTCCGTATAAAGTCAGTTGACTCGCAATTGTTTGCAAGTGGCTTTTTGAATCACTAGCAAAAAGATAAATATACTAGCAAAAAACTATGGTGCGCAACAAGGGTCTGATTAACAATTCCGAGGCCCATTTGCACCATAATCTAGATTCAGAGGATGGTATCTGATAGGAACTATCAGCCATCGCTTAACGGGGTTCAAACTCTGAACCTCTTGGTTGCAAGGCCGATGTTTGACCACAGACACCTTTTTATTTAGATAACAAATAATCAAAGAGTCCCTCAATTTCTTGTCAAAGCTGTCAGAAAACATTTGTGAAAAGTGATGAATTTGCTTTTCATTATTTCAGCAAATACATAAAGTTTGAGATTTACTCATAATCCAATGCAAGTGATCAACAGTGGTGTCTGTGGTCACAAGGTATAGTGTCAGCCTTACCACTAACAGGTTCCTAGTTTGATCCCCTGTAGCGGAGGTAGTTCTTGGACTTTTCATGGGCCCAGGCATTAGGCGCAAGTAGGGCCTACTGGTACAGTGTCAAGGAAGTAGTATTGCAAGGGATTAATCTGAGTTGTAAGAACTTGTTTCCCAATCAATGTAAAATAAGAACAGTCAAACAAAAAACTGTAAATAGAAAGATTTTTTTTTACTTCCTTATTATTCTTCTTCTTCTTGCAAGTAAGACATGGGCGGATCTAGAGGGGGGGGGGGGGTCGTGGGTCCAGACCCCCCCCCCTGTCATTGGCCGAAAATTAAATTTTGACAATATAAATTTAGTGTAATGTTACATATTTATTACATTTTAAGCCTTTATTTGAGCTTGGAGGCCCCCCCCACCCTGGAAAAAATCTTAGGCTTGGACCCCCACCCCCCTGGAAAAAAATTCTTGATCGGTCCTTCTAAGAGTCAGGTCTTCAGAAGGGATTTGTTCTGCGTTTAATTACTGCACCCAGTAATGTTAAAAGAAACAACAATGCCCACGGAAGTCTCTATTTTAAATCTTAACCCTTTCCCAAACGACCAAATTTTAGGGTGATCCACTTCAAAATCTGTCACAAATGACAAAATGGAAGTTATTAACGGTAGGATTTGTGTAAAATATGGCACGGAAAATATTGAGACAAAATGAGAAACTGCTGGTTATCAGCAGTTTCTTCTTTTGTTTCAACATTTTCCCAAGCCTTCTAAATTAGGGATGTCAAAAGCAGGTCTTGTTTGGGAAAGGGTTAAAACTATGTTAAAATGATGTACAATCTATGAACTTGGTTTATTCTATAGATGCACCACTGGAGAGCTGGATGCCAGACAGTGCCTGAACTCGCACATGTGTAGTGTTGGTCAGAAATCCCTGATTGTCCTTGGGAAGTATGAGTCTCTGTAGATTGGATGGTTGGTTCCTTCTTGGAAGAAGCAGTGCTGGCCTCAATTGCTACTGTCACTAGCTTTGAGGTAGGCATTCTGGTTGATTGATGAACAAAATACCCAACTTTGATGGCAGGGTCCGCCATTGTATTTGGATGTCAGATGGGTATAATAATATGCCAATTTGTAAGCTTAATCCATTAACAAACAACAAAATATTAGGGTCATCCAAATTAAAAGAAGTTGCAGACAACATTTTCAAAGTCAAAAACTACTCTGTGTTAGAATGGGTTAAATGAATAAATCACCCAAAAACCTGCAATAGAGAATAAAACAAGGAAAATGGTTAGAACTTAAAAAATGGCATCTACTTATGCCTACTGTGTTTACAAGGCTGTATCTCCTTATAAAATAACTTGCCCAATCTATACACATTTTTAGCTTCTTTGCTGACATCAGGGTTGGCAATCGACCGGTCACCCGGTTTTAACCGGGCGGTTTTAACCGGTTAAAACCGCCCCGGTCAATACTCCAAGTGGTCGATTGGTGGTCAATTGGTGGTCGATTGAAAAATTTTAATGGTCAATTGAAAAATTCTGATGGTCAATTGAAAAATTCTGATGGTCAATTGAAAAACTTTAATGGTCAGTTATTCTTTTTGTTTTGGATTTATTTTTCAAATTCTTGAGATTGAAAAATTGACTGTTTGGACCCTGCTAAAGGTACTCATCAGGTGACTTTTGTCATCACTAAGTGCACTTTAACAGTTCCAGATAGGGTCCTTTGGCTTCATTTTGACACAATTGTTGTTTTGACACTTTGAAGTTTGATTAAATATCCAGTTGATATCCAGTAAAGTCCAGATAAATGATCAATAGCTTATAACAGATAACAGAATGATCACACTTTCACACATCTGAATAAACAAAGGTGTCAGTTTCACAACCCATATATTTCAGCCCCTCTCATTGGTCAACCTCATAAAAGCTGGACACACCTTCCATAAGTTTGAGTGACAAGTCCTGTAATTTGACAGTTTTGATTGGCTATTCTTAATCGTTTGTCAAAATGTAATTGAAGATTTGGTCATCCTCTTTGATGTGTTGGCTAACACTTTAAAACCCTTTCTTATCATATTTCTCTCTTCTTTACATGGCAATGTATAGTGAACTAGATCTATCTGAACTGAAATTGATCAGAATTATTAAAGTTTTTCAGATTCATGAATCCAACATCTTCAAATAGCCATTTACAATTTGGTTTTCCTGATTTATATTTTATAAGTTTTAACAACAGAAAGTCAAAAACTCATTTGTAGTGATATTCTTATATAGAATTTATGTAGGGTCTATTAAGTAGGGTTATCATATATGAGCATTTTCCAACTGACCATTCCAATTGACCAATCGACCACCAATCGACCAGTATTGACCACTATTGACCAGTATTGACCGGTTAAAACCAGTATTGACCGCCGGCCCGGTCAATACTCATATTGACCGGTCGATTGCCTGGCTGACATACATAATACACAAAGTAAAAACTTGACTGACCTACTGACTGACTGACTGACTGAGTGACTAGCTGTCTGACAGACTGAGTGACTAGCTAACTGACCTAATGACTGCTGAATGACCTAATGACGGACACATGGACGGACAGACTGACAGGCTGACTGACTGACTGACTGACTGACTCACTCACTCACTCACTCACTCACTCACTTACTGTGACTGACTCACTGACTGACTCACTGACTGTGACTGACTCACTGACTGACTCACTGACTTACTGACTCACTGACTGACTCACTGACTGACTGGCTGCCCTACTGACTGACTGAGTGACTAGCTGTCTGACAGACTGAGTGACTGACGGACCAACCGACGGTAAGACCAACTGACTGACCGACCTACTGACTCACTGACTGATTGACTCACTGATTGGCTGACTCACTGACTGGCTGACCTACTGACTGACTGAGTGACTAGCTGTCTGACAGACTGAGTGACTAGCTGACTAACTAGCTGACTAGCTGACTGACTAGCTGACTGACTAGCTGACTGACTGACTGACTGACTGACTGACCTTATGACTGCTGAATGACCTAATGACGGACTGACTGACCCACTGACTGACAGAATGACCTACTGCCTGACTGGCTGACCTACTGTCAGACTGACTGACTGACTGATCAATCGACCAAATGACTGACCTACTGACAGACCTACTGACAGACTGACCTACTGACTGAGTGACAGACTGACTGACCTACTGACTGAATGACTGACAGACTGACTGACTGACTCACTGACTGACTCACTGACTGTGACTGACTCACTGACTGTGAATGACTCACTGACTGTGACTGACTCACTGACTGTGACTGACTCACTGATTCACTGACTGACTCACTGACTGACTCACTGACTGGCTGACATACTGACTGACTGAGTGAGTAGATGTCTGACAGACCGTGTGACTAGCTGTCTCACAGACTGAGTGACTGATGGACCAACCTACGGTAAGACCGACTGACTGACCGACCTACTGACTCACTGACTGATTGACTCACTGATTGGCTGACTCACTGACTGTGACTGACTCACTGACTGGCTGACCTACTGACTGACTGAGTGACTAGCTGTCTGACAGACTGAGTGACTAGCTGACTAGCTGACTGACTAGCTGACTGACTAGCTGACTGACTAGCTGACTGATGACTGACCTTATGACTGCTGAATGACCTAATGACGGACTGACTGACCCACTGACTGACAGAATGACCTACTGACTGACTGGCTGACCTACTGGCAGACTGACTGACTGACTGATCGATCGACCAAATGCCTGACCTACTGACAGACCTACTGACCTACTGACCGAGTGGCAGATTGACTGACCTACTGACTGAATGACTGACTCACTGACCGACTCACTGACTGTGACTGACTCACTGACTGGCTGACCTACTGACTGACTGAGTGACTAGCTGTCTGACAGACTGAGTGACTAGCTGACTGACTAGCTGACTGACTAGCTGACTGACTAGCTGTCTGATGACTGACCTTATGACTGCTGAATGACCTAATGACGGACTGACTGACCCACTGACTGACAGAATGACCTACTGACTGACTGGCTGACCTACTGGCAGACTGACTGACTGACTGATCGATCGACCAAATGCCTGACCTACTGACAGACCTACTGACAGACTGACCTACTGACTGAGTGACAGACTGACTGACCTACTGACTGAATGACTGACAGACTGACTCACTGACCGACTCACTGACAGTGACTGACTCACTGACTGACTCACTGACTGTGACTGACTCACTGACTGACTCACTGACTGTGACTGACTGACAGATTCACTGACTGACTCACTGACTGACTCACTGACTGGCTGACATACTGACTGACTGAGTGAGTAGATGTCTGACAGACTGAGTGACTAGCTGTCTGACAGACTGAGTGACTGATGGACCAACCGACAGTAAGACCGACTGACTGACCGACCTACTGACTCACTGACTGATTGACTCACTGATTGGCTGACTCACTGACTGTGACTGACTCACTGACTGGCTGACCTACTGACTGACTGAGTGACTAGCTGTCTGACAGACTGAGTGACTAGCTGACTAACTAGCTGACTAGCTGACTGACTAGCTGACTGACTGACTGACTGACCGACTGACCAACCCACCGACCGACAGACTGGCTGACTGACTTAGTGACTGACTGACTCAATGACTGACTGACTGGCTCAGTGAATGACAGGCTGACCAACTGACTGACCTACTGAGTGACTGGCTGACTGACATATTTGCTGACCTACTGACAGACTGACTGACCCACTGACTGACAAAATGACCTACTGACTGACTGGCTGATCTACTGACTGACTGACTGATCTCTTGACCTGCTAACTGGTTGACCTACTGACTGACTGAGTGACTAGCTGTCTGACAGACTGAGTGACTATCTGTCATACTGGGTGACTAGCTGTCTGACAGACTGAGTGACTAGCTGTCTTACAGTCTGAGTGACTAGCTGAGTGACTGACAGATTGGCTGACCTAATGACTGCTGAATGACTTAATGACGGACTGACTGACCCACTGACTGACAGAATGGCCTACTGACTGACTGGCTGACCTACTGGCAAACTGACTGACAGACTGACCTACTGACTGACAGACAGACTGACTGACCGACTGACTGACCTACTGACAGACTGACCTACTGACTGAGTGACAGACAGACTGACCTACTGACTGAATGACTGACTGACCTACTGACTGACTGACCTTCTGACTGACTGACGGTGACCTAAAGACTGATTGACAGACTAATTGGCTGGTCGAGTGACCAACTGACTGACCAACTTATTGGCATGATTACATGACATTCCAAATGTACTTCATTGTATTTGTTTTCATCAGAATTTCATTATGCTCATTGTGGTGTTATATTTTTCAGATGATTCCAGAATCCTACATTTTCAAGACATTATAAAGCAGAGCGGTCAGCATGGTACCCCTCGGCATCTGCAAAAAGAGGTTTCCCTACATGATGATAACAACAGTGAACAAGTTGTGCAGCAAAGCAGGGTTAAAGCCACACTTCGTTCTGATCATGTCCATATGGACACAAATACTCAATACAGTCTAGTACATATTCTGACAATTATCCTCTAGTGCCAAATTATGTGTTGGACAATGAATTTGATGGTATTTTATTCATTCATTTATGAATTTTATTCAAGGAATTTTGATAGGACCACAAATGTTTCTTTTCATAGATCCATTTTATTATCTGCATCCAGTCTCAAAGTGTTTACCATTCTCATGCTGTCTGTGCCATATTCCTGTTGTAACTGAAGATTTTGCTGTCAGTGTAGACTAAGATCAGCCTGCACATACATGCAGTTTGATCTTAGCCTACATTGCCTGCTATCTACTGAATTATGGTTGCAAAATCTTGAGATATACTACATGTATTAACCCTTTCCCAAAGCATAGAAAATTACAGTAGTCCCATTTGAGACCAGCTGCAGACAACAATATTGAATGGGGAAAGTAACCATTTGTTTATATTAAAGCACTGAAAACATTGAGGCAAAGGGAGAAATTGCTGATTATCAACATTTTCTTCATTCGCCTCAATGTTTTCCCAAAAGTCCATTTAGAAAGGAATTGCAGATAACAAAATGATGTCTACCAAAAGAGGAAATATGTATGTTACACTTAAAAAATATTCAGGGAAAAGGCAAAAAATGCTGACTATCAGCAATTTCTGCTTTTGTCAGAATGTTTTCCCAAATCATTTTAATTATGTATGTCAAAATAGGTTTTTTTACCTTCCTGCATTACAAGGCTTTAAAAAACACAAAATTAATAGAAATTGGGAAAATTCTGATTGCCATGAGAAATACAATATGATAATTATAATGACTGCATTGTTTCTATATTGATGAAGTATTTTGCTGCTATTTAAAGGGGGAATAACACTTAAGACACTTAACATCTTGCAAATTTTCCGAGAACTTCGTACAAAAAAATAAACATATATTATCAACATATGGTTTTTAAATTACATATATGCCAAATCTTAGCTTTCTACCTTGTGTATTGGCTTAGATGTCGACAGATTTAAAACCCCGTGATTTTTTGTCCCGGGGATAATATTTACAATAACGGAACATATGGGGTTTTAAATCCGTCGACATCCTAGCCAATACACAAGATAGAAAGCTAAGATTTGGCATAGATGCAATTTAAAGGCCATATTTTCGTAATACATATTTATTTTGTACGAAGTTCTCGGAAAATTTGCATGATTTTAAGTGCCATTCTCCCTTTAACAGTCTATTAAATGTGCATAACTGTTTCTTAACTTGTAAAAAACTTATAAAAACTGTAAAACAAATATATGTCTTACTTGTTGGGTTGAATATTTTAATACCTTGCTGATTATCCATCCCCTGCCCAAAGGAATAAATGTTTGATGTCCCTAATTAAGGTAGTCCATCCGTAATGAGATTGCGCAATGTTGGAATGCATTGTGCTCTGTCTTAAACATTCATAATTTATCTGATCTTTATAGACACAATGTATGAGTTAGAATAAATTGATACTCTCCTCGCCAAATATTTATGACATCACCCAAAAAACTCCAACATTGACTGAAACTCATTAAGGGTGAACTATGTTAACATAAAAAAAATCTTGGAAAAAACATTGAGAAAAAGGACAATTTTGAAGATCAAAATGTGCTGAAATTGGAACAGACTAAATTTCTGACATTTTGGAAAGGGCTATCCAGTCATTAATCAACCAAACAATACCGGGATTGCTGACATGAAAGGACATACACAGCAAGACCATCTGACTTGCTGTTATTGGCTGGTACATTTATGCATAGAATAATGAGCAGTACATGGATGAAGATTATTTGAATGCAGCTTTTAACGCCATTAAATTTTAGCGAGCCGGGACTTTATGTCGAGGAGCTAATGTCAACAGCCCTAGTGTCTGTTCCCTTGTCACCGCTTCACTTGGAAAACTTTAGCCAGACATGCATTCTTTACAGCAAGATTTCTTAAGATGTTTTTGACTAGATCTAATAAAGCTTTTTTTGAGACTGAGATTGTAAGCAAAGTGTTCCAAATGCTCCATTCTATATACAAATGATGTCATCTTGACATCAATTGTACAAAGTATGTAGCATTCTGGAAAATGCGGTTTATAATTTATGGAGCATTCCGAATGCTTCATACTTTATACAAATGATGTCATCTTGACGTCAATTGTACAAAGTATGGACCATTCGGAAAACGACGGTTTATGAATTATGGAGCATTCGGAACAATTCGGATAATTATCTCTTATATTGTTTCTACAGAATTGACCAAGGGGTTTAGCAAGATGTAGATCTATTATATTATAGAGGTCCTTTAAAGAAATCTCAAGATATCTCAAAAATCTTGCTCTAAAGAATGCGCCTCTGGTCTATATCTCATAGGCGTAGGAAGAGGGGGGCCTGCCCCCCCTAATTCAGAAAAGGGGCCTGCCCCCTATGGCCCCCCATAATACACCCATATTTCCATTTACTTTAACATTTTCCACCCCCACCCCCCAATATTATAAACCTTCCTACGCCACTGTATCTAAGGCACTATTGTACAGATACAGCATTGGTATTTCACACATGGATACTTCCTGGGAGACCTTTCATTTGGGACCATGACCTTTGACCAAATGACCTTGGAGTTTGACCTGGCCTTTATCTCATATGCCTACACTATTATTGTAGACTATTGATATAACCTTGATATTTCACACATGGATACAGGTCTCCTGCCAAGACCAAATTAGGCATTATTGATCTAGATCTATCTGATTTCGATAGATTCTATTGATAGACTAAACATTTAGAATTCATTAGATCAATTATTCTAGACAAGGTTTGGCGGTCGATTTCTTTTTTTAATAGATCTAGATTTACTTCTTTTTATTAGGCTGCAGTGGCGGATCCATAGAGAGTTCGGCGTTCGTTTGGTTCAAATGAACCCCTGTCTAGGACCTGATTATTTCATAGTCATATAATTAATCTGTCAAAATGGATTAATAGATCTAGACCTATAGGCCTAGATTCTAGATCTAGCTAGGCCTACTTGGAAAACGAAACCCCTCAATATTTGTAGCCTATCTATGTTCGACCCCCCTCCCTTCAGAAAAATCCTGAAAGCGCCATAGGACTGAGTGTTTGCAAATTATTCCTATTAGAACTCGTTTCGACGGATGTAAAGTCAAACCAAATCAATCAAATTATTTTTGAGTTGTTTTTGAACTAGGAAAATAGCGAAGGAAAATCTCGAGATTGATCGCGCAACTTCGGAATTCCAAATTGGACAGCGATCAATTTAGAGATTGATCGTATTCCAAATCGGCTCGCAACATTATGGCCGACTTCGATTGGCAATATTTCGCGCCATCGCTCGGAACACAGCTCCAAGCGAACACCGATAGTGCGAGCTATTGACGTCATTTCCGCAGCTATAGCTCCAATCGAACGGCAATGGTCCGAGCTATAGTCCGACCACCGGAAAAAGTGTGGTCCAGCCATCCGGGCAATTATGTCATTCGGAACACCTCGGATAACAGCGAACCAATCAGTGTCGAGGTAAACAAAGATTTTGATTGGCTGACTCAGAACGGGGAGGAATTCAATTGATGGAACAGCGCTGGTTCCCAATAATGGTTCCCGTCCTCGCGAGCTATAGTGCCAATCGAAGTCAGCCTATGTCTTGACAAGCAAACAAAATGCTCATAAATGAAGTAGTTCTGCACTGGTCAAGTTCGTCACCGACTTTCAAGGTATTTTTATCCTTCTAGAATGATTTGTTCTTGTCCCTTGAACCACAAGAAAAGTAACAAAATAGAACTTTATCCCTTCCTTTTTTCCAATTCCAAACATAAATGAGCCGCGCTCTGTGAAAACCGGTATCTTTGACATCGCGATAAATTATTGGAAAAACCCGATAAAACCCGACGTCTAAAAATAACTCGATAATTTCACTCATTGGTTTTGCAAAATTCGAAAGTTTTGTCAATAAAGTTGGCTAATTCGGTTCTTTTTCATACAAGAGATAGCACAGAATATCAGCTTGGAGTAACAATGTGTTTTCTGACCGATTTCTAGCGATTTTATGCCTTTTTCTCACACTTTCAGTGTTGTTGTGCCGGCGGGATTTTTCAACTTTCCGAACGGAGAGCAGAAACCTAAAACAGCAAGTTTCACGAGTTTGTCCAACATAAACAAAACAAGTGGCTAATAAGATTTGTTTCTCTTCCTTATATTAATGTTAGGTTAGGCTTAGAGACACGATTTAAATCGTTAAATCTTATTTATTGGCCGTTGTTTGCGTATTTTATGCCATCTACCCCCACCCACGCCGATGACAAAAACTCGGAAACCGAAGTTTACCGAACATTTGAAAAATCACTAAATATTTGCATAATCTGAAGTTTTTGTTTGAGGAAAATGTGAAGATCAATGAAAATTAATTAAAAGGTGAAAATGGACAGGTTTATCTCCATAAATGAACAATTTATTACATATAACGCAAGCATATTTGGTTTAAATAATTTATAATCACAATTGAATTAAGTGGCCGCGGTGGTCTAGTGGGTTAAGTAGGTGGCTGGCAAACCTGTTTTTATTTTACTTTTAGTTGTCGCGAGTTCAAGTCTACCCTGCGCCAATATTTTTTTCAAGTGAATTTTATTTTCTCTTTTTGTTGATAATATCCAAATTAATTATCAAAAAGCACAATAATTTCCCCTCTCAAAACAACATTAATTTTGATATCACATTAGATGAGAAAAACAACATCTCTATCACGAAGATAAACATAATTTAAAGTTTGTTGTTTCGATTTTTCCCTTGATCAAAAAGGCTTACATAATACCAAATGAGTGTCAAAAAATATTTCAGCTAATAGATGTCACTCGTACCAAAATGTATACATGATGCATGTAGTCGTCTACTGGTAGGCTGTACATATAGGCCTAGATTTGTCTGTAGTAGATCTAGGCTAAAATCGATTCATGTAAAATCATGACTCAAAAATAAGGCTTCCCCAACCGTTTTTGCATTCTTAGCTTAAAGATAATTCTGATAACATTTTTGAGAGCATCAGTAAAATAATGACCATTGCAAAAACAGCACAATGATCGGGCGGATATAGATCGACAAAGAGATCAATTGGCGTTCGTTCACTTGTAAGATTTTGTCGATCGGCCATGGCCTTTTCCATGTAGCCTAATTTGTGAAAACGATCCAAAATTTGAAGAAAAAAAAACACCTTTATTGAATAAACAACAAAGAGAAAATCTGAACATGTATAACTGGTACCAATTTCATTATTCTGGACTGTTTGAACAGACTTAGCCTAAATGTCCAGATTCTAGTTTTCTGACTCACACCAGAGTTAATCCATCATTATTTTGGTGGGTCTAAAAAATCTGGGCTCTCATGTCTATCATCATAGATCATGTAAATGACGCATTATCTACAGCTTTTTCCTTGATAAGGGATGTTTTCTTAATTTGGAAATAGCGGACTTTTGGGATAAATAAATAATCATAATAACACAAAACTTCGATTCAAATACTGTACATAGGCCTAAAACATGTATTTCCATAACTGTAAATAACTACTAGTAAATAACTACTAGTAACTGGCCAAATGATTTTTCTACCATGTGTGCGGGGACTGAACAACGTTTTTGACCTACATCCAATTGATGATATTTGTTGCAGTTGTTGTTGTTGTTGTTGTTGTTGAATTTCTCTAACTTTTCAATATAATCATTGACTTCCGACAAAGACATCCTTATAATGTCATCTGCATATATCCAATGTTTCACTGATGGACAATCGACTGACCCTATTGATCAATCAATAGGGAACGATTTTATCAAGTAAGCAGTCTCCTACTTGAAAAAAAAAACCCTGTATTTCGTCGATGTAATTCTAAAACCTCGTAACTACAACTTGGTTTGAGATGCAGTTACGAGATATTACAACATCGACGAATTATCAATATAAACAAATAAGCCTAGTTTGTTTAAGCACAAGGTAAGAAAAAGGAGCTGGAATTTTGGCTTACCTGTTATTGATAAATTGAACAACATGGCAACAAGCAAAGTTATGGTACTTTAAAGGGGGACATGCTACATTGACGAATATACAAACTGTCGTCTGCTGAAACATTTATTTAAGAAATTTCGCATGGATTTGTCATCTTGAATGAGCAGATCATTTTTGCCCAGCCAATATTCGCATCAAGTTTATTCGGTCCTCTGTATCTTTTTACCTAACCGCAACTTTCATAACTAGTAATATTGATAGGAAACTGGTCATCGATAAAAAACACAGGCGGCAATCACGTGACTTTGTTATGATATATTTTCCTCACTTATGTAAACAAAAACACTCGGTAAGAACCCATTTTCTCAGATTTTGAATTAAATACTTAACACTTAATATTGAGATACCTTCCATTCGATACGTCATACTCTCTGGTCTATTTTGGTACCAAGATCTTCTCTCAAATCCCTGTCAAAGCTGAGAACATTCGTGCAAAGTATTTTTAAATGTCGTGATATATTTTCCTAAGAAATGTTTGCACTTTGCACGAATGTTCTCAGCTTTGACATGGATTTGAGGGATGATCTTGGTATCAAAATAAACAGGAGGTTACGACGCATCGAATGGTACGTATCTCGAGAGTGAGAGTTAAGTATTTGATTTGAAATTTGCGAAATGTGTTCTTACCGAGTGTTTTTGTTTACATAAGTGAGGAAAATATATCATAACAAAGTCACGTGATTGCCGCCTGTGAAAAAAGTGAAAAACCTGGTACCAACGCCAAAATGCATTTTCCTCTATCGATTCCTAAGTTAATACGAAAGGCTGCTAAACGAGAGTAAACTATCCTGACTGTCCCTGTATGAAATATCTTCAACGGGCCCTTTAAAAGTAGGGGTTAGTCCTATTTATAAGCCCTGCCATATTTTATTCTTTGTCGTAATGTCAGGTCTTATCAGATCTGCCATTTTGTATATAGCACTTCCGCCAGCGGAAAACAGCGGAGGTTTAGCCCTCAAACTACCATCTCTGAAATTGAAAGTTCGATCTAAAAATGGTATGGATAGAATGATAAATCAATTGTTTTCACTTCGGTATAATTTCAAAATAAAATTTTACATTGTTTCACTTAAATCAAACCAAATTTCCAACAACCGTTAACAAAAGCAAGATGGCTGACTCGCTTGGCAATGGAAATGAAAGTATGTTTAAAATGCATTATTTAGTAGACAAAGCAATATTTTAGTTACATTAAGGTCGTTTTAAACATAATGCATTTGTTTTCTTTGCTTATACCATACTTTACCTTGAATAGGGACTTAGAATTATTTTACATTTGCTACACAGAGCAGTCGCAACCAGCTTGGAATAGAGTGAGGGTCTGGCGTTTGGTGATAAGTTTTTTAGACGGATTTAATCTAGCCAAGGCTTTGATTTCATCTTGAAAACAAAATCAGAGATGTTTCGTATTGTTGAAGTTATTCAGGTTTTACACGTGTATCGTATGAAACACTAATTTAAGAAATAAATCTAAAGTCAGAGTGTCAGTAGATCTCCGCCTGCAGGTTTTTAGGTCACCTGACCGAAGGTCATGGTGACCTATTGCGACCGTGTTTTGTCTGTCGTCGTGCGTCGTGCGTCGTGCGTCGTCCGTCGTGCGTTAACTTTTAACATTTTCGACTTCTTCTTGAGAACCACTGGACGGATTACAACCAAATTTGGCAGGGAGCAGCCCCATGGGAAGCCGCTTCAGATTTGTATGAATCATGGAGTTATCTCCCTTTGGGGCCCCATAAGGGGCCTAAAAGAGGTTAAATAGGGTACATCTTAAAAAATCTTCTTCTCATGAACCGGCTGTTGGATTGGATTCACATTTGGAATTTAGAGTCTTTAGGGCAAGGACAACAAAGTTTGTACAAGAGAAAAAAATCCGTCCAGAAATGGCCGTGCTGGGGATGGGGGATGTGATGGGGGGGTCGCGTTATTAGTTAACTTAACATTTTTGACTTCTTCTTGAGAACCATTGGACGGATTACAACCAAACTTGGCAGGGAGCATCCCCATGGGAAGCCGCTTCAGATTTGTACAAATCGTGGAGTTATCTCCCTTTGGGGCCCCATAAGGGGCCTAAAAGAGGTTAAATAGGGTACATCTTAAAAAATCTTCTTCTCATGAACCGGCTGTTGGATTGGATTCACATTTGGTATTTAGAGTCTTTAGGGTAAGGACAACAAAGTTTGTACAAGAGAAAAAAATCTGTCCAGAAATGGCCGTGCTGGGGATGGGGGATGTGAGGGGGGTCGCGTTATTAGTTAACTTAACATTTTCGACTTCTTATTAAGAACCATTGGACGGATTTCAACCAAACTTGGCAGGAAGCATCCTAAAATAGAAAGCCGCTTCAGATTTTGTACAAATCATGGAGTTATCTCCCTTTGAGGTCCCATAAAGGGCCAAAAAGGGGGTTAATAGGGTACATCTTAAAAAATCTTCTTCTCATGAACCGGCTGTTGCATTGAATACACATTTGGAAGTTAAAGTCTTTAGGCCAAGGACTACAAAGTTTGTACAAGAGAAAAAATCTGTCAATAAATGGTCGTGCTGGGGATCGGGGATGGGAGGGGTTCGCATTATTACTAAACTTTGAACATTTTCTACATTTTTTTGAGACAGATTTCTACCAAACTTGGCAGGATGCATCCCATTGGGAAGCCGCTTCAGATTTATACAAATCATGGAGTTATCTCCCTTTGAGGCCCCAAAAGGGGCCAAAAGGGGGTAAATAGGGTACATATTAAGAAATGTTCTATTGTTGGATTGAATTCACATTTGGTATTTGAGTCTTTAAATAAGTTTGTACAAGAGAAAAAAAAAACTGTCAAGAAATGGTGGTGCTGGGGGGTGCGCTATTAGTTAACTTTTAACATTTTCCTTAACTGTGTCTGCTCATTTGATTCAGGTGACCGATAAGGCCCTCTGGGCCTCTTGTTTACGGCAGCCGGCCATTCTATAACCTTTTCGCCCCCTGTATTTCTCGGCAACTATGGACATAATATGGTCAGATACGATCCACTGTTCATGGGTAGACTCAGTATCATATAAAGGCCTAGCTGTGGCCCTCACGCCAAAAGGAACATTCCGTCAAGCGTAAAAAATATTGATTCTTTTCAGTCGGCGCAAACTGACTAGGATCAAAACTTTTCACTCTGAGATAAATTTCTGAATCTATGCTGTTTTTCTACCCCCACTGTATGTCTATTATCCACATCCGACATATCGTTCACCATAACTGACACTGATCTGTTTTTTCATGTTTTGGATTTACCGACCTCTAATATGGTCCCTTTAAGCATAACGGGTCACACTTATAAAATTTTAAATAGCATCCATTGAATTTCACGGAGATGTGTTCCTCATTGTATTTGTTTGGTTTAATGACAAGGCGCTGCAGAGGAACGAAAACGGAAAATATAGATCTACATTTAATAAACTTTAACAACTTCTTTTACAAATTTTGGCATTGAATATATCGATTTTAGGACTATCGTGTAAAATAAAATTTGCTTAAGGGGGAATGCTCCAGTTTTTCGGAACACTCGGACTTTACTGTAGTAATTTAAATGTTTCGTACCAATATGTTTCGCTACCAGATTTTCAATAATATAACACATCATTATAATTTACCATTTTCGACGGTAAAAGTGTATTTATTATGCGAAACTGATTTTCTCAAGACGGAAATCGAATATTTAGAGCAAGACAGTCGTAAGTGTGTATGCAGTTACCACTGTTTTGCGTCATTCTATTCATGTGTAGCTGATAAAAATTGCCGTAATTCACTAATAAGTGCGCTGACCTATACATTTTCTTTTTGAATTATTACCAGGACATGTTTCTTAATACAATGAGGGAGTTTTATCCAATTCTATTATGTAGAACTTGAAATATTTCCAAAAAATATGCAAATTTTGACATAAAACACTCCAGCTTCGTTGATCTAACCGAACACGTGAGCATGCTGTTTTATACATTTACGCATTTATAATAGCACATATTTTGGGTTTTCTGTCCATAATAAATGTAAGACTTTACTTTAAATCCGTTTTCGGGACTAAACGATGAATATACAGCTTTTTATTAGCATTTTAGTGACCTTGGACAGGTGCAAGAAATTGTGCATTTTTTCGATGTAGGGTTATGTGATACGAATGCCAATAAAATTCAAACAAGCTCGCTGACCACCCATTTTTATTTTATTTTTCAATTGGTAATAACATGTAATTTCAACATACAAAATATGAATAAATTCTATTATTGGAAAAAAATTTAGGAAACTGGAGCATTCCCCCTTAATAGAAATATAAAAGCATTTAATAATTACGAGGAAATAGTTAGTCCACCTACACAAAGTTTCAAAACGACGACGTCATGTACGTAACGTAACGTCATTTCGCATCTCAAAATGAATTATACCTGCTGACTTTGAAGGCTCATAAAATAAAAAGTATTCGCGTTATAAAAAAATAATTTACAGCTTTGAGCTCGGAAAAAGTTGAAATTTTTCATCGGTCAAAAAAACAAATTTCGAAAATTTTGTCATTATGACCGGTTTTCCCAGAGCGCGGCTCATTAATGTTTGTTAAAGAACAAAATGTTAGACATGTCTAAATGACATCAGTTGCATATAGCACAATGAAGTACAAGGAACTCACATTGAAAATATTGAGTGACAAGGAGACAAGTGGTGTCAAGAGCTGCCAGTAATACCCGAAAGGGGAGTTAGGCAGTATATATCAGTGTTCTCCCGGTTCACAGTGAACTCGGCCTTATTACGAACTCGGCCTGTCGAACTCGGCCTGGTGAACTCGGCCTTATTATAGGATATGTAGTAATATATATAGTGAATGAAAATTATACTGATTCCTTCGCTTTTCTTTATATCAATTAATATTTTATATTAATTTATTTGATAAATCACCTTATTGTAAAAAATATCTTGAATTATATCTATCTATCTATCTATATATACTGCCTAACTCCCCTTTCGGGTATTACTGGCAGGTTATATACCGGTATACATTTATCCATTAGATCTATTATTAGACATGGAGACTTTAGAATTTTAAAGAAGTTGTAGACGACATAAAAGATTGTTTTCAAATGCAGAAAATTGTATATTGACGCAGAAAAAACATCGAGAGAAAAGTCGAAATTGTTATTTGTTAACAATTTATAGATCTAGGCCTAATTTTCTATCTCGATGAATATAAAAGGCAAAATGTTTGGTTGGTTCAATTCTTCAAATACCAGGTATTGTTAGCAAAACGATTAACCCTTTCCCAAACAGCAAATCCTTAGGGTGATCCGCTTCAAAAACTGCTAAAAATGACAAAATGGAAGTTATAAAAGATAGAATTTATGTAAATTATGGCATAGAAAATATTGAGACAAAAGGAGAAACTGCTGGTTATCAGCAGTTTCTTCTTTTGTTTCAATGTTTTCCCAAGCCTTTTCTATTAGGGACGTCAAAACCAGGTCTTGTTTGGGAAAGGGTTAACAACTTATGGTACTTTAAGAAATTGAGGGTGTGAATCACACGCTATTTTAATTGCTATTTTGATGACGACGCGTGGCTACTGTGAATGACGCGTGACCACTGTTTACCCTTTACCTCAGCGATAAAATAACATATTGTTTGATTGTCTGACAATTACTTACTACTGTGGTTTGTTAGCAGCAACCGCATTTTACTTTCATTATTTTTTTGTATCATTATAGGTCTGGTTTTTAATAAAAGCAATAATACTAAACAGTTTGATAATTTGAAATTGTATAAATAAAGAATAAAAAAGAAGCAACAAATTGGATAGAATCGATCAATGTTTAATACATACATAAATTAATGCATATTTACATCTTGAAATATTTAAAATACAATCTGAGTAAGCACTAAACGGAAGACATAGGCTGGTACGGTTACCATACCTTCATAGTTGCAGGATCGTATCGGTCTACGTCTATTTTTTCTTGATGCCATTGAAATGTTATAAGTTACAATTACGATTTCTTGCTCTCTATTTTCATGTATTATTGCACAATGTTTTGTTGCGTTGTCAGTACTTCATTTACAATTATTGCACGCAAGAAAATGTTTAGTATATGACACAATATAATTATAAGCTTTAATCACATTTGGTCTACTCCCAATTCGTCTACTCAAAATTCGTGTTCTATTTTGGATATCATTCCCATTTCGTCCAATTTTGCTATACTTTCTATATCAATATGATATTATATGAATATATATTACAATGTTTACATTTTTATTTCACTGTGAATATATTGACTTAATTTCACTTCTTGAAACAAAAATAATACTTTTTTCTAAATAAACTGTAGACGAAATGGGAATAGAGCAATTGAGATGTTACCAATTATACATTGTAAAACGATAAATCTATGTATCCAGAGAACCACTGATTATCAGCATTTTATTCTTAGTCTCAATATTTTCCAAAGCCTATTCTATTCTATTTGGGACGTCAAAGCCAAGTCATGTTTGCTTATAAAACTTTTGGAATCAATTTAACAAACATTTCATAACTTGCATGCAATGTTTTCAGTCTTTAAACAGTGACATGACATTTGTCCTTTCACTACTCCGGCTGTTCTCTAGTTTCTGTTATTGCGTAGATGGCACCACATCGCTCCAGGAACGCGCCGGTGGGCATGTCTTCTGCCATGTACTTGTCCCACACTTCGTCAAGTCTAGATTGTACTACGTAGTATTTCTCCTTCTCTCTCCTCGATTGTATACCACCGTTCACAGCCAGACTCATCAGTTCTGCCTCTCGGCGAAACAGTGGAACAAGCTTATAGAGGCTCTTTCCACTGCCAGCCTTACTGTTTAGACGATGGTGCCAACCTAAAATGACATAGAGATTAAGGGAGAGAAAACGTATGGAATGAAGAAAATATTTGTATAGATCATTTTCTTTTTTCACAATGGTTTCCAAAGCCTTTATCATGTCGGCCATCAAAAGACGTCATCATGTGGTAAAGTGTTATTCAAATTGTACAAGGAATTAAAGGACAGACAATCAAACAACCTATTATTTTATCGCAGAAGTAATAGGTGGCCACGCGTCATTCATAGTAGCCACGCGTCATAATCAAAGTAGCAATTAAAGTAGCGTGTGATTCACACCCTTAATTTCTTAAGTACCATAATTTGCTCATCGTTTTGCTAACGATACCGGGTATTTGAGGAGCCTAATAAAATAGGATTGAGGAAATTATGTAGGCAAAACAAGAAAATTATGATTATCATCCTTTCCCCATTTTGCCTTTAAATATTGTAAAATATTACTTGTTTCGACAATATCCATTTCCAAGACTGCAGCAGATAAGGAAATGAACCAACTAAAGATGTTGCCGTTTATAATCATCGAAATAGAAAATAATAGATCTATCTAGAATGTTAACAAATAACAATACTTAATCAAAATGTGTTAAAGACAATTTATTTACAATAATAATAATCATTTACAACCGAATATCAAATTTAAAAAAAACATAGAATCTAGTTGAAAATGACATATAAGTTCAAAATATCAATTCAATTACATATTTGAATAATATCAATTCTAAATAATACATAATTGGGACGATATGAAAATGAATTAAAAACTATCATATTTTATTCCAAATATTATAATTTCAGTATATATAACAGTGCTATATAGCCTATATATTGAGGCCGAGTTCGACAGGCCGAGTTCGTATACAGGCCGAGTTTTTATAAGGCCGAGTTTTTTTCAGGCCGAGTTCACCGTACCCCGTTCTCCCCAGCCCAATAAGCTGTATCGGCCCCATTACAGCTTCATGTAAATAATTGTAATGCCACTACAGCTTCAAAATTACATTTACAGCTAAATTTCTTCAAAATGGTCTCCAAATAGAGAAATTTGAGTTGTAAATGTAATTTTCATGTCAAAAACTTGTGAATTGAGACGGCAGCACGAAACTCCCAAATCTACCCAAATCTTACCCAAATCTACCCAAATCTACCCAAATCTTACCCAAATCTACCCAAATCTTACCCAAATCTACCCAAATCCAATGAGATTATTTCGAACTTATTCCCGAAATTTATGATTATAATTATGTTCTGTACAATTTGTGGAAATTAGTTTTTTCCACATTTGATTAAATTATTGTGGAATTAGATATATTACAGTTCTAGAATTGTCCTGAGCAAAGTAGGAATTCTTACTTTGTCTGTCGATTTTTTTTTATTTTGCATTAAACAAATCTACACTGTGTATTGATCAATCACATTTTTGTTGTATTACATTCATTTCTATCCCTTGATCGGTCTTTGTCTATTGCCAAGGTTTTTCTTTGTGGAGAGTGTTGGCCTACCGTATGCATTTTCTAACCACCATTCCATTGCTATTCTATTGCTTAAACTTTTCTGTCTTTCAACAACAAAATAGAAATAGATGAAAATAAGATTTATATACAATATATAGCGAAGACAATTGAATATTGAGGCAAACTATGAAAATGTCGGTTATCAGCATTTTCGCCTCTTGCCTCAAAGTTTGTCTTTTTTGTTGTTGCTGTTGTTGTTTTCTGTAAGGCACATAAAACTGGGTTCTTTTGGAAAAGGGTTATAGTATTATGACAATCATCGGATTAACTGTTTTAACGATGATATCACACACTTCTCAACCTGTATTAGAGTAATTTGGCACAGCTTTTATAATTTACACCAATATGCGGATCCAAGGTTGCGCTTCCCTAGAATTTGAGAATTTGTTTTTCTTGCGCCAAGGCAGTCGGCAACCTGGGAAACACAGGGAAAAGTCTGGGTCCGTGCATGACACATAATAGATCTGGGACCATAATACGGAAATGTGTCCTTAACTATGTGACCTGTCACACTTAAAGAGACCTTAGCGAATGTCTAAAAATCAAAATATTGAGAAACTGATCACGTTTTGCAGTAACATCGACGATGTTATTGGTTTTCCGTTTTTTCAGTAACTAAAAACTGAAATATGTCGAACAGTTTGCTTGATTTGGGTAAGATATTGGTAGATTTGGGTAGATTTGGGTTAGATTTGGGTAGATTTGGGTAAGATTTGGGTAGATTTGGGTAGATTTGGGAATTTCGTGCCGCCCAATTGAGACATTGTGTACAATAAATATGTATAAAAACATTATGGGAAATGAAGAAATTGCTCAAATTGAGCAATTTCTTCTTTTCCCATTATGTTTTTATTCACAATTATTTGCATGAACACAATGAATTTCAAGGTTTAACAATACTTATAATTTGCCACTACAGCTTCAAATTATTCTGCGGAGAACCCTGTATAATATAGATAGCTTTCTTAGACACAGCCATTTGGGAAAGGATTAAATTGGGGTGTCATTAAATTGAGAGACATTTCCTGTGTGATATTCTTTGCTAGAATAAATGAAAGGATATATAGATCTACATGTATCGCAATGACTAGTTGAAATGATGTAATTGAAACCGTTTTGAATTTTGATCTGGGTTAAATCCTTTTTCACAAACCAATACCCATCATCAAGTTAATCATAATAATGTACCTATTTTTCAAAATAAACTTAAAAATTGTAAGTAAATGTTATAATGATTACTTGTCAGGTTTTTAACCTCCATAGTTATTTTTTTCAGGTTTGAAATAATGCCTAAACAACCTAGAACATCCAGAAATGTCAGCAATGTGAGTGATGTCAAGGAGAATTTGGAAGAAGTTCCATACGCAATTGGTTTTTCACCACCAAACGATCAACAAATAAGAAAAGCTATTGGCTTCACAAAAAATTTACCAATTGAATACGAGTTTGATAAAGATGTTACTGGAGAGGAATTCTTCAAACCTGTTCCAAAACCCACCAGTATTGATGATTGGTTAGCCCAATACAATGAGGAAGGACAGACATACAGACAGTTTATACAGGAATGTCCTTGGTTGTCCAGTAGAAAACGAAAATATATGTCACAGACATTTATACCGGCAGCCAGAACGTTGATAGAAAAATATCCAGATGGTAAAATTTATATTGTGCCCGTGGGTGAGTTTGAGCAAGAGAATTCATCATTCTACGATAGTTTACTAGAATACACAAACATATTTCTCGGCATTCCAGTGGTCACTCTACCACAGATAAAACTTGAAATAGAGAACAATGAGATGTATTGGGTGAATGAAGCCAACATCAGCCAGATAGAATCAGGTCGTCGAGCTAGTCAGAGGACTAAACGTTGCAGATTAAGCACCCGGTATAACTCATCAACCAACAGATATCAGGTGAAAGTGGATTCAAACTTAATGCAGCTCAGATCTATGATCCCATCCGACGCAATCTGTATGATTGGTTTGACAATGTTGGATTTATATGGAGATGACAGTGATCTCTTTGTGGCGGGCATGGCGGCCGGGAATCAACATGTTGCAATATTCAGTCTTTTCCGTTATGACCCATGTCTCAGCTTTTCTACACAGTACTGGTACGACATCACAGAGTCCACATCCATGAAGGATGAGGAACGGTTACAGACTATTTTACAAAGGAGCTGCAAATTACTTGTCCATGAAATTGGTCATTTACTCGGGATAGATCACTGTATATTTTTTGACTGCTGCATGAATGGTGCTGGTCATTTGACAGAAGATTTTCGTCAGCCAATGCATTTGTGCCCCGTAGACCTGCACAAGCTACAAACACTTATTGGGTTCAATGTTTTAGATCGATATAAAGCTCTACACAAATTTTATTCGCGAGAATGTTTTAAGGAAGAGGCGAAATGGGTGGAAAAGCGAATTCAGTTCCTGGAGAAATCAAATTGACTAATCAAAAACAATTACCATATGAAGGTATCCCAATTTGAGGTCTCTAGAAAGCTACTTGGCTTCTAGAAAACTGTGGTAAATGTTAAGGGATAAAAAGAAAATGATAACCAACATCTCCTTTTCTGTCAATGTGTTGGTGTTTGCTTAATCTATTGTATATCCTTCAGACTGTCTTTATTATTTAGGATAGCCGGTTCATTTTATGATCAGTATCAAAACTGAATTTAGACCATTCCAAAATACAAATGAGCCAGGATCTGGAAAATCGTCCTTTAAGGCTTTTGAGCCCAACATGGTTCCAGATCAGCCTGCATATACATGCAGTCTGACCAGGAACCATGTCGTTCACTAATGGCTTAAATATGGTCTGTAGCAACCATGTGAGGGTAGCATGGATCCATGTCAGACTGCACCTAGTCACATACTGATCTTGAAACATGAAAATCTTAAATGCTATAAGGGATCTTTTTCCAGATCCCGGCTCATTAATGTTTTGTCATCTGGTGAAAGTTTTATCTTGCTGAATAAATACTGAAGTTTTTTTAATCCTTTCTTTAAACTGTTTGATTTTTATAACTATAACTTTCCTAATAAAGCTGTTTTTACTCTGAAGATTGTGAGAAAAAAAGAAATGTTGATAACCAGCTTGTTTTAACCCATTACCAAACGACAAAAATCTAGGTTGATCCAAATTCAAAGATGTTGCAGACGACAATTCAAAGTGAATGAAATTTAGTATTTGTTGTTCTTTTGTGGTAGAAAAAATTGTGGATAATGAAGAAATTGCTTGTCACAAGCAATTTCTTCATTTTCCACGATGTTTTCCAAAGCCTTTTTCATTTTGGGAGTCAAAAGGCCTCAATGTGTGGTAATTGGTTAAGCTGTGGTTAGAAGGTTTTCAATGAAAAACAGCAATTAGCTCCTTTTCCCTGAACATTGTTTGTTGTCATAAAAACAGTATATTTTTGGTAAGAATTATTTTTCATTTGACTGTACACAATATTTTTCCAATGTCAAAAGCAGGGCTTAAATTAATTTATATACTGAAACAAAAAAGAAACGCAACTTCATTTTCAATTCCTTCTTACGCAAAGACATCAAATCAAATTTAAACAAAACTTAATACATTTACAGCAATAACATTTCACCTTGTAAAGTTCACAAAATCTTGTTGGTAGTCAATTTCATTAGTAAGAAAACACCCAGTTTAAACCGCATGTCAACACAATACGACAAAAAAAATTGGACGGAGGTCGAAAAAAAAAATCTTTTTCGTTCAATTTGGTCTGATATTTAACTGTTGTGTAGTCCAAACGAGTTATTAGCGGTCTCCGTTGCATTCTTAAACCTATCCCGTAGGTGGGGTTAACGTGATTATTCGGTCCTGCCTTGACGTCATATCTCTTGCACGTCCGCCTCGTGCTCAATCGGTTGTGGTCCAATTGAGAGCCAACAACGTATACAATCAAGAATGTGTCGATTGTTTGCCCCATCAATGTCTCACGACAACATTTTGAACCTTTTCCACCAACAACATCTGTACTGTAGTTAGGCGCTGGTTTTGGCCTAGCCTTGCTATGCATAGCGTAGTGAAAAGTGTGTGAACGCTTTGGCATCTTCTTTGTCTATGTTCTAGCTTGTGTTTGATGAAAATTTGTATTGATAGTAGTCATCTAGAAAACATGGCAGGGGATAATAAGTTTTTATTATACGCCGCCGGAGGCGGACGTATATTGGCGACATCTTCTCCGTCTGTCCGTCCGTCCGTCCGTCCGTCCGTCCGTCCGTCCATCCGTCCGTCCGTACGTCCGTCCACTTTTCTTGTCAACGCAACTCCTCCTAAGTCTCTGGCTGGATCTTCTTGAAACTTGGTCAATGTTATCACCTCACTTGGTAGATGTGCATGAAGGAAGGATTTTATGGTTCGTTGATTTTTGCCTGAGTTATGTTTCTTAAAAACTTAGTCTCTGGGGCTTATTGAAATTGCAGCCTTGTCAACGCAACTCCTCCTAAGTTTCTTGCTGGATCTTAATGAAACTTGGTCAATCTTATCACCTCAATTGGTAGATGTGCATGAAGGAAGGATTTTATGGTTCATTGATTTTTGCTAGAGTTATGCCCCTTTAAAACTTAGTCTCTGGGGCTTATTGAAATTGCAGCCTTGTCAACGCAACTCCTCCTAAGTTTATGGCTAGATCTTAATGACACTTGGTCAATGTTATCACCTCAATTGGTAGATGTGCATGAAGGAAGGATTTTATGGTTCATTGATTTTTGCCACAGTTATGCCCCCTTAAAACTTAGTCTCTGGGGCTTATTGAAATTGCAGCCTTGTCAACGCAACTCCTCCTAAGTTTATGGCTGGATATTAACTCTTTCGCTGCCAAATTTCCTGGAATTGTGCTATTTCCAGTGCCAATTTTGTTTTAATTTCATAACAGGGCTTATCAGTTTATAACATAGTAAAATTATTATTTGATGAATTTTAACCTGAAACCTTCAGGAATGATTGCACATAAACTATTTTGTTGAATAGCATACTTTTTATCAGGCAGTTTGATCAGATGACCATCACCTTGACCTTGAATGACCTAATTAAGCTATTGTTTTGAAGTCGCCAAAAGGCGACATTGGCAGTCTCATAATAGGTCGCCAAAAGGCGACATTGGCAGCGAAAGAGTTAATGACACTTGGTCAATGTTATCACCTCAATTAGCAGATGTGCATGTAGGAAGGATTTTATGGTTCATTGATTTTTGCCACAGTTATGCCCCCTTAAAACTTAGTCCTTGGGGCTGATTGAAATTGCAGCCTTGTCAACACAACTTCTTCTAAGATTCTGACTGGATACTAATGAAACTTGGTGGATGTTATTACCTTAATTGGTAGATGTGCATGAAGTAAGGATTTTATGGTTCATTGATTTTTGCCTGAGTTATGCCCCCTTCAATCTTAGTCTCTGGGGCTTATTGATATTTCAGCCTCTTGAAGGCTTATTGATATTTCAGCCTCTTGAACGCAATTCCTTTCAGGTTTTTGACTGGATATTTATAAAAACCTTTTTGTGAACACAACTTTTTACAGGTTTTTGTGTGAATATTTATAAATCCTTGTCAATGTCATTTTTTTTGTCTCAAGTTTTATAAGTGGCGGCGTATATTGTGACCATGGCACTCTTGTTAACAATTTACCATGTATCACGTGATGAATGTACGACATCTGAAGAAAATGGCACTGTATTTATGCGTATGGATGCAGGTATATTAAAAATGTACTCAACAGCCATTAAAAACATATTTTGTCGAAAATATTATGAAAAATTGGGGTTGCGTATCTTTTTTGTCCTAGTATATATGTTTTCTTTCCTTTCCATGTTTCATAGTAAAACCCAATCAAGCATTGAAGGCTATTCTTGTCTTAACCCTTTTCCAAACTGATATTTTTTTGTCTAGTCCAATTTGAATGGAGTTGCAGACAAAAAAAATAATATCAAAAGTACAAAATACATGTAGTTTTATAATTTGATAGAAAATATGGAGAGAGAAAAGTAGAAATTGCTTATTATCAGCAATTTATCCTTTTGCGTTAAAACATTTTTCCAAGCTTTTCTTTGTTGGTTTGGGAAAAGGTTATTGTTTTCAATGCTTTTTTGATGGATTTTTCCCATTTAGTAAATGGAAATACTTGAATATTTAAGATGGTTCAATTTGATGGTTTAATTAAATGAATTTTGAATTTTAATTTTCTGATGAGGGATTTTCTGTCATGTTTTATAGTGTTTTATTTTTTTTTGTTGTTGTTATAAATACACTGTATTTCAATCATGATTTGTCTGTTAAGATATTACAGTTATATTTGATATTGTTTGATTTTCCAATTATTAAAAAAATGTAAAAGAGATGTCTCTCAGTTTCTTTCCGGAGAAATGGCTTGTTTTGACATCCAAGACAAAATTATCACAAATATGCACTGAAAGAAAAGAAGAAAATGCTGGTATCTTTTTTTATTTTCTCACAAAACTTTTCATACTAGAATATTTACAAGGTGTATAATCACGTGACTCAGAATATCCGATAATCATCAATATCTTTTTTAATACTTGACCAATTTGAATTCGGTTTGAACCAGAGAATGTGGGAAAATGCCAGGAATAAGCTGGACGTGTTGGATTTTTGACAAATCAACTGATAAAAAAGTTATTGAAGATAAACCAAAATGTTGGTTTATTTTCAATAACTTTTTTATCAGTCGATTTTTCAAAAATCAGCCATCTCCATCTAATGCTTGACGTCTGTCCACATTCTCTGTTTCAAACCGAATTCAAATCGGTCCAGTGAAGATTTTCTGAAAAAAATGTATCATGTGATTATCCACCGTGAATGTTATCCACCCCGATTAGAATTTATATTTTATCATCTGTATCATCATTGAATTTGGACAGTTTTTAACCCTCTCCCAAACAGCTAAAATTTGGACTTTTCCTAAATGAAAACTACTGAAAACGACAAAATAGATGTTGTTAAAGATAAGATTTGTGTATAATATAGCACAGAAAATATTGAGACAAAAGGAGAAACTGCTGGTTATCAGCAGTTTCTTCTTTTGTCTCAATGTTTTCCCAAACTATTTCTATTAGGGACGTCAAAACCAGGTCTTGTTTGGGAAAGGGTTAAAGGAAAGTGTTATATAGGAAAGGATTTGCACAAGGCTGTAAAAACAATCAAGAGAACTAAGAAATTGTGGGTATTATGCATTTTCTCCCTGTCCCGTAATATTTGCTCTTTTATTCAAACTGTTTAATTTATCATTCTGTAATTTCTGAAATAGCAGCTTCAGACTGAAATTGTGGCATCTGTTAACCAGTTTTGACCTTCCAAATAGTTGATTGTTTGATCAGGGTTTAACACCTCTTTCAACTGCTATGGTCATATCGCTCGGGTGGAGCACCTAACCATGAATTCCTGTCGTTTCTCATACCAATACTACCACAACATCCTAACGGAGCCTCCAGCTGCTCGCCCACATAGGTTAAAGATTAACAAACCATTAGTTGGCGATAATTTTGTCTGAAAGGATATTTGACGCTGGCGGGATCAAGCCTGGGACCAGACATGAGAGTCTGAGCGCTACCAACAGTAACTTCGCTATGGCCGTGGCTCCATGTCCCAAATATAAAAGCGTCAGAAAACATTTAGGCAAAGAAGACGAGACCTTCACCAAGTGGCTTATGTAAAGGTAAAGGTTTGTTTATTATAGTGTCACCCCTATTTAACCCATTACCATACAATAACTCTTTTTGACTCCCTACAAAATAATAGCATTGTAAAACATCGTGGAAAATGAAGAAATTGCTTGTGACAAGCAATTTCTTCATTTCCCACAGTGTTTTCTATGTAAAAAGACCAAAAAATGTAATTTCATTCACTTGGAGTTGTCGTCTGCAGCATCTTTCAATTTGGACCGCCCTAAAATTTTGTCGTTTGGTAATGGGTTAAAGAGCCAGCCAGTTTGGGCTTATGAGACACTCTCTCAATACGCAGTACCTCCCGATTCCCCTCTCATAATGCCGGGCGTCTGGCAGAGATGGGTCTACGGTAACCATTAATTTAACTAGCTGGCGGCTCACCAACCGGCCGCATCAGTTCAAATCTGGCAGGCCGGCTTCCACCGGGATTCGAACCTTCGACCTCCCGCTTCCAAGGCGGACACCCTAACGACTGGGCCACGGAATCGGTATGTATGGCCAATAAGGCATTGTAGGTTGAAATTGGGCACCTTTCCAATTCAAGGGCAGTTAACCCTATCCTAAAAGGCAATTTTTGAGGTTGGTCCAATTCAAAGGCTGCTGCAGACGACAAAAGGGATGTCTTTAAAGATAGAATTTGTGTACAAGATAGCACAGAAAATAATGAGACAAAAGGAGAAACTGCTGGTCATTAGCAGTTTCTTCTTTTGTCTCAATGTTTAATTCTCCAAGCCTTAACAATAATTTTTGAAGGTGGTTCAATTCAAAAGCTGCTGCAGACAAAAAAAGGATGTCTAAGAATAGAATTTGTATATTAGATAGCACAGACAATAATGAGACAAAAGGAGAAACTGCTGGTCATCAGCAGTTTCTTCTTTTGTCTCGAGATTTCCCCAAGCCATTTCTACTAGAGATGTCAAAACCCGGCCCCGGTTTCTCAAAAAAACTTAAGTACGTTCTCATGCTCAAATATGAGCACCATGCTCAAATTGCACGAAATCCATATGAACTTCAATCAAATACCCTTCAACGTTTGTGAGTATCCCTTTGAAGTTGAGCATGTTCTCATGAGAATAAACTTAAGTTTTTTTCGAGAAACCGGGGGCCCGGTCTTGTTTGGGAAAGGGTTAACTGAAGGACAAAAATTCATCCAATACGACTATGCACAACCAGACACATGGAGAATGATTGTGGCAAGTTTCATCATCTTCTTAACCCAAGGGTCTCGCTGGCCAAAGTTTGGGGCCTTTATTGGGCCCCATTCCCAATGGCAAAAAGTATCTTCTTTTCCAAATTCTCTGGTGTGAAAATTCCCAATGATTGAGGACCCAGAATACCCCATGCTAAGACCTCATCTTCCTTTACAAACATTTTGAAGACATTTTTAGAGTAGATTCTTAAACAAGAGTATGTACAAATGCATTTTACATCACTACAGGCTAATTTGCAACAGAAACTGAGTGACAGTATGAATACAAACATGTTTTAGTTTTTCCCAATTTAGGTAAAAACGTCGCTACTTTCCCCAATTTCACTGGCCCCTGGCCCCAAACAAAAATTGGTAGCAAGAACCCTGTAACCCATTACCACACACTGACTCTTTTTGACTCCTAACAAGATAATGGCTGTTGAAAACACTGTGGAAAATGAAGAAATTGCTTGTGACATGTTTTCTACCTCAAAAGACAACAAAAATTTAGATTTTTAGGTCACCTGACCGAAGGTCATGGTGACCTATTGCGACCGTGTTTCGTCTGTCGTCGTGCGTCGTCCGTTAACTTTTAACATTTTCGACTTCTTGAGAACCATTGGACGGATTACAACCAAACTTGGCAGGGAGCATCCCCATGGGAAGCCGCTTCAGATTTGTACGAATCATGGAGTTATCTCCCTTTGGGGCCCCATAAAGGGCCAAAAAGGGGTTAAATAGGGTACATCTTAAACAAGTAAAAAATTGCTGTAATGTACAGCAAAATGAATTGTATCGCGCTTAAAAAATTATACCAAAGTACTGAATGGTACAAGTGTCTGAAGGATTGCATGTCTGCATATGCTGGTGCTAGATCTAGTCTATTTTTGTGTGTTCAGCCAGATTATACATTAATCAAACAACATAGGAGGGGAAGTAAGCAAATACAAAAGTGTTAAATGTTGCAGTTGAATAAATGGGGATTAAAATTAACTTAAACAAGAAAAGAAACCGAATATTTCAGCAAGGAATTAGGACCAAGATGGTCCTGAATCGTTTCTCCGTGAAATTATTCTTTGGAAAAAAAAGAAGGAAAAAAAGACACACACAAATAAATTGAAAGTGCACCATAGTAACCACAGTTCACTATGAAAATATTTTTCGAAAAAAAAAGAAAAGAAAAGAAAACAAAAACAATTCGAAAGGCTCCATGCAAGGAAGATTCCTGTTAGATTCCTATGTTAGAAGATTCCTGTTTGAATCTTGATTGAAACTGGCCTAGTAATTTTGGAGAAGTTTTCACATGAACGCACGCCGGAAACAGGACCGTGGCATAAGCCCCGCTAGCCTTTGGTCAGAATAGGTAAAATACTTTAATTAAATAGAAAAAAAGTACTTGTTTATCCATTAGCCTTCTGAATATAAAAATCGTATCAAGTAAATTTTCCAAACCGGAACATTTTGACCACTATAGCTTATTTGTTCTTCGTATAATCATTCAATAGAGAACAGACTGTGTTGAATAGATCAGAGTGCACGCTAATCTTAGTCTATGGAATCTAAAAATGCTTTGATAACAGCAGGAATAGGAAACGTTTATGATAACAGACATAGATGAACGAACGCACAGCAGCCACAAAGCCACGGATATGATCCTTATTACTTTTGCAATAAATTAAATGTAAAAAAGATAAATACAGAAATGCCATATAAAGTGACAACTACCAGCCGCTAATGTTTAGGATTTAAGCTGTAACACAATACAAGCAATCCCATGAATATGTCTCAATAATTCACACGGCAGATCATCTCTGCCAGGTCATAAATCGGGACCTATATTTGTACTTATCACACACAAAAAACACAAAGAACGAGCGACACATACGAGGAGATTTACTAGAGTGTAACAAAAAGTACAGGACTAAAGTTTTGATTGTGGCGGCGAATTGATTGCGCATAAAGTATTCTTTTGAACGGTTTTGAAATCCATCCAGTCAAAAACTGTTGAGACATTAAAATTTGGTTGTTCTTTTATGTGAAAACCCCTAACAGTTTGTAATTTTTAGAAAAAAAATTGAGAAAACCTATTTGTTCTACTAGTTATACACATGCCTATTTAGTTCAGACGATCCCTTGAAATTATGGAATCGAATCATCCATAATTGTACATGCAGTGTTCATTCAATACTTACCGGGTAAGTCTTTTTCGTGCTTTGATTTCTTAGGAAGCGATGCAGTGAATCGGATAGGCCATGGGCAAACCGAAAGTAGGAATTCACATTGTAATGCAATTTTGAAAAACGCTTGAGAAAACCCATTTGTTCTACTAGCAATATACATATCTAGTCAGATAATACGATCCCTTGTAACAATGCAAGTTGACCAGTCCAAATTCAACATGTAGTGGTCATTCAATAGTAAGGTACTTCTCGTTCTTTGATTTCTTATTGCGATTCGAAATGGTACGGTTGGGCTAAAAAAATTTGATGCGATGAAAATTCAAAATTAAGAAGTTTGGGCTGATATGAATCTCCTTTGCGCCACCGCAAGCTCATTTTCGCACGTGAGTATAGCCTATGAAAATCGGAATTAATACAAAAACCAGACACTTTATGTTCTAACATAAACATTATTGATTAGATATGATCTTACAATACATGATTATAGCAATTTAATGCAATAAAAATTCATGATTTAGGAGTTTTATGCTGATTTGAATCTCCTTTGCGCCACCGCAAGCTTCTTTTCGCCCGTGAGTATAGCCTATGAAAATCGGAATTAATAAAACAAACAGACACTTTTTTCTAAAGAATACATACGAGGGCTGTTCAAAAAATTCGTAGACTTTTGTTATAACTTCCATGTTTTACAAAATATACCCATAAAACTTCACAATGTGGTAGAAAAAAACCTTTCCCAGTCTGAATAAAGAATGTTTGCAAGTTTTGCGCAACCAGAATTCCGATATGGGGTTGCTATAGAAACACACTTTTGCTAAACCGGGGCAGGGGGTAAAATTAATGTCTTCGCTTTTATATTTTACTCTGTTAAATGGCATTCAATACTTCAAACATCAGAAAAATTTAGAACTTTGATGCACCACTATTGACCTACAGAATGACAAGTTATTGTATGGTTTTAAATGTTATTATTCAAATAAACAACATTACGATTGAGCTGCTTGGTAAACAAATGTGAACGTCATGACGTCGCTTTGAGGATATCAAAATGTAAGCTTTGCTGCATTTTGTCTAGAAAATACAAATATCACATCAAAAATGAAAGTGATCTCTCTTTTAAAAGATGCAATATGCGCTTACATTAATCTTTCAAATGTATAGTTATATTTTGAGTGTTGTTAGGAACAGAAAGGAACTATGCTAGGCCCAGTCATATAGCAGATACAAGAAAAGCTAGATGCATTTTATGCGTTATTCACGTTTAAAGCACTAGTAAGAATTTAATAAATATTCGCGATTAAAAAGTCATGAAAACGATTATTTTAACCTCTAGAAATTCAAAACAAAATGCATAGTATTTGATAAAAGGTCTTATAATCAAGAACTATCAAAGTTTTGCAATGCTTGAGAGCTAGAAATATTGCTTTCGTTGTGAAATATTTGATCTGACGTCGACGTCATTGTTCACCTGCCCCGCTTTGACGTCAGTGGGTGTTTTAAAAAGTCAACTAAACACAAACCGTTAAAGATAGAAAGTTGAAATTTTCACAGTCTCTTCTTATATAACTGTTTTGTCTATGATTGGTTGAATTTTAAAATTTTGTTCATCTATAAAGACGCTATGGATAAAGTCTACGAATTATTTGAACGGCCCTCGTAATTATTATTGAATAGCTATGGTCTAATAATACATAAATATTACAATCAATTGTGACGAAAATCTATGATTAAAAAATTTATACAGATACAAATCTCCTTTGCGCCACCCAGCTCCTTCTCGCCTGTGATTAGCATATGAAAATCGGAATTTATACAGAAAACAGACACCTTTTGTCAAAAAATAAACATTATGGATTAGATATGATCTTAAAATACGTGAAAATTACAATTTGAATTCGATAAAAAATAATGATAAAGGAGTTTGGGCTTATATGAATCTCCTTTGCGCCGCAGCCAGCTCCTTTTCGTCCGTGAGTAGCCTATTAAATCGGATTCAACACAAAAATCAGACACTTTATGTCCCAAAACAAAGATTACTGAATAGATTTAATCGTAAAATACACGAATATAACAATCTAATGCGATAAAAAAATCATGATTAAGGAGTTTGGACTGATATAAATCTCATTTGCGTCACCTTCATGTCCTTTGCGTCCTTTGCGTCAAAAACAGGTCCATTGCGTGTTTTAGTCCAACCCGAAATGGTATGCATAAATGCGTTGCATTTAAACGGATAGGAAAAATACATGTCCACCATGGGCAAACCGGAAGTAGGGACTTTCCATTGCTATGCAAAGTATAAAACTATACTAGAATTTTGTTTACACGAATTTTCAGCGTGGTCTGAGATTAAACGAACTTCAATGTATACTTATAGTACTGCTTGAAAAATTATACCGTGTAAACAGTTTATGTGTAGGTTATATATACGACTTTCAAGTACAAATAATTATCCCTCATGACGTAATTTCTAAAATTAGAATATGTATACCACAATATGTATCGCGCCATAGGCGCGATACAAAAATCTTCTTCTCATGAACCAGCTATTGGATTTGATTTACATTTGGTATTGAGAGTCTTTAGGGCAAGGACAACAAAGTTTGTACAAGAGAAAAAAATCCGCCCAGAAATGGCCATGCTTGGGATGGGGGATGGGAGGGGGGGTCGCATTATTAGTTAACTTAACATTTTCGACTTCTTCTTGAGAACCATTGGACGGATTACAACCAAACTTGGCAGGGAGCATCCCCATGGGAAGCCGCTTCAGATTTGTACGAATCATGGAGTTATCTCCCTTTGGGGCCCCATAAAGGGCCAAAAAGGGGTTAAATAGGGTACATCTTAAAAAATCTTCTTCTCATGAACCAGCTATTGGATTTGATTTACATTTGGTATTTAGAGTCTTTAGGGCAAGGACAACAAAGTTTGTACAAGAGAAAAAAATCCGCCCAGAAATGGCCGTGCTGGGGATGGGGGATGGGAGGGGGGGGGGGGTCGCGTTATTACTTAACTTAACATTTTCGACTTCTTCTTGAGAACCATTGGACGGATTACAACCAAACTTGGCAGGGAGCATCCCCATGGGAAGCCGCTTCAGATTTGTACGAATCATGGAGTTATCTCCCTTTGGGGCCCCATAAAGGGCCAAAAAAGGGGTTAAATAGGGTACATATTAAAAAATCTTCTTCTCATGAACAAGCTATTGGATTTGATTTACATTTGGTATTTAGAGTCTTTAGGGCAAGGACAACAAAGTTTGTACAAGAGAAAAAAATCCGCCCAGAAATGGCCGTGCTGGGGATGGGGGATGGGAGGGGGGGTCGCGTTATTAGTTAACTTAACATTTTCAACTTCTTCTTGAGAACCATTGGACGGATTACAACCAAACTTGGCTGGGAGCATCCCCATGGGAAGCCGCTTCAGATTTGTACGAATCATGGAGTTATCTCCCTTTGGGGCCCCATCAGGGGCCAAAAAGGGGTTAAATAGGGTACATCTTAAAAAATCTTCTTCTCATGAACCGGCTGTTGGATTTGATTCACATTTGGTATTTAGAGTCTTTAGGGCAAGTACAACAAAGTTTGTACAAGAGAAAAAAATCCGCCCAGAAATGGCCGTGCTGGGGATGGGGGATGGGAAGGGGGTTGCGGTATTAGTTAACTTAACATTTTCGACTTCTTATTAAGAACCATTGGTTGGATTTCAACCAAACTTGGCAGAAAGCATCCTAATAGGAAGCCGCTTCAGACTTTGTACAAATCATAGTTATCTCCCATTGGGGTCCCATAAAGGGCCAAAAAGGGGGTAAATTGGGTACATCTTAAAATATCTTCTACTCATGAACCGGCTGTTGCATTGGATACACATTTGGAAGTTAAAGTGTTTAGGGCAAGGGCTACAAAATTTGTACAAGAGAAAAAAACTCGTCAATAAATGGCCGTGCTGTGGATGGAGGATGGGAGGGGTTCGCGCAATTACTTAACTTTGAACATTTTCTTCTTCTTTTTGAGAACCATTGGACAGATTTCTACCAGACTTGGCAGGAAGCATTCCAATGGGAAGCCGCTTCAGATTTTTACAAATCCTGGAGTTATCTTCCTTTGGGGCCCCAAAAGGTGCCAAAAGGGGGTAAATAGGGTACATATTAAGAAATGTTCTATTGTTGGATTGAATTCACATTTTGGTATTTGAGTCTTTAAATAAGTTTGTACAAGAGAAAAAAAGACTGTCAAGAAATGGTGGTGCTGGGGGGGTTGCGCTTTTTGTTAACTTAACATTTTCCTTAAATGTTTCTGCTCATTTGATTCAGGTGACCGATAAGGCCCTCTGGGCCTCTTGTATTCATTTGAAATTGTCGTCTGCAACATGTTTGAATTTGGATCAACCTAAAATTATGTCGTTTGGTAATGGGGTAATTAAAGAAACTGTAGGAAATGTTGCTCCCACAAAGAGGACCAGGGCCATATCATTATACTTGTATAGCTCAAAGTTTATAACTATAGACTTGTATACTAACACTATTTAAACCAATACATTGTTTTAACATTTACCAACCCATTTATCCTGAGCTAAACCAGCGAATTAATATCCTAACTCGTTTATTCTAGAAAGAGAAAGTGTTTGTGTTGGGTCATTTCCAACAATAAGAAGTAAAGTGTTTGTATATAAGTCTGGAGTTATAAACATCGAGTTTTATAAATCCACACACAAAAATTGACAGTGACATAGTTTTGTGTTTACCGTTTCTAAACCAATAAACTCTTCTCATTTGCACCGTTTACAATGTGCACGTGATAAATGAACAAGTTGATTGATTTAAAAACAGTAAACACAAAACTTCGTCACTGTCAATTTGTGTGTGTGGATTTATACAACCCTTTTGGCCTACCAATGGCAATGGCCAGCATTTTCTCCTTTTTTCTTTGATTTTCCAAACAAAAAGATTTTAGGGCTGCTGCAGACAACAAGATGGGAGTTGAAAAAGATAAAATGTGTGTACAACTCAGCTTAGAAAATACTGAGGCAAAAGGAGAGTATGCTGATTGTCCGTGTTATGTTCTTTTGCCTAAATGTTTTTCATAGTCTTGTATATGAGGGACATCAAAACCAGAACTTGTTTGGGAAGTGGTAAATTGTTAAGAAACAGAATTACTTATTATTATTATTATATCTTTATTTCCTCCAATACTGAAGATTCTCATACATGAACAAGTGGTTACAAATATGTCAAACAATTGAAAGAAGATATACAAACAGGAGAGAAACATATACAAACAGAAAGGCAGACAGAATAGAAAAAGTATACATGTGTGTACAAGCAGTTTACTTAATATTATTCCACTAACGCTGGAATCTATTTAGAGAGTAAAAGAAAACATCGAAAGGACAGAAGACTTGTTTCGACGAAACTGATCTCCCGACGATGTTTTCTAATATTTACTTTCTAATACTTGCACGTGATTCAATACGTATATTATACTTACATTTGGAAAAAGTATTGCCATTTTAGTGCAACTGCTTATCCGAAACGAAATGATAAACATATGTCTAATGGCTAAATAATCATATATATTATACAATGTTAACAATCATACAGATTGAATTCGTAGACAAACATTATATTGTTATCATAAGTTACATGAACCCTCTCCAAAAGCAACATTTTTGTCAGTTCAGTCAGCGATTTAAAATACAATGGATACTTGTATAATTTAGCTCAAAAAGCATTGAGGGAAAAGAACAAATACCTGTAGACAGGAATTTATTCGTTTCACTCACTGCTTCCTTTGCAATTATCTCTTTTGGCTCTTAACGCATGCCTTCTTTGGGAAAAGAAAAACGAAATATTATGGTGGCTTACAGTAGAACAACCATACTCTATGCAAAAACCATAATACATGGTGATAAAAAGATGTGTGATTGTCACCTAGGACATTGTAGAATTGGTCATTTATACCAAACAAAGCATATAAGTAATCGACCGAACTAGCGGCAGAAAGAAATTGTACAACATCTACAGAGAAACATTGTCTGATTTTATGTATGAATGTTAACGAACATGTTTTCATTTTTTCACAATTAGTTAATATGTGCTCTGTAAGACACGTCCGAATGTTACTGTCACCGCATCGTGAACAAACAGGCTCGGTGTGTGACAGATAAACAATCAGCTGAGCCACAGAAAAACAAGCATGTAGTGCTCTGGGATGACGTTTTGCATAATTCCAAAGAGTGTTGATTTTAAAATCTGGTTGAATTTTTCTGTATATAACAAACTCAGGAGAAGAAGTTCTAACATCCCATTCACTAATAAAATGGTGCGACACCTTTTCACTAAGTATCTTTTTCCAAACAAACTTGGAGGGAAATGAAGCATTACGACTATACTCTAATAAAATTTGGTATAAACCGTATTTGCGTAAAAGCGTTTCAATGTCAGAAATAAAACCTGAAACGGAATTACCATTAAGAACAGCACATAAACGAATAAAAAACATTTCTTTCACAGCGCAGTGTCTTTCTAAGCGACAAAGTTGTCCAAGGAATGTCAATTTTCTCTTATGGAGCTGACTTTCAATCGGGAGAGAACTGATAAGACCAAGTACAGTGTCTGTTCTTGATCTTATGTTCAATCCCTGCATCTGTTTGAGACACAATCTATGGGACCTTTCTAAGGACAAACCATCTCGCTCAGAAAGCAATGGCAAAGGTCACACCCAAATAAAGCTCTTGGAATAACAATAGATTCATAAATTTTGTAACTAGTAAGTGGGTTAAGACCATTTTTATACAATCCATCTTTAATAAGTCCGAAAAAAGAGCCTCTAAGTTTTCTGTCAATGTATTTTACGTAGATAGATGGTTTACCATACTTATGGCAATAAACGCCGAGATGGGTATAATCTTCTTTTTCCTCAATACAATCATCGCCTATCTTCCAGAGTTTTGGACGGTATCTATATGATTTTTTTGTTTCATTAAAGGTTACTATGGCACATTTGACAGGGTTGTATTGAAATCTCCAAGTACAGGAATAGTCATAGCATATGTTTATCATAGACTGGAGGGCATACCTAGACAAAGCTAGAAGGGTCATGTCATCTGCAAAAGACGGGGAACAAAATTGTTTACCGTTTACTTGAAAACCTAAGTTACTGGTAACTAGTAATTCTATCAATGAATTGATGTAGATGAGATAGAGAAAAGGGGAGATAACCCCTCCCTGTCTGGTACCCTGTTTAATTGGGAACCAGTCAGACATGAAACTGTTATGAAGAACTCTGCTACTCATATCGCTATGTAAAGCAATAATTGCTTTTAAAAGTATGCTTGGCACTCCAAATTCATTATAAAGTTTGTAAAAGAGACCATCGTGCCACACGCGGTCAAAAGCCTGTCGGGCATCTAAAAAACACGAATATAAACGACTGTTTAACTCTTTACATATTGCAATACTTTCACTGAGTATAAACGAAGTCATAGTACATCCCATTTTCGGCTGAAAACCGCCTTGCAATTTGTGAATTGGGGTAACTACAGATTTTTGCAAACGATTCAAAATAACGTGTTCATATAATTTCAAAATTGAGGACGATAATGTGATGGCTCTATAGCTATTAGAATCGCATTTGGGTTTACCTCCCCCCTTATACAAAGTGATAATAATACCCAATTTTAAGTTTCTAGGTACATGTGATTCTTGGTACATTAAATCAAACAAAACTTTTAAATAATGTAACAGTGTAGACCCACCATGGGTTATATGCTCGGTATACACCTTATCATACCCACACATTTTTCCGGACTTCATTAGAGCTAAAGCGGCAGTTAATTCTTCCGGAAAAATGTGATCGACGTCAGGATCAGACGGCATACTTTTAAGGTGACTAACCTGATCAGTAACTGTTTGAAAATGTTGTTTATCGTAATGATCACACTCAGTGTCAGAATAAAGGGTTTCAAAATGCCGACCCCATTCTTTGCAAATCTGATCAGGATCGCGTACGAGCGAACCGCTGAATTTGATACCGCTACTCTGACTGTTTAATTTCTTACTTTTATTTTTTGAATTGAATAGTCGCCAAAACAGTGAGCTATCAATATTACATGCATTGTCAATATCCTCATTAATTTTTTGTAGAAATTCAAAACAACAATTGCGGTGCAATTTACGAAATAATTTTTTGGCATTTTTGTATTCCCTAAAGCTAATAAATTGCGACCCTCGAGGCCTGCCAAACTCAATCCACACTCTGCGTTTCTGTCTCATAAGTGCATGGTGTTGCTTGAGTCTGGCAGACCAATATGGCTTCAAAAAGTGATTGAAACGAGAACGAGGCAGACAAATTTCAGACGCTGAAAGAATATTGTTTACTATATGATCATATAAATTATCAATAAAAATGTTATTTTCCTTATCAGGATTTTCAATGTCCATACCCTTGAGATTTTCTGACAAAACATTGGCATAGTTACGAGCCTCTTGCTCTGAAACTTTTTTCCATGATATCCGATCTGTGCTATTATCAACAAAGTTATCAGAAAAATGAGTCTCCGGAAACTTTAAATGAAATATCACAGGTCGATGTGATGACACATTTAGACAATGATCGTCAAGTATGTGACAATAAGTAATGTCCCATAACAAATCACAAGATACAATTACATGGTCAATCAAAGAGCGACAACTCCTATCATAAGACACAAAGCTACTATCAGCCCCAGTACAAAAAGGTAAAGTTGTTAATACAATTAGATTGAGCAAAGAAGTTAATTCACTTAAAGCGTAACCTCTATGATCAATTTGCTTAATAAATGTATTGCCGTTGAGGTGGGCATTAAAATCACCCATTATAACAACTCTGCCTAATTGTGAGTACATACAAACAAGATCATACAAAGATTCAATAAAACTACGGTATTTCTCAACACCATGATTAACACTCGGTAAATATACCTGCAGAATATAAACGAAATCGTCACGTGACTTTTGTAGCTGTATGCCAATTATCCGATCACTATCGATACACAGTGGTGTTATAATATGATTAAAATTCTTTCTCCATAAAAGTGCAACACCACCTTTACCCACTCTTCGACTACTGTAGATGCTCAGATCTGAATCACATACACCCAAACCGTTAAAGTTTGGGTGTATGCTATTCAGAAAATGAACATCGCATGGGAAAAGCCAGTGTTCTGAAATACCGACGACATCAATTGATTGTTGATCAAGCAATTCACTAAGATAGTAGGCACTGGACATTAGCCCAGTGGCGTTCCAAGTACAAATTTTAATTTCAGACATTATTAAAAGACAGAAAAACAAGTAGACTATGTGTACAAAATTATACATTATAACTTTGATTATTACTGCTACTACCACTCTGACGTGAATATGAATCGTAAATGCGATCATCAACGTCACCACGGACATACCCCCGGCTATACTGGCGATCCCAGTCACGACCGCCACCGCGATCGCAAGCACGATCATCGTAGCCACGCTTGTCGTAGGTACGATTATCGCTCGTACGACCACGGCCACCATCGCAACCACGATCACCACCACCGCCATATCCCTGGCCATATCGATGACCCCAGTCACGACTGTCTCCACGATCGCAAGCACGATCATCGTAACTACGATTGTCGTAAGTACGATTATCGCTCGCACGATCATGGTTACCTCTCGTACGACGATTTCGATTGTGAGAATACACATCTTCGCTGATATCATAATCATCATTTGCTTTATCATCAGCATTTTCATTGACTTGTTTATCATTGAATTGTTTTTGGTACGCATTTTTGGTCATCCAAGGTCTACAGGTTACACCCTTGGGCCAGAATCCCAACTCGGTAAGCCTGTTAGAGTTTGGAGACTCGACATTTAAACGAATGACGACTGACCGACCATATCGACTGGGAAATATGCGTACCATTGTGACTTTAATTCCCTTATCCTTACTATTCACATAGCCCTTGAGTCTGGGTACAGTAATTGTGGATTTAAACCCACCGACATAGAACCGCTTGGTTCTTTTGACGACGAATTCTGTAAAATCGCCTTCACCATCATCCTCGCCCGGATTATCGTTACTTTGTGAAATGTTATTAGTATTGTTATTGCTCACAGGTTTATCATTATTCTGTTTGTTACCAACGGCAGTGGTTCGATTGTTATTAGTCATTCGTTCGGGATTTGGCCGATATGTTTGATTGGGTACATTTGTACCGGTTTGATCTGCTGACGTCACAACACTTGTATCACGTGCACGATTATCATAACGGAGATTATTTTTATTTGATCTATTGGACACATCGCGTGACTGCACGGTATTCACGTGATTAACTGGGAGATTATGTGAGGAAGTAGTGTTAGTTCCGTTAATCTGGCCTCGTACGGGTGATCTGGAATTTGACCTCACGCTCGATTCATGAGGTGTCAACACATCGCGGTAAGAGCGATCCTCTTTCTCCAACGAATCCCTTCTTTCGCTGTTTGTTGCATTTATGCTGACGTTACTATTACTGTTTGTATCGGATGTAGACTGTTGCCGACGATACAATCTATTTAGGTCACTGACACGGGAATCAAGTTTACCAAAATGACTATCGACCTTTTTACTGACAGTAGAAATTTTGTCATACACAATTTTTATTTCATTTTCCGCACTCATTTTACTTTGTTCTATGTCATTACTTATAAGCCTCATCTGATTTTTTAGACTAACAACACCCGAACTCTTCTCGTCATCAATGTGTTGTACATGGCATTTTATTATCTCCAACTCTTCGGTAAATTCACGCTTAAGTCTATTTATCTCAGAATTGACATTTTTTAACCCTTCGCCAAATGATTTTTGCAGCTCATTTTTGTCCTGTTTTAGGTTTAAAATGTCTGCTTGACACTGAGTCAGTTGGTTCTTGAGTAATCTAAGTTCATGTAAACACGTACCAAGTCTTTGATCACTACATGGGGCACTGATATCTGTTTTTGCTAATGATTTGGGTAGACTGAGAATGGGTTTAAGGTCATTGTAAGAGTAATTGTCTAGTACCGATGTAATAGTATAAATATCACCTGCCAATTTTTCGGTCACGCTATCACCATTTCTGGTTTTCTTTCTCCGCTTCAATTCAACATCCCTTGGAAATGGATAACTATGTAGCTTTAAACAAGCTCCAAACAGGGTCACACGCACTGCCTCTAAATCGTCATCGCACCCATTTGCATCAGATATAATTCGTGACAGGAACGAAGATTTAGGCAATGACTGAAACAGTTCTTGGATCTTATCAACTAGTGCCCAGTTGAAATCTTTCGGCGGAGAATCATACCTGCGACCACTATCAATACGGGAACCGTCATCATCATCATCATCGTCACATAGCGTGACATCAACATTTACATTGCTGGATACAAACAGCTGTTTGACGCAAGTTTGCGAAGCATCAAAACTCTCAGCCTCATCTTGATTACACTGACGCTGCGCTGGCGTTATTTGGGAAGGCGTTGTTTGGGAAGGCGATCCGACAACAGGCCTTATACTTGACATTGGCGTCAGTTGTGTAAACTCACGACTTAAATCACTGTCCATTTTGTGAAAGTATACCGCTATTTTTCAAACCGCCATTTTGAAAAGTGCTCACCGTGGACAAAGGAAAATCCATTTTTGTCTTCAAAAACACTTTTAGTCCAAATAAGTCCATCATGTATCACATACATTTTAACGAAAATCACTTTGTAAAGTCACATGTTGGTTATCGTAGTGAAATCCAATTAATAAAACTTGATTTTTAATTATTCTAGCAGAGCTCGATAAAACATCGACCGACTCGAACCGGAACAGGAAGTAGTATTCAAAATTTACGTCACGGTTGGCTAGACAAAATCATTCCCACACAATGACACTTTTTGACACCCAAAAAGATAATGACTATGGAAAAATTTGTGGAAAATGAAGAAATTACTTGTGACAAGCAATTTCTTCATTTACCATAATGTTTTCTACCCTAAAAGATCAAAAGATGTAAAATTTCTTTCATCTAAAATTGTCGTCTGCAACATCTTTGAATTTGAACCTGTCTAATTTTTTTTCCATCTGGTAATGGGTGAAGGAGAGATGTATCTAGATCTGATAATGGGTGTATCTAGATCTATGACACCCCACTATCTTGTAATGCACTATTCCATGTATCTGATGAGGGTTCGGGTGGTATAACCCAATCTGTAGGTATACACGTTGCACCAGGGGTGTGGGGTAGTGTCAGGTACATGTCCCAGTTTTGTCTGCAAATAAAGAATATAAACAGTTTACATACTAACCCTTTCCCAAACTACAAGATTTTGTACCCTGTCCATCTCGAAAGCTGCTACAGACAGCTAAATTGGTGTTGATAAAGCAAGGATTTGTGTACAAGATATCACAGAAAATGTTGAGGCAAAAGAAGAAAATGCTGGTTGTCAGCTTTTCCTTTGTTTGCCTCAATGTTTTCCAAAGTCATTTCTATTATGGATGTCATGTCTGGGAAAGGGTTAAAGGTGACAATTTTTCTTTAGCCAGGTTTTAAATACACTACAGTGCAGAGTGAAAATTAAGTAGACACCATGGAGATTCATTATGGCAAGTTTGATCATGTTCCGGTTGAAACTGTAGGAGGAATTGCCAACACAAGAAAATGAGCATTTTTTATTCAAGGGCAGATAATTAAAAACAACAAGAGATGTTTGTAAAACATATAATGCCCCCTCAAGTGCCTACATTTGATGTAGGTCAAAGTCTTGGTAGGAGGTGTCTATGTGTGAAATATCAAGGCTGTATATGTAAAAGTAAAATGAAATATAGGCCAGGTTAAAGTTTTTAAAAGTAGGCCAAAGGTCAAGGTCAAATGTGAAAGGTCTTTGGTGGAGGTGTCTATAAATGAAATATCAAGGCTGTAGGTGTAAAAAGACATGATATATATGCCTGGTTTAAGTTTTTTTAAAAGTAGGTAAAACTCCAAGGTCAAGGTTGCAATATTCAATTTCATAGTCAAATGTAAAAGGTCTTGAAAGGAGGTGTCTATGTGTGAAATATCAAGGCTGTAGGTGTAATAGGACATAAGATAAAGGCTAGGTTAAAGATTTCTAAAAGTGTAAAAATCATAGGTAAAGGTCACACAGGCCAAGGTCATGGTCAAATGTGAAAGGTCTTGGTAGGAGGTGTCCATGTGTAAAATATCAAGACTGTATAGGTAACAGGACATAAGATATAGGCCTAGTTTAAGTTTTTTAAAAGTAGGTCCAACGTCAAGGTCCAAGGTCATGGTCAAAAGTGAAATGTCTTGGTTGGAAGTGACCATGTGTGAAATATCAAGGCTGTATGTGTAAAAGGACATGATATATCGGCTAGGTTAAAGTTATTTTAAAAGTAGGTAAAAGTCCAAGGTCACAAGGTCCAAGGTCATGGTCAAATATGAAAGGTCTTGGTATTAGGTGTCCATGTGTGAAATATCAAGGCTGTATGTGTAATAGGTCGTGAGATATATGCCAAGTTTAATTCTTTTTAAAGTAGGTCAAACTCCAAGGTCAAGGTCACAAGGTCATGGTCAAATGTGAACGATGTTGATAGGAGGTATCTTTGTGTGAGATATTAAAGGCTGTATGTGTAAACAAGAGGACCCTGAGGGCCCTAAATCGCTCACCTGAGTTATGTTTTAATAATGCCAAATAACTTTGCATATGTTACGCATTGTTGTCCCAGGGAAGAATTTGGCCATGTAGTTTCAGAGGACATGTTGTTTACAGAAATTGATCAGCTTTTATGACATTTCCCATTTTCTAATGCCACAGCAACCAGAGTTTTTCATAGATTTCAATTCTTTTAGCAATTTTTATAAGGGACCACCTAATGAACATTACTGCCAAGTTTGGTTGATTTTAAACGAGAAGTTAAGGAGGAGATGTCGTTAAAAGAAGTTGTTGAGCTTTTGTGAAAATTCCCATTTTCCGATGCCACGGCAACCATAGTTTTCCATTGATTTCAATTCTTTTAGCAATTTTTATAAGGGACCACCCAAGGAACATCTCTGCCATGTTTGGTTGATTTTAATCCAGAATTTAAGGAGGAGATGTCGTTAAAAGAAGTTGTCGAGCTTTTGTGAAAATTCCCATTTTTCGATGCCACGGCAACCATAGTTTTCCATTGATTTCAATTCTTTTAGCAATTTTTATAAGGGACCACCCAAGGAACATCTCTGCCATGTTTGGTTGATTTTAACCCAGAATTTGAGGAGGAGATGTCGTTTAAAGAAATAGTTGAATTTTTGTGAAATTTTCCATTTTCCGATGCCATGGCAACCAGAGTTTTTCATGAATTTCAATTCTTTTAGCAATCTTATAAGGGAATACCCAAGAAACATTTCTGCCAAGTTTGGTTGATTTTGACCCAGAAGTTAAGGAGGAGATGTCGTTTAAAGAAATTGTTGAGCTTTTGTGAAATTTCCCATTTTCTGATGCCATGGCAACCAGAGTTTTTCATGGATTTCAATTCTTTTAGCAATTTTTATAAGGGACTACTGAAGAAACATTTCTGCCAAGTTTGGTTGATTTTGACCCAGAAGTTAAGGAGGAGATGTCGTTTAAAGAAATTGTTGAGGTTTTGTGAAATTTCCCATTTTCCGATGCCACGGCAACCAGAGTTTTTCATGGATTTCAATTATTTTAGCAATTTTTATAAGGGACCACCCAAGGAACATTTCTGCCAAGTCTGGTTAATTTTGACCCAGTAGTTTAGGAGGAGATGTCGTTTAAAGAAATTGTTGAGCTTTTGTGAAATTTCCCATTTTCCGATGCCACGGCAACCAGAGTTTTTCATGGATTCCAATTCTTTTAGCAATTTTTATAAGGGACCACCCAAGGAACATTTCTGCCAAATTTGGTTGATTTTGACCCATAATTTGAGGAGGAGATGTCGTTTAAAGAAATTGTTGAGCTTTTGTAAAATTTCCCATTTTCTGATGCCACGGCAACCAGAGTTTTTCATGGATTCCAATTCTTTTAGCAATTTTTATAAGGGACCACCCAAGGAACATTTCTGCCAAGTTTGGTTGATTTTGACCCAGTAGTTTAGGAGGAGATGTCGTTTAAAGAAATTGTTGAGCTTTTGTGAAATTTCCCATTTTCCGATGCCACGGCAACCAGAGTTTTTCATGGATTTCAATTATTTTACCAATTTTTATAAGGGACCACCCAAGGAACATTTCTGCCAAGTCTGGTTAATTTTGACCCAGTAGTTTAGGAGGAGATGTCGTTTAAAGAAATTGTTGAGCTTTTGTGAAATTTCCCATTTTCCGATGCCACGGCAACCAGAGTTTTTCATGGATTTCAATTATTTTAGCAATTTTTATAAGGGACCACCAAAGGAACATTTCTGCCAAGTTTGGTTGATTTTGACCCAGTAGTTTAGGAGGAGATGTCGTTTAAAGAAATTGTTGAGCTTTTGTGAAATTTCCCATTTTCCGATGCCACGGCAACCAGAGTTTTTCATGGATTTCAATTATTTTAGCAATTTTTATAAGGGACCACCCAAGGAACATTTCTGCCAAGTTTGGTTGATTTTGACCCAGTAGTTTAGGAGGAGATGTCGTTTAAAGAAATTGTTGACGCCGTGACGGACAGACGGACAGACGGACGCCGGACATTGATAGATCACAATACCTCACCTTGAGCACTTCGTGCTCAGGTGAGCTAAAAAGCGCATGAGATATAGGCAAGGTTAAGAATTATGTGTAAAAATCAACAAAGGGCAATAACTCCAAGAATTTGATCGGCATAGTTATGGTTCTTGCGCACTGCACCTCTCCATAATGAAATCTATCCACCTGTAAAGTTTCATGATTCTACCTTACATACTTTTTGAGTTGTGCTCCGGGCAAGAATCAAGTTATAAAATCAACAAAGGGCAATAACTCAAAAAATTTGATTGGCAGAGTTACGGTTCTTGTGCACTGCACCTCTCCTTAATGAGATCTATCCACCTGTAAAGTTTCATGATTCTACCTTACATACTTGTTGAGTTGTGTTTCGGACAAGAATCAAATTTGAAAATCAACAAAGGGCAATAACTCAAAAAATATGATTGGCAGAGTTACAGTTCTTGTGCACTGCACCTCTCCATAATGAGAGCTATCCACCTGTAAAGTTTCATGATTCTACCTTACATACTTTTTGAGTTATGCTCCGGACAAGAATCAAGTTTGAAAATCAACAAAGGGCAATTACTCAAAAATTTGATCGGCATAGTTACAGTGCTTGTGCACTGCACATCTCCATAATGAGATCTGTCCACCTGTAAAGTTTCATGATTCTACCTTACATACTTTTCGAGTTATGCTCCGGACAAGAATCAAGTTTGAAAATCAATAAAGGGCAATAACTCCAAAAATATGATCAGCTGAGTTACGGTTCTTGTGCACTGCACCTCTCCATAATGAGATCTATCCACCTGTAAAAATTCATGATTCTACCTAACATACTTTTTGAGTTATGCTCCGGACAAGAATCAAGTTTGAAAATCAACAAAGGGCAATTACTCAAAAATTTGATCGGCAGAGTTACAGTTCTTGTGCACTGCACATCTCCATAATGAGATCTGTCCACCTGTAAAGTTTCATGATTCTACATTACATACTTTTCGAGTTATGCTCCGGACAAGAATCAAGTTTGAAAACCAACAAAGGGCAATAACTCCAAAAATATGACCAGCTGAGTTACGGTTCTTGTGCACTGCACCTCTCCATAATGAGATCTATCCACCTGTAAAAATTCATGATTCTACCTAACATACTTTTTGAGTTATGCTCCGGACAAGAATCAAGTTTGAAAATCAACAAAGGGCAATTACTCAAAAAATTTAATCAGCAAAGTTACGGTTCTTGTGCACTGCACCTCTCCATAATGAGATCTATCCACCTGTAAAGTTTCATGGTTCTACCTTACATACTTTTCGAGTTATGCTCCGGACAAGAATCAAGTTTGAAAATCAACAAAGGGCAATAACTCCAAAAATATTATCGGCAGAGTTACGGTTCTTGTGCACTGCACCTCTCCATCTTGAGATCTATCCACCTGTAAAGTTTCATGGTTCTACCTTACATACTTTTCGAGTTATGCTCCGGACAAGGTTTGGTCTACCGACAGACCGACCATCGGACCTACCGACCAACCGACATACCGACCGACACTTGCAAAACAATATACCCCCATTTTCTTCGAAAAGGGGCATTAAAATAGTTGTTTGCATTCCATAAGTGATGTGCACAACAAGACACCATGGAGATTCATTGTGGCAAGTTTGGTCAAATTCCGATTGATTGTGCACACTAGAATTTGCTAACGGACAGACAGACTGAGACGGATGGACGACAAGGGTCATAACATAATACGACCCTTTGGGCATATAAAAAAAGTCTGATATTCACCATTTTATTTCTTCCTATACTATTACAATAAACAAGAGCTGTCCGAAGACAGCGCGCTCGACTTTCTAAGTTGCTTAGTATAAAGGGTGCATAACTCCAACTAGAGTGGTCCCAGGGTCATGGGCCCTGATAGTAAGGTAGAGGGTGTGGTGGTGAATAAGTATTCCAAGTTTGGGTTGAATCCCTTTGATAGTATGGAAGTTATTGATGTTTGAAAAAAACTTTAACCTTGGTTGCAACGCCAACGCCGACGCCAACGCCGACGCCCGGGTGACAGTATAAGCTCTCATTTTCTTCGAAAAGTCGAGCTAAAAACAAGAGCCGCCACAGACAGATTATGCTCCCCGATTAAGTGTTTGTCACAAAATAAAAACTATCATACATTAAGCCCCCTTTTCCCATGACAGCTTTTTTGTACACACATTATTTATAGAATATGGTCTAGAACATCCTATTTATTACATGAGCACAAAATTTCATTAAATTCTGCGCATTAGATGAAGAGAAATAAGAGAAAAACTAATTTTTACACTAAAGCCCCTTTTTCCATGACGCAGCCTTAAATTTACAAACGGAGAAAAAGTTCCCTAGGTATTGACCTAGGAAGTTCACATGTGAAGTTTCATTGAATTTGGTCCAAGGGTTGCTGAGATCTGGCTGTGGACGGACGGACACAAGGACGGACAGCGTGGCAACTATATGCTCCCCCGAAATTTTTTCGGGGAGCATAATAAGAATTGCATTTAGTTACAATAAACATTGTGTCTCCATCCCTTAAAACTGCAATTTTGTCACTTAAGAATAATCCTCGACATTTTGAATTTATACTTAACATTCCATCTGTCGAGTAAGGGTTCATCAACTTGAATGTAATCTGTTTATTTTTATAACCCATTACCCGATGGCAAAACTCCAAACATGTCCAAATTCTAAGATGTTACAGACAACAATTTCAGGTTGATGAAAGTTCAAAATTCTAAGCAGTTTGCACTAGAAAACATTGTGGATAATGAACAAATTGCTTGAGACAAGCAATTTCTTCATTTTCCAAATTTTTTCCAATGCATTTTTCTTGAGGGGCGTCAAATAGAGTCGCTGTGTGGGAATGAGTTAACCCTTTCCAAAATTGCAAAAAATGTGACTATTCCCGTGGTAAAGCTTCTGCGAATGACAAAATAGGTATTGATAAAGATGGGATTTGCATAAATTATAGCACAGAAAATATTGAGGCAAAAGGAGAAAATGCTGACTACCAGCATTTTCTTCTTTTGCGTCAATGTTTTCCCAAGCAATTTTTTTTAGCTAATAGGAACGTCAAATTCAGGTCTTGTTTGGAAAAGGGTTAAGCAAGAGCTTACACTACCAACCTTATAAAGAATGTTTTGATATCGTGAACCTATGTGGGGGAGCACCTGGAGGCTCGGTTAGGGTGTTGTGGTAGTACTGGTATGAGAAACGACAGGAATCCATGGTTAGGTGCTCCAGCCACCGCCATATGATCATAGCAGTTGAAAACGACATAAAACCCCAATAAACAAAACCAACCTTATAGAGACGAGGGCCTCCAGGCTATTCTCTGCCGCTGTATAATACTGCCAGAATGGATATAATGGATCACCCGGCTTAGGGTCTTCTGAAAAATTTGTACAAAAAGATGCATAATTATCGATAAGACAAATCCTCAAACCAAGTAAACTGGAGGAAAAAGGCTCATCCAAATGTAAAGATGTTGCAGACAACTAAATTAATTTATAAAAGTGAAAACTCTCTATTAACATATTGAGGAAATGGGAGAAATTACATGTAATAAGCATTTTCTTCCATTTAATCAATATTTTCCAAATAATTTAGACAGTCTCATGCTAAGACATTTCAGGGATCAGAACAGCATCGGGACAGCCAGAGTTTGGATTGCTGTGCAGTGTATTGCATTATCTAGGGGCAAAAAGAAAATTTTAGTGCTGGTACAAGATTTTCACTATCAAGTTCAGTTTCATATTTATGTTACCATAAATAGAAAGTGTGGGTAGGTTAAGTTAGACACAGGCTTGATTAACCCTTTCCCGAACGACAAGACAAAATTTTAGGGTGATTCACTTCAAAAATATGGCACGGAAAATATTGAGACAAAAGGAGAAACTGCTGGTTATCAGCAGTTTATTCTTTTGTTTCAAAGTTTTCCCAGGCCTTTTCTACCAGGGACATCAAAATAGGTCTTGTTTGGGAAAGGGTTAAGAAGGACTAAATGAACTTCATTTGAATTTTCCGTGGGATAAAAATGATCTACACACACAGTTTGACCAGTCCAAAGGATATTTCTTGAAAATATTTTTTGCCTGTCAATACTCCTTTTATCATTTCAAACATTTTAAACTCCTCCAAATTATTGCTGTAGGACATTATATTTACTATTCATGGCAATAGGCCAAATTATACAAAGTGCATATCAATTTATGTGGCCAAACAAGCTAAAATGGTCCTTCTGGGAAATGTCATATATGTCATTCTGCACAGTCCTAGCTAATCTGTGCATACTGTCCAGGA